>JAVANC010000006.1:12428652-13028652 GCA_033319125.1 Parnassius glacialis
TAAAAATAGAAAGAGATAGATATAGAGATAATTAATACATATTTTAAGTAAGCGGTCGTCATCATCATCATTACAGTCCTTCACAAGGCCACTGCTGAATATAGGACTCCTGAGCCACCTGCATTAATCAACTTCCTATCTAACATCCATCAACTTCCTGCATGTCTTACCAGGTTGTAACTCCATTTAGTGGGGGGCCACCTACACTTCGCCTACCGGTACGAGATGCCACTCGAGAACCTCTCTTTCCCATCGACATCGGTTGTCAATGCTTCGGGCTATATGGCTGGCCCATTACCACTTCAGCTTAGTAATCTGTTCAGCTATGTCGGCTACTCTGGTTCTACTACGGATATCCTCGTTTCTAAGATTATAGCGCAGATAAACCCCGAGCATAGCCCTCTCCATAGTTCCGAGCATAGCTCGCTAAGAGACCTTGAGCTTTCTCATACGGGCTGCAGTGAAGGACTACGTCTCAGATCCATAGGTCATCACTGACAACACACTCTAATTGTATAATCGTGTTTTGAAGTTTTGAGGTATGTCTGACGAGAAAATGTGTTGTAATCTCCCGAACGCTGCATAGCCGAGTTGAATCCGTCGATTGACCTCTCGGTCGAAGTTGGACTTACCTAGTCGGACTATTTGTCCCATACTCGTCAACAACTTCGAGATTAGTGCTCATAACAACTATCGGCATAGTTGTGACATGGACGTTACACATGACTTTTGTTTTGTTCATGTTCATCTTAAGACCTATCCGTTGGGAGACACTACTGATGTTATTGAGCATAGTGCAGGATCGTTGGAGGAATTAACCTCCAGCGATTCTGCCATAAGGACTATATCGTCAGCAAATCGAAGGTGAGTGACGTACTCGCCATTGATGTTAATACCGTATTCTTTTCAGTCCAATAGCTTGCAAATGTCTTCCAATGCAGCGGTGAGGAGTTTCGGGGATATTACGTCACCCTGTCTTACACCTCTCAATTGTTGGATAGGTTTAGTAATCTGGTTCTGTACTCGGACAGCCATCGTAGCCCTACTATAAAAACGCTTCAGCAATTCGATATACGGACAGTCAACTTGGCACCGCTGAAGGGACTGCAGTACCTCCCAAATTTCGACGGAATCGAAAGCATTTTCAAAGTAGCAGATTGTACTCTTCGGTCTTCTATACAATTTGCTGAAGGGTATGTATGTGGTCTATCGTAATAAAACCTTTTCGGAAACTGGAAACTTCGGGAGTCTGGAAGTATTCGAGTCTGCGTGCGAGACAATTTGCAACGTCTCTAGAAAACAGCACGTAAACACGGCTCAGAAGGGAAATCGGTCTGTAGTTCTTCAAGAGAGCGTAGTCGCGTTTCTTGAAGAATAAAACCACCGTACTTCTGCTCCATGCGTCCAGACTAGTGCCACCATGGAGGATGTAATCAAAAAGGTTTTGAAAGACTTCAAGTACTGGTTTTCCACTCATTTTCAAAAACTCCGCTGTAATTCTATCCTCCATCGGGGCCTGGGCGTGACGGAGAGCCATTCTAATGTCACTCAGACTGAGTTTCCGGGATATCATTAGAATAGTGTCGGATAAGACTTGCTCTTGGATCATTACTCACACTTGCGTATGACTCCAACGATGACATGTACAGCTGCCCGTAGAACCTCTCAATCTCGAAACGGTGCTACCATATTTAGTCTTCAGCTTCAACAGTTGCCTCTTTCTTGACAGACAGAGCTCTGGCAAAGACTTTGGAGCGTTCGTTCCGCTCGACCGCTTCTTCAATACGAGCTGTATGGAAGTTGCGTAAGCCCCGCCGCATGCATTTGGAGATCTATCTGTTCAATTGCCTGTATTTTGTCATATGTGCTGAAAACCGCAGCTTCATTTCCCCTCTAACAGCCATGAGATTAAGAGTGTGATCGGAAAGTTTTTGGGTCCTTCTGCGACGGGTCTTGCAGAACTTAGCTGCGACGGCATGGACAAGCTTGTCATTCATATCGTCCACTGCATTGCAGCCTTCTAGGCACTACACAAATAAGCGGTAATCAACGATTATAAAAAAAATATTTAAAAATATGGTGGTCGTAAGCGCGACCGCTGATGATGGGGTTGAACAAAATCAGTCATTGTGTCAAGAAAATCAGTTTTTTGTCAAAAATTCCGGGAGTCAAGAAGTTGGCGATGTTTCATTAAATTATGACAGGACATGACATTAAATTATTCTGACCACAAAGCCCCGCGTTTCACATCAAACAACAAGTTCAAAATAGCTCAATAAGGATCATCAATTGAAGGTATAGTACTTACCGAAATATATTCTATATACTTGATTGAAGGGCATCTCGATAGCGACAGTAGCGAGAATGGATATCACCAGTACGGTAATCATCTCTGGTATATGCAACTGAAAGGTAGTCAGGTATTACTCAGCCAATTAGGAATTAGGCAACTTAGGTTATTTGTGGAGTGGCAAATGTAATAGGGAGCCGTGGTAGCTCAGATGGTTAGCGCTCGCTGTATATTTCACAGTACGCGAGAAAACCGGGTTCGATCCCCGCCGGCACCAATGAAACTGCTAATTGCAATTTTTATTGCTGATTTACCACGTGCTCTGCGGTGAAGGAAAACATCGTGAGGAAACCTGCATGTCTGATGAATAAGAAAAAAATATTTCGAAGGCATGTGAAGTTCGCCAACACGCATTGGAGCAGCGCGGTGGACACTTTCTTGCCTTAAAACCCTCTCAGAGATGAGGGGAGGCCTGTGCCCAGCAGTGGGACGTATTGAGGCTGTTACTTTTAAATGTAATAGTATCTTAGCTATTTCATCATCCATCACTCCGTCTCGACGTGGGTTTGCAAAAGACGACAAAGGGAAATGACATGTAGCCATGGAAGCTTAGAGCCCGGTCAGATTGTAACAACATGTTGTTTTTAAAAAAATACCCAAAATCTATTATATTATGTAGTCATTTACGTACATATCTATAATATTTTCTTTTTCTGTCATATCTATTATATTTTTTGATCGATAAAATTATATCCTATATTATCCTATAAAAAAAAATACAATTTGAAATTAAATCTTTTCTTCATTTTGAGTTTTTTCATTCAAAATATTTATTTCCTATTATAATATAATATAAAAAAACGGTCAAGTGCGAGTCGGACTCGCGCACCGAGGGTTCCGAACAAATCCGTATGTTAAAATTATTAAAAATATTTTTATTATATGATGTAACTAAAAATTTATGCGTTTCGCAATTTTTCCTTTATCTGTGCTATAATACGTTGCTTCGTATCAAATTTTAAGATTCTGAGTTCACGGGAAGTACCCCGTGAACGAGGATAGATGTAGATGTCTATGGGCCGCAGCAACCACTTACCATCAGGTGGACTGTGTGCTCGTTTGTCGTCCTTATCCTATAAAAAAAACCCTGTAGGTTTTGATTCCCTTGCGGCATAATATTTGCGGCATAAACGGCTGTATCTTTTGATTGTGTTGGCTTAGAAGTTTGGTTTTCTCACAGCTCAAAGGGACAGTAGACTTGAGTATTTGATATGAATTTCAGCTTGATAGCTTCACGCGTTCCTGAGAAAAAGGGTCTTGACAGGCAGACAGGCAGACGGACAACAAAGTGATCCTATAAGGGTTCCGTTTTTTCCTTTTGAGGTACGGAATAAAATCGCCATAGCTACATAGCTACATATCATAGCTACATATTATGTAGCTATGTAGCTAAGGCGAATGCTTTTATCAGGTATATTGTGATCTCGCCAGTTACACGTTGATACAAAGGAATTCATTTCCCAATTCTCTTGTTTTATTAAGTTTCTTGCACATAACGACATGTTAATCTTGAGGTATGTCTACATTCTTACGCCATCACGTCACAAATATATCATCATTATGATCATCTAAAACTGTTTACTCATGTACCCGTGTAGTGGTGGTGTCAGCTATCCGCTACCCGCTATCATCCCGTGGGTGTCGTAAGAGGCGACAGAGGAGATGGGCAGCAAGGTCTTCCTAATAATGAATAAAGATAGAAAACTGCTGTTGTCAACCCGCTTGCAAAGCGTGGCAACTATGGCAAATATCCCTCCTATAAGGTAATCTATAAGGTAGGCCTATGTTCAGCAGTGGACTTTAATAGACTGTAACAGTAACGGTTCAGTCCTGGCATCATGTAACTGGTTGTGCACTTTTCATTAAAATGGTCGAGAAGGGCGATAACTGCCATATGCGTCATACTTGTGAACAGGTAACATGTTGGGACTGGTATGTTCGATCAATTTTATTTAATAATAAATATGCTTTGATTATCTACGTATCTATTCATTATAATTTATGATCAGGAATATTGTACCGTTCTCCTTTGAAAACATGATAGCAAAAACGAAAATACTTCCGGAGTTTCTTTCGCCGTTTCTTCCCCGGTCAGAGGGAACTCATTTTGAAACATATTTTTAACCTACTGGATAAAAAACATGTCGACGTTTGACAAACGATATATTAATTTCTTACTAAACGTTGTAACATAGTTTTTATATTTCATTCATTATAATAATAAATAATATATATATTATATCTATAGATATCTTATAGTTGCAGCTGTTTACCATCAGGTGGGCTATGACTTCGCTTGTCCCACGATCACACTATAGAAAAATGATCACTCGATAAAAAATGGTCTATTAAATATAATAAATTCATATGGCATGTTTTGTACGCATTTACGCATGTATCAAATTAATATCAAAATAATATTTTACTCACAAGTAGCAAAGGCGTGTAGAATTCAGCGTGCCTCTGTACGCCGACATTATAGAAGAAAATTGGGAATTGAGTCAGGTAGACCCCGTACGCGATCTTGTTGAAGAATTTAAACGCTCGCCATTCCACGATCGCTGTGCCAACACCTGTGGAAATTTACGTCAATACAGCGTAACTACGCATGAAAGGAGTCTTATTTAGATGTAAAAATATATTGAAGTACAATTTATGTCCTTTATCTACGCTCATTTTTGTATTATTCAGTTTTATGATTCGTTTCACACAAGTGCTCTTATCAGGACTCTCTTTAACGTAATTATTATTTCTTAATTTTAAAATAATATGCAAAATCATCATCATTATTGCAGTCCTTCACAAGCTTATTGCTGAACATAGGCCTCCTCTAAGGAATGCCACAAAGCACGGTCCTGTGTCACCAGTCTTATCAGGTCGGCACTTCATCTAGTAGGGGGCGCCCCACACTTCACCCACCGATACGATGCTGTCACTCAAGAACCTTTCTTCCCCATCTATTGTCGGAACGCTGGAATCCGTCGATTGACCTCTCGGTTGAAGTAGGACTTACCTAGTCGGACTATTCGTCCCAGGTAAACATACCCGTCAACAACTTCAAGCTAGAGCTGATTTTGTATTAGTGCTATATAATATGTAATACGTAAACTATATTCATACAACTGTTTTTTAATCTCAGACGTTACCGAATTTAATTTATCGTATTTTTTCATACAAAAACAGTTGTAACAAAAATTATATCTACCGCCTTCATAAGTCCCACTGCTGGGCACGTACCTCCGTGACCTCAGTAAAAGCGGTCAACATAGTATTATTATGTTCTCAAAATATTTTTTTATATTGGTCAGACATGCGACATTCTCCTCGACGATCTCCTTTACCGCCGTGTACGTAGTGAATCAGTAACTAACAATTTTATCGGTAAGGACGGGATCACACTTTGTTTACTCATACATCATATAGTACTATTGAATTTTAAGGCGAGCGCTCATTGTCTCATTTACCACGACTGAGTGAAATATGTTTAATACAAAAATATTATTTGGATAATAACACAATAAAGCTGTTATATTTTTGTAGTATAGAACAGCTGATTGTCTTTCGATAGGGGTCGAGCTTTATAACTATTTAGTATTGATGTCAAAAGTTGTAACAATTTTCCTGGAACGTTCCATTTTTCATAGGCTTTATTGCGCGTCCCATCGATACTATATCGGTTCACTAGAGATTCAACTTTTGTTTCTGATCAAATGTTGAGATTGTTTTTTATTGTTGGAACTTTTTGTACAATAATATATTCTGATGAAAAAAAATCTATTATTTGTTTTAATAATATAACGATAAAAAGAGATAGCATGATTAAAGTTGTATTGATAAATTATTTATTACTCGTATATTAAAAACAAATATCCCATTTGAACGCATTTTGTATCCCGGAATTACTTTTCTATTAATCTTGTAATAAAATGAAATTGTTGATTCGCGTTTTTGTTTTTAAACATTGGAGTTTGATTACAAAAACTCACATAAACAAGATTTTGACAGGAAATTAAAGATTTCAGGCCCTGGCATGGTCATGTAGATACTCTAGCTAGATTAATTAATATTAAACTTTTGTGTGTTTATGTATTATTTTACGAATAAAATTTAGATATTACTAGGTAGTCGGATACCTTTTCAGCCCAGGAGTTCGCCTGGGTAAGTACTATTTTCTTACCTATATCTGCCGCCAAGCAGCAGGGCTTGTACTCCATCGATATAATATGTGTACTACGCACTAGATTTCGCATTCCGAACATTGACTATGTTCAACTGAACTGTACTGCAATCCGTACACTAAACTAAATATTGCGTAAATTGAAGATTTGTGAATTACATAAGATAATTATTTAAATAAAACTAATTTTACGGATTTTATCGCGTATATTAACTTATTTTATATTCCTGACGTTTCGAGCACTTTCCAGCACCCATGGTTACGGGGGGGACTGAGGTGTACGAGAGTTGAATCCGTCGATTCAACTCGTACACCGATTCAACTCGGTTGGGCAGCGTTCGGGATATTACGGCACATCTTCTCGTCAGGTATACCTCAAAACTTGAAAACGAGACTGTACACCCAGTGCGTGTTGCCAGTGATGACATACGGAACTGAGACGTGGTCCTTCACTGCTGGCCGGATGAGGAAGCTCAAGGTCGCTCAGCGAGCTACGGAGAGGGCTATGCTCGGAGTTTCTTTGCGTGATAAACTCAGAAATGAGGATATCCGCAGTAGAACCAGAGTGACCGACATAGCCCAACGGATTAGTAAGCTGAAGTGGCAATGGGCCGGCCATATAGCTCGAAGAACCGACAACCGATGGGGAAGAAAGGTTCTCGATTGGCAGCCTTGTACCGGCAGGCGAAGTGTAGGGCGTCCCCCCACTAGATGGAGTGACGACCTTGTAAGATATGCAGGAAGTCGATGGATGCAGGTGGCTCAGGACCGTGCTTTGTGGCATTCTTTGGGGGAGGCCTATGTTCAGCAGTGGACTTGTGACGGGCTGTAATGATGATGATGAGGTGTACGACGTCCATTATCCGTCCATTAACGTCATTAGATTAGATTTGATAGACCACAAATCCTCGCTAAAGAACACCGATTCCTTCCAAAGATGATTTGCGAGGCTATTGAAATCAAAAAACATCCTAATTTTAATAGAGAAGATGGCTGGGTGCTACCATCTGCTTGGGATCCCATAATTAATAAAATTAAATCCCAACCCAAGCATACAACTGCAAGACTTCATGATACTGTAAGTTCATACTGCGTAGATCGGAACAAAAATTAATAATTTTTAACCTGGAGATAGCCGTGGTTAACAGTGACATTGGGACGTCATACTTCGCGTAAATATAAGAAATCATTAGATAATTATTATTACATTTTATTTAGAAATATGTTTGTTTAGATTAAAATAAGAGTATTATATGCGCGACGACAGAGTAAGCGCACAATTTTTGTTTGGAATAGCTTCTCTAGTACGTAGTACATATAACTCAATGTTGTACTTTCATGTTTTGGTTTAAAAGGTATAGAGAGCCAGTATTATTACAGTGGAATTCCATGTTAGCCTTCAGGAGTGACCACGCATCCGTAGTCTTCTTGTTTGAAGTTGGTCGTGGGTGCTCATGGCCTGCAGTAGCTACTTACTATTAGGTGGGTTGTAAGTTCGATTGTCATCTCATTTTATAAAAAACAAACGTGTGTGTGTGTGTGTGTGTGTGTGTGTGTGTGTGTGTGTGTGTGTGTGTGTGTGTGTTTGTATGTACTTACGTACGCACGTAGGATGTTATACTTCTTTAACGTAACAAAACAAAAATAACTACCTTAAATATAGTTATCAGTTCCCTCGAAAACTTGGGAGAGAGTTACCCACTGAAGTTGTGGCTTTGAGGTGTCAGTGTGCGCGCGCATCTTAACAACTTCATGGTGTCGTTTTTATGTGTCGGTGTGCGAGCGTATCGTAAAAATTCACTTTCACCATTTATCCCAAACGCCCCGAAAGAAGTATAACTTTAAAAATCATTCCCTAATTTCCAGTCCGAAAAAAGTCAAGACTTGCGGTCAACAAAACCACCCACTCTGTTCTTTTTTTTCATGATAGTATAACAAACCTGCATAATCGTTGCATATAGCCCAATGCGCTATGCACATGGACAATCCCCACAGGATCGGAGAGAAAGCTGCAAACATGGCCGCTGGGAAGTGTTCGTAACGGTAACCTTCAAGGCCCATCTGGTAGGGACTCGCTACAGTGAAGGCTGCTAGAACGAAGCACGCGGCCCACAGAAACCGGATCTGAGTCTGAACAGGAAAGTAATATTCGTGAGTTATTTTTCATGCAAACGTTAAAAAATAGTAAATAAGAAACCTTCAATAATATCCCACTGCTGGGACAAGCTCGTTTCTCTCACAACACCAGCGTCAATCTCTACGTAGATTGACACTGCGATAAAAACTACGTTTTTTCTATCAATTGGCATATACTTGAATCCCAAAAGAAATTGCAGTGAAATCTAGTTCATTTGTATAAATAAACTAGATTTACACGTGTGACTTCTGAATCTAGACAACAGTGTTACCTACCGCATCCAACTATAGCTAAAAATTTTCTAAGTGACCCCATAAGTATGCTGACAATAAATCAATTCAAAATCGGTCAAGCCGTTTATGAGGAGAATTTTTACGAAAATGAGCACATCGGAATTTTAAATAAAAATATAGTGTGAGAAAAATTAAAGGAACACAAAAAGTGTATATAAAATAAAATGTTATGGATATTTGTGACAGTTAAGTTTGGATATTGCTTAGTTAATTTAAAATTGCAAATTATTTTTTTTTTCATAAATGCTTAGGGCAAGACTATAACGCGGGCAGGCTATAACGTGAGCAGTCTCCTTGGAATTTCCAATCAAGTTATCAATAAAATCTTGAGAGATTGCGTTCCATTCTTACTGTAATGCGTTTTTAAGATATCTCAAATTAGCGGGAGCAGGATCTCTTTTCTTCATTTGTCTTCCAAGTTATTTCATACATGCTCTATGGGGTTTATGTCGAACGAGCGCGCTGGCCACTCCAGAGCACTGATTAGAACATCTTGCAGGTATTCGACTATGGTCGCAGTATGAGGGCGTGCATTATCATACATAAAACAAATCTACCTCCTATAAAAAGGGCAAATTGCACGAGTATGACGTAGGTTCGAATCGACCATTCGGATATTTTCGTAAACTACCCCTAATACAAGCATTTTAAGCTTATTTGGAGTAGTAATGGGAAAGTTTATATTTTTTGTCCCGTGGGGTTTCTAAGAGGCGACTATTGAAAATTAAGATATATTCAGCTTTAAATAGATGGAAGAGTCACCATCTGTTGTAAGTCATATAAAAAGTGGTAGAGTCACGCTGCAGTTATAATGGTTGCAGCACGAATGGGTCGGTTTGACCGGAGAAGGACCACGCCATCAGAGAATACCCGCGTAAAATAACAGCTTAATGTTGCTGTGTTATGTATGATGGGTGTAGAGATCAGTTTGGGCATAGGACGCTCTTTTAATTGCTAACTATTCATTGTATTTTTGACCTTAGGGGTGATATCGATGATAGATGAGGATGTCTACGAACAATAGCATCAACTTACCATCAGTTGGACTGCGCGCTCGTTTATCTTAAATTGCGAAAAAATGTCAAGTACCCAGATTAGCGACCGGACGCATCGTCAAAGGTACAGAAGCACACGTCTGGTAATGAGACCGCCAATCAAGCCGACTAGCGTGCCGATAAAGGTGTGGCGGCGCTGTCAACGCGCCAAAAGCGGAAATACATCAAAGCCTAAATCGCACTATCAAAGTTCCGATATATATATATATAGAATAACTCCGAACCACCATTCGGAGCATTAGCCGCTCCCCGGGCAGAACACCTTGCCTGGCGGGAGATCTCCACTTTTTCTTCCACCAGCCACAGTGATGATCTCAACGATGTGAACACGCAACCAACAACCTTCGGAAACTACAACTTCAAACCTTCGTCATCGTCCTCAATGGGGTACCATTCCTTCGCTCCCGAGCATATATTGTCTGTAGTCTTCACATTCTGCAAGCCATATAGCTTTACAAAGGCTCATCGCAGCACTGCAATAATAATATTTCCTGTTCCTTCAAGCTACTCTCTGCGCTGCAGTGTTCGGTACGGCTCTGAGCCTTACTGCTCGCCTCTGCTTCACGGCACTCTCGCAGATTACTTACCTTCTTCTCGAATCACCGCAGACTACAAGGCAATTCCCTGGCACTTGAACATTCGTCGACATCTAGACTGTACTATCGAACTCCGGTCTAAGCAGTAGGGTGATTTCTTTTTTCCTTCAACCGGCCGCAAAGGAAAAAGGTCAGGTCAGCGGTGGATTTTACGTGCTGATAAAGAAGAATATTTCCACAACATTTTGTGTATTAGTTGAAAGTTAGAATAGTTAATAATTTAAAAATTCCATTTTACTTACATTACTAAGGTTCAATCTCAACTTTTTCGATTTCATAACGTATGCCATTGCGACTCCAATAAGATATATCGTAGCGCGATGGGTCGGCAATATATAAGAATATCGGGCCGCGTCCAGTAACTTTTGAACTCTGAAAGGAAATCACATAAGACCATCTGGACAATACAAGTTTACCATATTCAGTGTTATGTGAAGAACAAAATATTCAATAAGGTCTCCACGGTTTTCTGTAATTCAATCAAAAGAAAATATCATGAATATTTCATTCTTAGAATATTTATAAGTTAAACTAATAAACGATGTAAATAAGCTCATTTCTAATAGTGGATTCCAGCTGATTAAAAAGAAAGAAGGAGATAATGTACGACAGTTAAAAATACAACAATGTTAGATTACATGTTTACATGTATAAGGTAGCACACTTCCTTAAATTAAATATTATTTGTAGCCAATAAAAAAAGGATGATCTTAATTCGACTGTGTTCTTTTTGTGTTTAAACGATATCTTCGCCAGTTGTAAATCGATTTTTGTGATTTTTTTGTTATTAAATAGTTTTTACTTCAAGGCTGGTATTACAAAAAGTCACAGCTTATTCATTCAATCTGTCAGTAATTATTTATTGGCAACATTTTATTTTTTGGTGATAACACTGAAGTGACAAACGACCACTACAGCCCACCTGATGGTAAGTGGCTACTGCAGCTCTTGGACACCTGCACACAATTTTAAACAAATAAGACTATAAAAGATCGTCGTCAAGCCTGATGATTAAGGTGAAGTGCTTTATAGGCTGTAATTAAACTGGCTTTATATACACTCTTAGACCGGAAAAACCGGAGAGAGCCGTGGTAGCTCAAATGGTTAGCGCTCGCTGTAACTTACACAGTAAGCGAGCAACCCGGGTTCGATCCCCGCCGGCACCAATGAAATTGTGCTCGGCGGTGAAGGAAAACATCGTGAGGAAACCTGCATATCTGAGAAATAACAAAAAAATATTTCGAAGACAAGTGAAGTTCGCCAACACGCATTGGTGCAGTGCGGTAGACATTTCCTTACCCTAAAACCCTCTCAGAAATGAGAGGAGGCCTGTGCCCAGCAGTGGGATGTATATAGGCTGTAACTAACTTTCAGATCGTAAAACAGGAGTACACACAATACTGCATGGCGGCATCAATAGGTAAGAAAGAAGGTGGTACCTACCCAGATGGACTTCAATGCAAGAAAGAAGTCCCACCAATTTTTTTTATAGAATAAGGTTGTTAAACGAGCACATAGTCCACCTGATGGTAAGTGAATGTTGCCCATAGACATCTATATTTATATTCAATTGAGAATCAAAATGCAGAATGCTTTGTCACCCTGAGGACTAAGATAGTATGCCTCGTTTCCAGTAAAAGGGTCTCCGGTTCTCTACACTCACCATATTTTTTATTTTTTTTTTCTCAAGAAAACTTACCCCCACACTAAGATTTTCTCCTGTGCCGTGGAGGCAGTTTACAAACATAAATTGCACAAGGACAAACATCCAGACCCGGAACAATTATTTGTAGGCCATACAAATACTTGTTCCTTGCGGGATTCGAACCCGCGGCCCCCAGCGCTACAACTGATTGCTAAGCCACTGCGCCACGGAGTCGTCACAGCACACACACACACACACACACAGCAACTACTAATAAATAAACACAGCAGCATTAAGCTGCTATTCTACGCTGGTATTCTGTGAGAGCGTGGTCCCAACCCGGTCGAGCCGACCCATTCATGCTAACCATAATATAGCTGTAGCGTGTCTCTAACATAAAATCCTGAATATCTAACAGAATATCTGGGGATAAAGACTATGAAAGATAAATAAAAATATTTTTCCATCTGTGTGACTCTTCCACACAGATGAACTTCGGATGGGAAGACACACTTGGGATTAAAAACACAATATATTTAAATATTTATGTAATAAATACCTCAGAAAAGGTTCTGCAAAGTTTGAAGCCCTAACTGGATCGTTGAACAATCTTAGATGTAATTGTGTTAATACAATTCATTGACGTGGTAGTAGTTAATTGTTATTTTGGTGAATCCCTTGGAAAATTAGTTTAATTACTTGGAAATGTACGTGCGGGTCGTTTAAATTGACATTGATGAATCGGCTAATTATTAAGTACACAAGTTACACATTAACTTCTCAATAATATTGACTTTGGAAGGCGTGGCGTTTGAATGTATGGTGTATTTCACACCGCAAACAGAATAGAAAGTCAAAAGTGCGATTTTGGGAAACAATATATTTTACGGATTTTTTAATGTGTACCTCAAAGGAATGGAATATGCCAGCATCTGTTTTTATATGCGAATAGAAGGGTAAATAGATTTTGTTGAGCTAAGACAATTTCACCATCTTCAGCTGCATCACCACTTGCTATCTGGTGGGATTATGATCAAGCTCTGTTTTTAAATAGTTGAAATGTAATAAATTGTTGTACTTGAAATAGTTTATTAGATGTTATTTGCAAATAAGCTTAAACCATATACACAATGAATTCTTCTGGATATGAGGGTTCATCCGGGGTCTATCAGTTTTGTTACGGGTTTGATCAAAATACATCATCAGAGAAAAGATTCCATTCACTTTTCTCGATGAGATCCTCTATAACCGTTTAATGTATGGCACTTAAAAATAATAATACTTTATGTGACCCATAATTTAAAAAAAGAAGAAGAAGACTATCTTAAGTTTTTTTTTTATAGTTTACAACGGTAAACTGCCAGATATGGACCTCTCCCATAGTATAGAATAGAATAGAAATAATTTAAAATTAAAAATTTTGTACAGCCGACTTCAATTTAAGTTATTTCAGAATAACTCAAAAACTATTGGTCTGACCTTGATGACATATGAGACCACACGAGAACTATCAGCTTTCATATAAAAAAAGAATCATCGAAATCGGTTCACCCAGTACAAAGTTATGAGGTAACACACATAAAAAAAAACATACAGTCGCATTGAGTACCGTCTCCTTTTTGGAAGTCGGCAGAAAACTAGAATAGAGTAGAATGCCAAAGAATAGAATAGAAAGGAATATAATATAATAAAATGGAATTGAATGGAATGGATTAGAATAGGTGGGAGGAATTGTCATAGCTGCCACGTTTTGCTGGCCGTGTAGTGGCGGCGGCGTAAGACAATACTTCGTCTCGTGGGTAAAAGCGACTGTGGAAAATAATATCTGATCTACCAACTAGGTCTGCTAGATCTAAAATTCCGGCCCTCACCCCATGCCCTTAAAATATAACATTGGTAATATAGGCCTTGAACATGAATTTAAAATTAATAAATTTTATCATATTTTTCTACCGACTTCCAAAAAGGAGACGGTACTCAATTCGACTGTATGTTTTTTTATGTGTGTTACCTCATAACTTTTTACTGGATGAACCGATTTCGATGATTCTTTTTTACTTGAAAGCTGGTACTCCTCGTGTGGTTTCATATGAATTTGATCAAAGTCAGACCAATAGTTTTTGAGTTATTCTTAATAACTTATATTGAAGTCGACTGTACAAAATTTTTATTTAAATCTCTGTACCCTTGGTATGTGCGTGTGTACAGATTTCTCTATTTTTAGAACTTGCTACATATACTATAGTGTTCTTAATTTGTAATATTTATATATATAACGCTTAATTCAGTAACAGCTAATTATCAGATATTTGCTACTTTTCCTAGCATCATTTAAAAATAAAGGGTGAGGAGCTAACTTTTAGTCTCAAAATGCGGACCCTTTAAAACTGCCACCCGGGACCATGGCACTCCAGCCACCAGACCAACGAACAAGTTGTTCACAACAAGTGTATTAGCGCTAGATATTAGAGGCAATGCGATTTTGATATGTGCTCTTTTTTTTTTAATACGTTACCCCCACACTAGGATTTTCTCCTGTATCGTGGAGGCAGTTTACAAACATAAATTGCACAAGGACAAACATCCAGACCCGGAACAATTATTTGTAGGCCATACAAATACTTGTTCCGTGCGGGATACGAACCCGCGGCCCCCAGCGCAACAACTGATTGCTAATCCACTGCGCCACGGAGCTGTCGAACGTCGTCTAACGGCACATACGCGACGACATGGAGTGTAGGTTCCTTTTACCCCACACGTCAAAATGGCGAATGTCATTCATATATTACAATAATAATCATATTGTTACTGTCGCATTATAATGTATAAGTACGCAATTATTTTATATGTATGAACGCAGTTGATTTGTGTAATTATTCTACTCGAAACAATAAAGAAAAAGTTTGAACTTACGATATCCCGTAATAGACGAACATGCTGATGTCGTACCAGTGAATAGCCATGTATCTGAGGACGGTTGATGCCACAGCAATGCCGACTACAAGGATCCATCCCAGGTTTTTAAACTTCCATAATATCAGCATAAGAGGTAAAGTGGCTACGTATAGCTGCATATCAATACCGATTTGGTGGGTGTGGGTGAGGCACTGAAAGGAATTAAATAAATTTACTTTTATGCGCAACAATACATGCGTACACCGGGTAATGACAGTTGGTCTTAATATGTGTTGTAGTGATTATGTATTCTATGATATGTTAGTCTTCGTGTCTTGATGTGGGTATATCAGCTTAGTTCTGATATTATCATGTTACTTCGAGTGCCGATAAATTACAAAAAAGGAAAAGGAAAAGAAAATAGAAAGAGACTATTATTATTTTCCATCAGAAAACCATTTTCACATAAGTAATAATAACAGAAATTATTCGTCATCGTTCATCATCATCACAACCTATCAAAATCCATGGTTCTACCATGCCATGCTGCTGCTATATTAATAGTATAGTTGTAGCACGAATGGGTCGGCTCGACCGGGGAAGGACCACGTTCTCACAGAATACCAGCGTAAAATAGCAGCTTAATGCTGCTGTGTTTCGTACGGTGAGTGTCGAGAACCGGAGACCCATTTTACTGGAAAAGAGGCTTTCTATCTTAGTCCTCACGGCTGACAACGCATCTGCATTTTAATTCGCAAACGAAGATAGATGTAGATGTCTATGGGCCACAGCAACTATTTACCATCAGGTGGACTGTGTGCTCGATTGTTACTCTTATCCTATAAAAAAAATGGATTTTTTATAGAATAAGAGTGACAATCGAGTCACTCTTATTCTATAAAAAATCCATTAACATTTGACATATCTGTTAGGTTTGGTTTGCGTCGTTAGGTCCTTTTCTCCTTTCTGTCTAGGAGTCTGTCTGGCTAGGTACCACCTACTTACCTATTTCAGCTGCCAAATGGCAGTTCTCACACTACTGTGTTTCGGTTTGCAGGGTGTCGAGAGCCAGTATAATAACAGGCTATGAGGTATTTCAACTTAGTCCTCAGGGACGACAATGCCCAGTAGCCTTCTTTATTTGAAGTTGGCTGCACGTGTCCATGGACAGTAATAGCCATCAGATGGACTGTAACTTTATTTGTTTTGGTTTTATAAAAAAATACGTGTTGGTAACCGCCGTTTTTAGGGTTCCGTAGCCAAATGGCAAAAAACGGAACCCCTATGGATTCGTCATGTCTGTCTGTCTGTCCGTCCGTATGTCACAGGCACTTTTTTCCGAAACTATAACAACTATGCTGGTGAAACTTGGTAAATAGATGTATTCTGTGAACCGCATTAAGATTTTCACACAAGAATAGAAAAAAAAAACAATAAATTTTTGGGGTTCCCCATACTTAGAACTGAAACTCAAAAATTTTTTTTCCATCAAACCCATACATGTGGGGTATCTATGGATAGGTCTTCAAAAATGATTTTGAGGTTTTTATATATTTTTTTCCTAAACTGAATAGTTTGCGCGAGAGACACTTCCAAAGGGGTAAAATGTGTGTCCCCTGTAACTTCTAAAATAAGAGAATGATAAAATTTAAAAAATATATGATGTACATTACTATGTAAACTTCCACCGTAAATTGGTTTGAACGAGATCTAGTAAGTAGTTTTTTTAAACGTCATAAATCGTAAATTATGTTACTTGCTGCTACGGAACCCTTTATGAACAAGTCCGACACGCACTTGGCCGCTTATTTATTTATTATCTACCGACTGCGAAAAGGGGAAGGTACTCAATTCGACTGTATGTTTTTTATGAGTGTTACCTCATAACTTTTTTCTGGGTGAACCGGTTTCGATGATTCTGATGATGATTTGAATGCTGTTGCTTCTCATGTGGTCCCATATAAATTTGATCAAGGTCTGAATAATAGTTTTTGAGTTATCCTTAATAGTTTATATTGAAGTCGGTTGTATAATTTATTTTTATTTTAAATTATTTTAGAGTTGTTATCAAAAAAACTTTTTTAATGGTATATTTTCCTTTGTCGTCTCTTACGACACCCACAGGATGATACGGAGTAGTGGATCCTATTACGCCATCACTGAACTTTGTAGGTTTTCGTCATAAAAAATCGTATTACACCAAAAATATGAGCAAAGGTAAGTCAGGTTCCTTGCACTGCTGATTTCTAAATAGAGTTTCGTATTATTACAACTTTTATAAATGAATATACCTTTCTTTACACGTAGTGATAGACTGCTACGTATGAATATACTTTTCAATGGAGTTTAGTGAAAGTGTATAATTAAAAAAAAATGTAAAATTAAGTGAAGGGGTATAATTAAAAAAAATGTATTTGTGAACGTCGTATTATACAAAGTACCTACACAAAATTCTAAATAGGCCATAAATTAAACCATTTTAAAGTTGTAGTATCAGCTGAGGTTGTCTAAGGTTTGCTATTTGTTTGTGAAGATATGCTGATAATTTTAGTAATCGTACACTTGCAAAAATAAAGTACGGCTGCCCATTATTATAATATACATCCTTTCCTTAAAAAGGTTTAAATTATTTATTAAGCAAAAATTGTCTGATAAGGGTTATTATACTACTAATGAGTACATGACTGATAATAACCCCTGGGAATGAGGTGATCACTACTATGCTGTTTCTAAATGTTTTCACAATAATTGTATAAAATATTATATTGTAGATTGTGCTTTTAAAAAAAGTCCAGCTGGATTTCTTGCTTTTCTTTCTTGATTTTTTGCAAACCAGTGGTAAAAGTAAAAAATTACTTTCAATAAGTATTATGTACTAAAATGAATAGAGTAGAATAAAAATGATTTTATTCTACTCTATTCATTTAATACATTTTGATCACTTGATCATAATCGATGCTTGAGAAAAGGTTATTAATATTATTTATTTCTCATTGAGTTCGAACATTTTTTACAAAAACAAAGTGATATTACGTTGAAACGGAGGTAACATTTTTAGATGTCTGTAACCAAAGGGTGAAATTGAGCCCCATTTATGTCAGTTTGCTATGTCACGGATCTTTAGTTCGTATACGGAATGAGTTACAGTTTAGCTTACTAATCCTTTGGGTACATTGCCACTTCAGCTTACTAATCCGGAGTGGAAATTTCGTTGGAATCGCTGCGATACGAAAATGCGACAGTAAAAAGAGACAAAAATATCTAATTTTAGGATTTAGCCTGCGAGAGAAAGAGATAGAATATATATAAAATGAGATATAATATAATGGCTGAAATATCCTATTCCTGATCCTCTGCATTCGTTTCATTCTCTCGACGCTTAGTTTTCTGTAGGTTCCACTTGCACCGCGTGTGAACTGAACAGATGTTTTTTAATCCCGCTAGTAATTGTTTAAACCCGATAGTTTTAGCTCATTCTACATTCTATTCCTCAAAAATATTTAAAAAAAATTGACAAAAATATTTAAGGTAACAAGACTTAAAATCACCTAGTTATCTCTGAATCGAAGCTATGTAAAGGAGCGACGGTCACTGAGGTGATGATTCTGCTTCTGTAATAATATTTATTTGTAATACGTACTCGAAATAGAGTTGGTTGAAATTAACAGAATCAGGCGTTACTTTGCGAAAATCCATAATAGTGGGGTCGTTATAAACTAATTTGCTTAATTCCGCGTAAAGAAAGAAACGACGAGGCATCCTCAGGTGAAGTAGACTCTGCGGAGGCTGGTCAGGCGGCCAGGTCACCTGAGGATGCCTCATGTAGAGGCGAAACACGTGTCGCATATTCGAGAGTGGTGTGTCGTGCCTAGTGTGGTGATGCTGGGGATGGTATTGCTACGATTGACGGCGACGGGTATATTGCGCGCGATTGAGGGAGGGTGGGAAGTCTCCTTAAAACTAGGCAGGAACCTTAAAGCTAGGAGAATTAAGCAAATTAGTTTATAACTACCTCATTGGTTTTTAACAGTGGTAGAGCCACGCGGCAGCGTTTGCTGTCGCACGGATGGGCCGGCTCGAACCGGGGTGGTACCACGACCTCACAGAAAACCAGCGTGAAGTAGAGGTTTACCTCTGCGTTTCGCTTGGTGAGTGCAGGTGGCTGGAGGCCCTTTTTACTGGAAATGAGGCATTCCATCTTAGTCCTCACGGGTGACAACGCATCTACATTTTGATTTGTAGTAGATGATAGATGTAGATGTCTATGGGCCGCAGCAACCACTTTCCATCAGGTGGACTGTGTGCTCGTTTGTCACCCTTATTCTATAAAAAAAAAACTGTAATGCAGAACCAATGCTTTGGGAAATACTTCATACATAAGTTACTTAAACGAAATATCTGACAATTTTGAGCTTTATCAATTTAAGTATGTTTTCTTTTTGTTTATATGTTACGCGATATCTTCGCAGATTGTGAACCGATTTTAGTGATTCTTTTTTTATTAAATAAAATATATGTGAAATCATAAAATAAGGTATGTTCTTACCAATCTGGGAACACTGATTATTATAATCATATAAATTGAGTTTTGGCGGGAACTTGATCGGCGACGGTTTGCTGCTCCTGTTTTATTTTTTAAATAATAGTTTGAAGTGGATTTTGATATGTAAAAGTGGTGCGATTTTATGTATTAACTGCATGTGAACTATTAGTGGAAACGGTGAAACAAGTGCTCTGATGGTGATGGATTCTCAAGATAAGCTATTTACATAGGCGCCTTTAGATACCATCGCCAACTGTCAGCTGCCTGCTGGCTCAAGTTGCCATCAACATATTGTGAAGCAGTGAACTATGAAGGATAATAATACATAAAGACAAGACTTGGGGAAATTATAATAAACCGAATAATAATACTCAAGACTTGGCCTAAAGGTCTAGATACCAGGACATAAACTCCAAAAAAAATCATATAAACTGCAGTGTGTCATCTGTCGTCGCTATTAAAAAAATCTTTTCTTTTCGGAGTAACCACGACTTTATTAACTGGGAATTTAATTAGTCGTAATGCTAAATTGTACTATTTTGAATTTTAAAAATTCTTTAAAAATGCGTACTGAATTTACTATTCACATTACCCTGTGCTTCCACATTATCTTCATTAAAAATAAACGCAACGCAAAAACTGCGTGACAGAGCACATTACACGCTCGCAAAGCAGCTTCTTTAAATATGTAGGTGACACAGTAAATGAGTTATATAAGTACCTTGGGAACAAGGGTGAACTTATCTCGAGCACCATTGTTCCATCGTCTCCCGGGGCCCGTTCCATGACACTCATTGTTACAACTAACCCAATATTGAAACGTCTTACGTACCAGAGGATTCTTGTGATATTTTCGTGTTGATAAACATAAACACAAACAGAGTGTGATAAATGACAATGAAGCGAATACAATGGAGCTTTATAATTTTATAATCGTTTTCGATTTTTAGTTGAAACGTTTTCGCGAAATTAGTTTGGGGTTTCTGTTATTGCTTTTTTGGAGTTTTAAGTTATAACTGAGACGTTGCTCTGCTTTCGCCGATACACAAAGATAGACATTGATTGATAACCATGGATATCCGATTAAATTAGAATAAAAAAATAGATACTCCTTTCATCTATTTCGAGGTGTTTACACATACAGATTCAACGTATTAACACCTGGTTTCTTTCTATTATATATATATACATATTCTACTATATTCAAACAAATGTTATTGAGGCCGTTTGCAAAGTTCTCGACCTAACCGACATTATTTGAGGGTAGTTTGTAAATATATCTATACTTATTCGATAACGTGATTCTTTATTTAATAGTATGTCAAATGCCGTTGAGATAGGTTGCGTAATTATGGAAAAAGTGAAATAAGCGCCCTGATTAAATATTTAGAAAAAAAAATTCCAAGCCATATCAAGAGAGACAAGGATAACATGAGGTGAATCTGCGCTCTCGCTCTCACTTTTTTCAAACAAGGAAGAGAAAGCGTCGAAGAAGATTCACGTCAGAAATCATCGAGAAAATCCACTATACGGATACTATACGGACCTCAACTGAGCGAGTATTTCATATTTTAACCGACGACCTATGAATGGAAAAGGTGTCAGCAAGATTATTGCCGCGTTTGTAGTCCGCCGAACAAAAACTCAACCGGGTGGAAATCTCAAGGGAGAGTCCGGCGTTGTTTCGATCAAATACTAGCGACTTTTAAAGAAGATTTATAACTACTGATGGAACTTGGATTCACCACTGTAATCGTGAGATAATACAACAGCCGAAACAGTGGAAACATAGCGATTCTCCGTCACCGAAGGAAGCTAAGTCGCATAAGTCATCGGGAAAAGTGATGGTATCAGTGTTTGGGAATTACATGGGAATTATTTTTATTGACTACTTTCCCAAAGAACAGACTATAACAGGCTCACACTATGCTAACTCGTAAAATAAATTAGCTGATAAAATTCACATTGTTGTAATGGCTAAGCTTCATAAATTCCGTTTCGATGTACTAAACTATTTCTCGCATTCGCCTGATTTAGCATTATCGGACTGTTTCCTTTTCCCTAAATTGAGAAAACACCTGGCTAGAAGCAAAGTTTTCCACAAACGAAGAGGTGATAGTTGAGGCGGAGCGGTTTTTCGAAGAATTGCAGGAATTAGCCTATAAGAGCGGCATAGAAGCGCTGGAGCATAGATTGAATAAGTGGGTTGAGATTTTCTTTGTTATGTTAGTCTTGCCGAGAACTATTCATACCGCTCTCGTAACAAGTGTTATTCGTTGCCATGTATAAGTATCGAGGTGACATTTTAGTGTGACAATTTTCTTGTGTAACTGTATAAAGTACACGTATCAATCAAACAAAGTTCTTAAAAAAAAAAACGAAGCCTTCTTAAAATATTTTCGCTCATTTTATTGTTTTTATAGAATAAGAAAGATACGCGAGCACACAGTTCAAATGATGGCAAGTTGATGATGCGGATCCTCAATTACGAATCAAAATGCAAAAGCATTGTCACCCCTGATGACCGTGACGGAATGCCTCGTTACCAGTAAAAAGGGTCTCCGGTTCTGCACACTCACCATGTGAAACACAGCATTATTTGCAGTTTCGCGCTGGTATTTTGTGAGAATTTCATGCGTGCCACACTCTAATGCTTCCTCTACACTACTCGCGAAGTAACTTCGACGAAGTGCTCGTCGAAGTCGATCGCAGTCCGAACAACGTGACCACACACTCGTGCTACTTCGCGAAGAGCTCAGTCGTCTTGAGTCTCCCGCACCGTTAACATGAATGACGTTCAAGAGGCAGCTGCAATATGTACGTAATTGTGTGAACAGTATGACGTCAATGCGTTAACTAAATAAATAATTATGTAGAAAGTTACATATTTAATATTTATATATAAAAAAAAAACATTTATAACTGGCGTACGCCGAGTAGTGTAGTGAGACTCTTCGTGTAACTTCGGGGTACTTCGTGAAGTCCTTTGACTCTGGCGCAAAAAACCGACAGCGATCGGAAGTCGCCCGAGGCGAAGCGAGGTTGGACGAAGTGAATCGAAGTAACTCTCTACACTATTCGCCTCGTCCTACTTCGATCTACTTCGCGAGTAGTGTAGAGGAGGCATAATATTTCGTCGTTCGTTTTGGCGGTTTATATGTCATAATATCATAATATGGTACAAGGTCGGAACAATGATTTTATGCTGTTTGGATCCGAATGAATATCGACATTCATGCTTCGCTAATTGGATGTATATTTTTATTTATCAAAAAATATGTAAACAAATATATTGAGGATGAATTGCCTAATAAAATACATACATCAATGGCTTTCAAAAATTGTAATACGACGATAATCTTAAATAATTTAAAATGCACTTACTTCATGAATTGTAAAAAGTTATTAAAAACTTCTTTATAGGTTTAAACATTTTCTTTAAAACATCTTTATTTTAGCGCAAAAGAAAACATGTTCGATGTTACTTTCCGATCTTAGCCTATAATTTTACGATAGTTGTCTTTCGCGGTATAGTATAGTATAGTATATATATATATATATATATGACGGGACTAGCACCATTGCACGTGCGGCGCGGTAGCCGTCGGTGCAGTTAGACAGAATTCTTGTAAATAACACGTGTTCCGCACACCTGCACCATTGCACCTGCAGTGGCGCTCGTTTTGCTTGTATAAAACAGTCGGCGCGGCCGCCGTTAGGACAGTCTTGGCTCTGACGTGGAACGGTGCGCTTGTCGTATTCCGTTACTAGTTTATCCTCGACTCGTTGGATAATTAATTCGTGTGAACGAATTAATATTATTCGTAACTACAAAATTAGTCTCCGTGCAATACTCAATTATCTTTTCTACATCAGAAGTGGGATAAAGTCCCCATTTTTGCCCACATTTAATCTTCGAATAGTATGAGGATTATTACATTTGTGGACGACTGTAATCCATTCCGCATTGATGAATCTGTTTTTATATTAAATACCGTAATGAAATTTGCTATGCTACTTACGATATTTTCGTATCATTAAAGTGTAGAGAAAAGATAAAGTGAAATTATTTAAGCCATTTCCTTTTCAGCTATTTTTTTTTAATTTGTTCGATTTGTATTAAAAGTACCCCGCAAGTATTTTCATTATTTCTTGATGTACTTAAATATGTTAACAAATGTCGAAAGAAGTTGGAGGCTTTGTAATTAACTTATTCAAGTTATGTTGTAATTTGATAGTTCACGCGAAACATGATTATCATTTGCTATATTTTGAAGTTCAAAACGTTTAAGGGATGTACCAAAATAAAGGATTAACTTTAACACGCTATGAATTGAAAATAATAAGTGACATTTTTGTGTTCTAATATGTTGATCAGTGTTGCAGTTTGCTCTGAATATTGTGTCGTCGACAAGATTGGGGTTTGATGTCGAGGAATTCGTAGAAGTCTCTACAACAATGATCAATGAGGAAGATGTTGTGACGGCTAATCGAACATGGTCAGGTACAGCCGAACGCTGGTAAGATTGAGCCTACACCGCTACAGTCGGTAACTTATCGGCTCATCTTACGGCAGGGCAATTCAAGCGGTCGCCGAACAAATGGTGATTTGGCGCTGTAAATGGACGTCTGAGGTCGGCTTTCGTAGATTTTGCGCAGTTACCTCCTTCCCTTTGAAATGTTGTGGTATTTGCCTCTACACATAGTTTCTGTTATTTTTTGCAATGTTTTCAAATGTCATACTGTTGCCGTTTCTTAAGAGAATATGTGATGAATTTTGGAAGCTCGGAATTCCATGGTTCGCAATACATTTATCTCGATTTCTTTTAATTTTACAAAGCAGTGCAACGATTCGCTAGAACTAGTACGGCTACGGCGCGACGGCTCGCTGGCGCGATTGTGGCACGAACGCAGCAGAACGAAAAGCTGGAGTGCGTTTGCCTGAAGGTAGCCATATCGGCGTGTTCATGACTTAAATGAAGTCTGGGATGGTCGACCGTTGTAATATTTAACAAGAGTTGATATCTGTTAGCAGGTGGTGATAACTGATAGACCGTATGCTGTTCACTGTGAACCGCACGAGGACGTGCGACAGTCAGAGGTAGCCGTGTCTGTGCATCTAGAAAATACTAGAGACGTTGCAAAACTCTAGCGAAGTAATTATTCTTGTGCAGCAAAGGAACATGGAGTTGCAGGAAGGCTGGTCTGTGCTGCACTGGGATGTGTCGTGTTGCTGTTGGTTTACATACTTAGGTGTTATCATGTCACTACGTCCCTCAGGATACACTTTTGTGTGATTGTGACAGGTACATGTTTGCGGTATGGTTGGTCTGTACCTGTTCTATATTGAATTGAAAAAAAGAGAGAGTAAGAAAAAAAATAGTTCTTACTATCATTGCAGGGCTTTGTGCCGGTCCAATGATATGGCTATAGGGAATAGTGATTCCGGACTAGCGAAAACAGTACTTGAAAAAAAAGAGAAAATAGAAAGGCTACAGACTAATCATTCCGATCTCGCATAAAGTTGATTAAAGTTTTTTGGGGCTTACTGCCGGAACAAAACTGATTGTCACCCAAGTCTGAAGGGTCAATATAGACCGGACCAGACGCTGTTATGTCAGGATAGTCGAACGATGTTTTTTTGTCTACAGATAACTAAAATTGTGATGGAGCGCGTGCGAGGACGCACGCATGTCAGTATAGCCGTGACGGGACCAGCACCATTGCACGTGCGGCGCGGTAGCCGTCGGTGCAGTTAGACAGAATTCTTGTAAATAACACGTGTTCCGCACACCTGCACCATTGCACCTGCAGTGGCGCTCGTTTTGCTTGTATAAAACAGACGGCGCGGCCGCCGTTAGGACAGTCTTGGCTCTGACGTGGAACGGGGCGCTTGTTGTATTCCGTTACTAGTTTATCCTCGACTCGTTGGATAATTAATTCGTGTGAACGAATTAATATTATTCGTAACTACAAAATTAGTCTCCGTGCTACACTCAATTATCCTTTCTACATATATATATATATATATAAAACCAATTGTGGACACCACTACGATACTAATTTGATTGAATAATGTGTATTATGTAATTATTTTTTGATTTTATGATTATCTAGATTCGTACACGCATTTGAAGCAGAGTTTTCCAATTTGTTCAACGTAAAGTGTTACGGCCAACAGCTGCCTATCCCAGGAGTAGAATCCTTCGCGGCCCATAGACGAAGAAGAAGTAATCACCGATGCACATAGGTCAACTTGGCAAAGTAAACAAAACAATAAACGTAAGGGACAGCCCTATTTCTTATTTCAAATAAATATCTTAGACAGTGCCAACAAAATCTAAACCAAAAGAGAATTGACTCCTATTTCCTTCGGCAACCACAGGGTTATCTAATTTCAACCTTCCTTATCACAAAGCAAAATGATTAAACACTATCACAAGCATTAAAAAAGGGCACACAATTTAATCTCAATTTTCCGTGCAACAATAAACGCAGTGATCAAATGTATTTACGAAAAATATGCTGCAGCATTTAAAGCAGTATTTTAAATTCAATTCTCTTAATCATAACCGCTACAATATGAATTTTGCGGAAAACCCAAAAGCATTTTAATTTAAATTTAAAGAATTTTTAACTAAGTGCTCGACCACACCAAATCCAATACCCCTTGAGAGCGTGATTCAACTCTCCAGGGGGCCCTAATCTTCCCACCACCAAGTGGAGGCCACACCGCGTGAACCCGATACTAACAGAGCGCAACCGCTAACAGTCGCCACTCGGGTTGTACGCCCTCACTGAGGCCGTCGGCAACAGAACAGATTGACAAGTGGACTGTTGACGGCTTAAGGCTCAGTAGAGGCAGCCATGGTGGGAGCTAAGGCGGCAGCTAGCTAGGGCCGCCTCCATCAAATGGGGTACAGTGGTCCACCAGTCGCGGCCACTCAGCTAACGGGAGTGAGAAGGGTCCAGCGGACTGATGAGTGGCCGTGAAGTTCCTCTCCGCACGCTGAGGGGGGGTGATGACACCCCCGCCCCTGGGGGAATTACCCCCCGACTGGTCGGGGGAGGGACACCTTTCAAACCTAGGGGCCTGGTGGCTGGCCGGCGGGCGCCGAGCGTCGCCCGTCAAAGGGCATGGAGGAGCGTCCCCGCCCGTGGGGGTCGAGGGCCTGGCAGCGCCCCGAGAGGAGACGCCGTTCGCACCCAGGCACAGTACGACATGGTGATTGCCCTGGCAATGCAGACAGGGCCGCTGGTGTGGACAGTCTCGCTGGAGGTGCTCTTCCAAACAGGAGTAGCACCAGCGGCGCTCCTTGGCGATAGTTCGCCTCGCCGGAACCGGCTTACTTAATAATTTTGGGCAAGACGTTACCCGGTGATCCGATGCTCGACAATAGGAGCAGAGGGGGGTTGACGACGACCTGCCCGGCGGATTTCGCCTCTCACTGGGCACGGCTCGTAAGTCGTCGACGGTGCCCGCCGCGTGCTCGATCTGTCGGCACTGCTCCTCCAAAAACCGCAGCAGGTCATAGAAGGGCGGAATATAGGAGGCCTCGTCCCCGCCGTACCTCTCCTCAAAATGCATTTGAAGGTCGAGAGGTAGACGGGACAGCACGATGCGGAGCAACAAGAAGGCCCATTCGCCTACTGGTAAATCCAGCCGCCTCAACGTATTACAGGCCACCAAGACTGGATCCAACAGGTCCGGACGTAGTCGGGCCCGGTCACTAAGCAGCGGGAGGCTCAGAAGCTGCTTAACGTGTTCGTCCGCAATTTGCCGGACGTTGGCGTATCTTCTGGCTAGGAGGTCCCGAGCAGTCTGGTAGGCGTCGTCCGACAAGCTCAAATGGCTGACAACGCCCAGGGCCTCCCCCTCCAGTGAGGCCAGGAGGTACGCCATCTTCTGGCTCGGGGTCAAGTCACTCCGGGCGTGCACTAGACCGTCGAAAAGACCAACGAAGGTCAGCCACTCGGAAAGGACCCCGGAGAACTTTGGCAAGTCCAGAGTTGGGAGTCGTCCCAACAGCTCCGGCTGAGGCTGCTTCCGAAAGGACTCGGGCAGGCCACTCGTCCGAGCTTCACGCGCCTCTTCGGCATACCTGCCTTCAGCCTCGATCAACTCGTCCGTGACAAGAACTGCTCGTAGTCTGCGAAGCAGGAGTCCAGGACTCCCTTTTCCACATCCGAATCCTCGAGCTCAGCGTAAGCCTCCTCCACTGCAGCCCTTCGAGCATCGACCTGCTCGAACCGCTTCATCAAATTATGGACCCTATCCGGTCGACCTATCAAAGCATGGGCGCTGGTGGCCCAGCGTAACTCAGTCCGCAGGCAATGGATTAGCATCTTGGGCGAGGACATCACTACTAAATACAAATTACGACGCTGCTCGAGCACAATTACAAAAATAACAAATAAAAAATACAAAAAAATTAACAGCTAACCAATGCAGTTCCTATCAAATCGTGTTGAATAGAAATTACACAAATAAGAACCGCTATTTATTAAATCAAACACAAGTTAGTACAAAAGAAAAGACAAATCAAATTAACAATAACAAATACTAGTGCGATCAAATCAAGTTAAATTCAAATTACGTAAATACAAATTACCACTCTTTAGTTCAAATACAAATTACAATACGAAAGATACATAACGAAGATACACATCAACAAAAATGCCTTGCTCGGAAATCGACCCTTCGATTAGTAACACACTACAACCATCCGACAACGATAATTAACCGATTACGTAAAAATAACCATCTACCTACATGACGCAATCTCCCGCTTGCGCGCTAAACGGGCGCGGCCTTTCAAATTTACCCACAAACAACAAGCAAGCTAACAAAGAAAGGAATTTTATTATTACGTATATAATAAAAAAAATATTTTTACGTATTACGGACGGGCGTGATTGTAGACACAAAGTTAAACCAATCAACCCAACGCTCCCTGCCACCAAAATTATTTAATTTTTATCAAATACTATGGTCGGTGGATCGACCGGGAATCGATCTCAGCACCGCGTTCTGCTACCAAATGTTACGGCCAACAGCTGCCTATCCCAGGAGTAGAATCCTTCGCGGCCCATAGACGAAGAAGCTACAGGCAGATGCTGGTCGGGCGTCCTCACGCCACGGGTTAAAAGTCTAATTACACTAAACAATCCGGGGGGAGCGTTACAATTATTGAACAGAGCTTACTTACCTCTATTCAAGGCGACTGGTCCCTCAGGATTCGGTCAGGTCTCGTGTGGATGTATTGTGCTAGAAAGTAAAGGTCAGTGATGTGTATTTGGGTGTGGCTGGTAGTGTTATTGACCTTATTTGACCGTTCCCCCTGCAGCAGTTCGGCCCTCAGCTCCTCTCCAAGCTAAGGTCGCCTTCCGCAGTCACTTTCTTCCTTTGTTACGATTGACTCGCGAAAATGAACACAGAACGTACGGGTCAAAGGTCACCGTTATTTCTACAATATTAACTACCGCACTAGTAACTAATACAGTCGAATCCACTTATACAGATTCTGCGTTAAACCTAAAGTCCCGGGTAAACTCTCAACACGCGCTACCATTCCCAGTGGTATATTTACTATACGCGCCTAACATAAAATTAGATCTAAGAGCTCCCAAACAAAACGGACTGCCTTCTCTTTCGACGCGAAGAAGACATCTAATTTTTCGCTCTCGACTCCCACCGTTCAGTAAGCTCGGACGTTCAACACGCACGAACGTCATTCCGTATCAGCCGAGCCGAGCGCCATCTAACGTCGATGCCTGACACCAACGCTTTTGCGTAAACATAAAGAATACTTCGAGATCACTTGTATCACCAATCTGAACGCTGCATTTTAATTATCTATAACACTATTAAAATAGACAGTACAGATATTTTTTTTTAATTTTAATTTATCAACACTTTATATCAGGTTTAGAGGTATGTCTGTCTGAAAGCGAAATTGTACAACCAGTGCGTATTGCCAATGATGAATTACGGATCTGAGACGTGGTGCTTCACTGCTGGCCATATGAGGCAGCTCAAGGTCGCTCAGCGAGCTATGGAGAGGGCTATGCTCGGGGTTTCTCTGCGTGATAAACTTAGAAATGAGGATATCCGCAGTCGAACTAGAGTAACCGACATAGCCCGACGGATTAGTAAGCTGAAGTGGCAGTGGGCCGGCCATATAGCTCGAAGAACCGACAACCGATGGGGAAGAAAGGTTCTCGAGTGGCAGCCTCGTACCAGTAGTCGAAGTGTAGGGCAATCCCCCACTAGATGGAGTGACGACCTGGTAAGACATGCAGGAAGTCGATGGATGCAGGTGGCTCAGGACCGTGATTTGTGGCATTCCTTGGGCGAGGCCTATGTTCAGCAGTGGACTTTTGAAGGGCTGTAATGATGATGATGATGATGAACACTTTATATTAACGTCAATCAACTCTCAATAATTTTCCGTATTGAAAATGGCGGTTAGGGGAATAAATAGCACCGTATTTTTTATATGAGAGGGGGCAAACGAGCATATGGCTCACATTTGCTGAACACCCATTGAATGCTATAGTTTTTTTTTCTTTATATGATAAGGGTGACGAACGAGCACACAGTCCACCTGATGGTAAGTGGTTGCTGCGGCCCATAGACATCTACATCTATCCTCTATTACAAATCAAAATGCGTTGTCACCCGTGAGGACTAAGATGGAATGCCTCATTTCCAGTAAAAAGGGCCTCCGGCCACCTGCACTCACCAAGCGAAACGCAGAGGTAAAACTCTACTTCAGGCTGGTTTTCTGTGAGGTCGTGGTACCACCCCGGTTCGAGGCGGCTCATCCGTGCGACAGCAAAAGCTACCGCGTGGCTCTACCACTGTTAGTGCTATAGGAACACCTATAGAATACTATCATGTTTTTTGAACACCACCAAATATTATTGTTTGCTTAACAAGTCTGTTCTTTGACGCCCTCCCACCGCAATCACCACCACAAGGTACATTTAAGTATTCGTTAGAAATCGTACGGGTAGCTTGATACGGTTACGCTTTTTCATGTACTTCTAACTGTAACTAGGCTTAAGATAGAACAAATAGTTCAATTCGAAATCGCAATTTTCATCGATCAAACAGCCTGAAAGTAGGATTTACTTTTACCACAAGTCTCGTACCCTTTAACATTGTTATTTGTCACATGAGTTTGAGTATTTTACTTATAGATTTTTACTTTGTTCAGATTGTTTACAATCTTATGCTTGTGGTAACTGGTCTGCTTGGGTTTTAATTTTTTATATATTTTCTGATTATTTTTTATTACCTATGACCCATATGTTTTTTTTTATAGAAGAGGGGGCAAACGCAAATTTTATACGTGGTAGAGCCATGCTGCATATTAGTAGTATAGTTGTAGCACGAATGGGTCGGCTCGACCGGGGAAGGACCACGCTCTCACAGAATACCAGCGAAAAATAGCAGCTTAAAACTGCTGTGTTTCGTATGGTGAGTGTAGACAACCGGAGACCCATTTTACTGGAAAAGAGGCATTCCATCTTAGTCCTCACGGGTGACAACGCTTCTGCATGTTGATTCGCAAGCGATGATAGATGTAGATGTCTATGGGCCACAGCAACCACTTACCATCAGGTGGACTGTGTGCTCGTTTGTCACCCTATCCTATAAAAAAAAAACGAGAATACGGCTCACCTGATGGTAAGCGACTACCGCCGCCCATGAACAACCGCAACACCAGGGGAATTGCAGATACGTTGCCAGCCTTTTAGCAAGGTGTAAGTTCTTTTCTTGAAGGTTCCTAAGCCGTATCGGTCTGGAAAATCGCTGGTGGTAATCGACAAGGAAGGAAGGAAGTTTTAGAAGAAGGTAGAATTCCACAAGGAAGTTGTGCGAGGGAAAAAACTTCTTCTAAATCGCAAAGTGGTGAACCGCCAATCATCCAGATGGTATGGATGGTATCGCGAGTTTTGTCACGATGTGCGATGGTAAAATTGAGCGGCTGGTAGACCGGAAGATCACCATCTCATCGACTCCGACGAAAACCGTACTGGTGGTTACTAATCAGCTGGTGATCCTCAAGGTACCTCGTGAGAACAAGGAGGTGATGGCGATAGGCCTGTAGTTGGACAGGTCTGAGCGGTCACCTTTTTTAGGGATCGGGTGGACCAAATCTATCTTCCATGAATTCGGGACTACGCCTTGGGAGTAAGAGTACCGGAAAAGACGCGTTAAAACCGGTGCCAACTCCGGAGCACACGTCTTCAGCACAATGGGAGGGACTCCATCGCGCCCACTCGATTTGCTGACGTCCAGGGAGAAGAGTGCTTTGCGAACCGAGCGCTGTGTAAACCGCACATCCGGCATGGAGCACTCACATCGCGGGATCGTCGGCAGTGTGTTCCCCCCGTCATCTAGAGTCGAGTTGGACGCAAGAAGTGAGCTCAACAGATCGGCTTTCTCCTTTGCGACATGGGCCAGTGAGTCGTCCTCTCTGTGCAGAGATGGAAATGATGGCTGACAAAAGTTCCCTTGGACATCCTTGGCGAGAGACCAGAATGCACGGGTTCCCGTAGGAAGGCGAACTAGCTTCTCACGAATTCTGCCGATGTGCTTTGACTTTGCCTTGGCAATGACGCTTTTGAAGGACCTGGAGGCGGAATTATACTTCTTTTTAAGAGCGCTGGTGTTTATATCCCGAGACGTTGATGCGTCAGCCCAGGCCCAGTAGCGCTCCTGCTTATAGCGTGATGCTATTTTACAGGAGCGACCAAATCATGGCTAAGATCTGACTCCGATGGGCACCACAGAAGATGGAATAAAAAGTTCCATACCCTGAAGTACCACATCAGCAACAGAATTGGCAACAATGCTGAGATCTTCCAGCAAGAAGCAAACCCGCCCCCAAGGGTAGGATGCAAAAAGAGACCGTATCCCGTCCTAATCGGCTGACCTATAGTGCCAAACACGGCGGCAAGCTGCAGATCGCAACTGAGATTGAAGCGTGAGTGGCACCTTACTCCTGATCCTGATCAGACAATGGTCCGAAGAGCCCAGAGGGGACTAGACAGAGACCTGATATCCGTCCAGATGAGAGGTCAGCAGAAGGTCCAACAGGGAAGGTACATGGTCCTCCATATCTGGGATCCACGTAGGCAAAGTAACCAGTTGTGTTAGACTATATGCCCAAGCAAAGTCATAGACAGATCTACCCGCATAATCGGTTAAACGAGAACCAAGCCATTCAGCGTGGTGGTTGTTAAAATCATCGAGTATCATGATCTCTGCGGATGGGACCTGTTGTAGCATGGAGTCTGCAGCCATTTGGACGTGGTCGATGAGTCGGTCTGTGTTGGCATTACCTCTATGGGACTTATAGAGGCACACGTAGACACGGGGATGGTTGTCGCTGTCTACGCGCAGCCATAGGATGGATAGGTCCGTACCTTCAAGACTGCCGAGGCGTCGAAAACAGATGTCCTCTCTGACGTTTATGCAAACTCCAGCCCGGGGCACAAAGGAGTGTTCTAATTTGCACCCCTGGTAGGAGAGATATAAAGTATCAGCCGGAGAGCAAGGCCGGCTTCGCCGTCTCTAAATGGACATCGTTAAGGTTGGAATTAACTCCCCTGATGTTGCAAAAATTCACGGATAGCGTGATCGCCTTGGTTTTATTGCTCTGCTTGCCCCGAGCAGTATTAGTCGCGAGCGGAATTTTGCCTCCCCCCCCCAGATTACGCGGGGCAGCCTGAGTACCCACGCTCAGGAATGGAGTAGTTTGGTCGTGGATGCTCAGCGAGGGATTCGCCAGGGGTGCTGGTACCCTCCAGGGGTAGTCTTTTATTTAATTCCGCAACCATGTTGAAGGGGGGGGGGGGGATTGGGGCTCCGGCCACCTGCACTCACCAAACGCAACGCAGGGGTAAACCTCTACTTCACGCTGGTATTCTGTGAGATCGTGGTACCACCCCGGTTCGAACCGGCCCATCCGTGCGACAGCCATGGCTGCCGCGTGGCTCTACCACTGTTATTAATGTATATATTTCCTTTCAGTTATGGCTAAAAATATCACATTATTGACCTTTAAAAATGACCCGTTTCATATTCAGACAGTGGAACCTCGTTTCGAAACAATAACGCTTGTTTCATCACAATAGCTCTATTGATTCTGAATTCAAATTATTGTCAAAGTCATTACGTATACAGTTACGGACAGAGGTTCAAATTCAAATATTTTTTTGGTTTGTAATAGGCTTAAAATCAATCGACAAAGAACAAGGCTAAGGCCTCAGTTGATAGCGCTAGAACAGTGATAGTGAACATATTACCCACAGGTTAAACACCAGTCCACGCAGTATTTTTAAAGTACCCACGCGATGATTAATACGTAAATTGTATTACCCTATATATGAGTATATAATTTGCTTTGTGGTCGGCTGTTAGTTAGTAGTTTTGGTCTTCACGTACAAAAGCTAAAGTTATATAAACAAAAAAGAAACGTCAAATTTATGGAGAATTTTAAAAGTAAAAATAAAACAGTAATTTTTAAACATTATTCCTTCCCCGTGACGTCATTTACCCACGAGCTAGAACAAAATCTGAACAAAATTTAAACTGATTCCCTAAAAAGTTCGTCATTTGTCTATTAAAGAATTTTGACTGATAACATGTCGCCACGTCACACGCTCCGCCAAACTATTTCCACTGAGGATTTTAGGCTTTGATTTAGTAATTTTCCTCGCTTAAATTTATTAAAAAAGGGGATCCCCACCTTTAAGGTAGGCTTCAACTGGGGCTGCAACTGAGTTTAAAACAGTAGGGTAGCCAAGTTTTGGATAATTTTAAATATTGTATTTTCATTTCTAAGTATTACTAGTAAAAATAGAGTAAATAACAAAAAAATCATCTAAATGTATGTTTTAATAGATGAACTAACGACTTGGTAAAACATGCAGTAGTCGATGAATGTTATGGTTTTATGGAATTCTTTTGGGGTGACCATGATGATGATGATTCATGTATGACGGTGTGTATCAAATGAATATTTTATTTTTAAAAGTATATGTTGGCTGCTTTGTGCCTTTATTAACTGCCTCGCGGTATTTCTCCTACTACAAATATGTTTTAGGAAAATAATTTTCAGACCCTTAATATATATTATATTAATAGTATACATTAGTATATATATATATATATATATATATATATATATATATTAGTATATATTATTATGTGTTTGCAAGAGGGTTTATAATAATAATATTACAAATATTTTGCATATTAAATACATACCATTTCTTCAAAGCCGAAGTAATTATGAATGAATAGAAAGCTTTTCCACATATTCTTTTCGCAAACTCTGCTATGTTCTTCTACCACTAGACTCCACTGCGGCCCGTTGTTAATGTCAGGAAGGATGTATGTACAAAATAACATCAAACTCAAGAAGAGCGGGAATAATCTGAAAAAGATGAACACAATCTTTACTTATGAAATTGCAGTATATGTTGAACTGGCATATTTTGAACAGAAATACTAGCGTAAAATAGCAGCTTGACACTGCTGTGTTTTGTATGGTGAGTGTAGAGAACCGGCGACTCTTTTTACTGGAAAAGAGGCATTCCATCTTAGTCCTCATGGGTGACAACGCATCTGCATTTTGATTTGCAAATGAGGATAGATGTAGCCATTACCATTAGGTGGACTGCGGTGCTATAAAAGAAACTGGCACTTTGAACTGTAATAATTAGTTCGACTTGGGAGATGATGGCATAAGATCCGACAGTATGACTTTGGTCCCTTCGGAGAGAGGTAAAGCCCTACCGTGGAATGTTAAATGCGTAGACACTTTGGCAGCCTATCATTTCAGGGATCTTCGTTTAGAGCTGGGGCGGCATCAGAGGCAGGCGACCTGAGTAAATGGTGCAAGTATAAGTCTGAGAGATGACCACATATTTGAGGTCTACGTGCTGCGTTCTTCATCGCCGCTGATGATAAAGAAAGCTGGATCTTTTCTCCGTCAAAGGATAAGTATAGCCAGCCATTCAGCGAGAAAACACAGCCAGCGTTCTTGGCACTATACCAAAATACTAAAACATACGGTATTTATAAAAAAGCTATATTTTGGAATTCTATATTTAAATAAATTTCGCATATTATATAGCATTTAAATGTGCGGCGTTACCATGGCCGACCGAAAGCGAAACGAAAAGATTCGCAATATGGCAGGTTTGAAAGATGACCTTATCACAAAAATTGATAAGGGCGTGCTTCGATGGTTTGGGCACGTTGAGCGAAAGAGTGAAGACCGAATGGTGAAGAAAATATATAGCGCGAAAGTTAATATTAAAAGGTGTCGAGGTAGACCGAGACTAACTTTCGAAGACCATGTGAGCAAACGGCTCGAAGAGGGGAGGCTCAAGAGTACTCGGATACCTAGACGTGCATGTATGAAGAAGATAATGAATCTGAAAGAAGCGAAAGAGGTATGTAAGGATCGTGACACTTGGCGATCTGTTCTCTCTGGCTACCCCGTCAGGGATTGTGCGTGAAGATAAGTTAAGTTATATATAGCATTTATTATTATTTCTATTATTTCTTTAATTTTTTAATATTATATCTTTTACAAATTGAGTTATTCATTTGTTTCTTTCGGTTTTGTTTTTCTGCAATATTGCTAGATAACAATAGACTCTTAAAAACTCTTGTTATTTTTTAATATAATTTCCGACGAGGTAGCTATGCATCTCAAACGATACACAATATCAATGACACTTATACGAACATAGAATTACTAACGAACGAACTGTGCGTAATTGGTTCAATCGTTTTTATTCGGGAAATTTTAACTTCAGATTTTATTCGCGATTGCCGAATTGTGAGGGAAAATCGGAATAGTAAATTTTTACAAAAAAGATTTTACTGATCGTTTTTATAAATCAAATAATTCCAAATAGTAGAGGCAGAAGATGGGCATTAAAAGAAACCCACATTTTTGACTGCTTTTCACCATTGCTTCTTCATGACAACGCAAAGGGTTTCGGGCCCTTTGTTGTATCCTCAACGCTCAATTAAAGATAAATAAAATTAAACGTCCCTTCCTCATCGATCATTTTCTGCAGCTTGTCCCAACAGACTTCCATTTTTGTCGAAATATAGATAACTTTTTGATAGGCAAGAATTTTTAATTACGTATTCATCATTTTTAATTACGTACTCAGATCGCCCCCGTCACTACATTCGATTTGATAAACCACAAATCCTCGCTAAAGAACACCGATTCCTTCCAAAGATGATTCGCGAGGCTATTGAAATTAAAAAAAAACATCCTAATTTCAATAGAGAAGATGACTGGGTGCTACCATCTGCTTGGGATCCCATAATTAATAAAATTAAATCCCAACCCAAGCATACAACTGCAAGACTTCATGATACTCTAAGTTCATACTGCGTAGATCGGAACAAAAATTAATAATTTTTTATCTGAAGGTAGCCGTGGTTAACTATGACCTTGGGACGTCATACACCTCAGTCCCCCCGTGACCATGGGTGCTGAAAAGTGCCCGAAACGTCGGGAATATAAAATAAGTTAATATACGCGATAAAATCCCTAAAATTAGTTTTATTTAAAAGCATCTGTCTTTTGATTCCCAAACTAGGATAAATGTAGATGTCTATGGGCCACAGCAACCACTTACCATCAGGTGGACTGTGTGCTCGTTTGTCACCCTATCCTATAAAAAAATGCCTTATTAATAATTTTATATATTATGAACATTATAAAAATGGTTACTTAATTAGATTGAAACATTTGGGCCTCGTCACGTGCTTAATGACAATTTTACACAACTAAACTGGCACATATTGACACGTGCCAGTTATAAGTATACGAAATAGATAAGTTATTGTAAATTAACGATTTTTTAAAAGACAAAAAAATTTAATTTATAATAAACGCTTAATCCGTTACATGGCCGCAGATAAAATACAATTTTGTGATTTCCATTAAGCAAATATTTTAAAATTGGATACAAATAAATGTTTTTAATTCGTAAACCGAACTGCGGCAACAGACAAGCACATACAGTCTATGTTTAAATTGATCACGATTGTATTTACATTGCTTGTTACATAATACAAATCGTATTTATCTGCTCTGCTTTAACAATTAACAATGTTTTACGTTAACACTGTTACTGTGTAGTGGCTTTGTAAGAATATCCACTACCCCTTATTATTTCGTGGGTGTTGAAGGAGGCGACAGAAGGAAACAAATCAGTAGATGGGCAGCAGCGTCTTCTAACGACTACATAACGAAACATAAAAAAAACTGCGGTTGCAAATCCGCTTGCCTAGTATGGCAACTATAGCAAATATAATGAGGCAATATATGGGAGAGGCCTATGTTCAGCAGTGGACTTTAATAGGCAGTAACGGTAACGTTAATGTAATACCAGCAGCGATGGGAATCTATCTCCACCATTTTATCATTCTCGTTTAGAAGTGGTTGACTAAGGGAATTTAAAAAGGGCGCCGTGATAGCTTAAGGGCTAAACGCTCGCTGTAAATTTCACAGTACGCGAGCAATCCGGGTTCGGTCCCCACTGGCAACAATGAAATTGTTAATTGCAATTTTAAGCGCTGATTTACCATTTGTATTGCAGTAAACCTGCATCTCTGAGAAATAAGAAAAAAATATTTGGAAGACATGTGAAGTACGCCAACTCGCATTGGGGCAACCGGACATTTCCATGCCCTAAAACCCTCTTAGAAATGAGATGCCTGTGCTCAGAAGTGGGACGTATAGAGGCTGTAACTTTAAGGGAAATTCCATTTTCTCATTCCGTCCCGCGGGTGTCTTAAGAGGATACCATGGGAAATATTAAGATCTTATAGCTTCCTATTGATGACGGCATAATATTATATTTACGCCAGATGTAAAATATCCAGATTATCGACGGAGTTTAAAATCAAAAATGTGAGGCGTCTGGTACCACGGTCTTTAAGTTGTCTATCAAGCATAACCTAACTACCTAGAACCCCAGACCCCACAATAGATTTTTAAGGGCTGATTATGAAGAAAAAGAAGCCACATTTGCGTTCTAATTGTCTGCAGTTCATGAAAAGGAAACCTAATTTTGATCAAGAAAAAAGGCTACAAATTGCAAGCAATCTCGTTATCTCGTTGTCTCCGACAGTTGGTTGTCCGCCATTAAATGTCCTAACGGGGTAGAGATCTACGTTTAATGTACGAAGTGTGTGGGAAAGCGACGCCAATTAGTGTGCCTGGTGTAGATATACCGCAAAAGGTAAGCTTATGTACAATAGGAATCTATGTGCAGGCTCTTACATAACTCCAGAACGACGTACTGGTTTTCGCCATTACGTATCCGGGTCCGTATTGTTAGATCTTATTAGATTAATTCAATATCCGGTTTTGAGTCAATATTCTACAATATCTATCAAAACTATCTATCACTATATTAAAAAAGTCTCGCCGGGTTTTTTTTGGTTCTTTCGAGGACAGAGGTTTTTTCCGAACCAGTGGTGAAGCTTAAATGACTTTCAGTAAGTATTTTTGTGATCTGCTTATTTTTTTTAGTTCGCATTTAAAAAAAACAAACTCCACACTAGGATTTTCTCCTGTGTCGTAGAGGCTGCTTACATAGATAAATTGCATAAAGAGATATAAGTATACAGACCCGAAACAATCACCTGTAGGCCATACAAATACTTGTTCCGTGCGGGATTTGAACCCGCAGTCCTTAGCGCCGTAACTCAATGCTAAGCCTCTCTACACCAAATATCCAAATTTTAGGTCTGTAGCTCATTCCGTGTAAGAGCTAGAGATCCGTATCATACGGACGGACAGACAGACAGACAACAGGGTGACATTACTAGGGTTCCATTTTACCCTTTGAGTGCCGAACGCTAAAGTTAGGCATTTTCGGGTGAAAACTTTGACTTTGAATGAAACCAATTTTACGGATTTATCGCATGGTCACGGGGTCTGGAAGTGCTGTAAAGCGCCCGAAACGTCCGGAATTAAAAAAGTTATTATTAAACGTTATAAAATCCGTTAAATTTGGTTTCATATAATGTGTAGTGCTCGCGTAAATATAAGAATACATAACTTTGAATTTCGTTTTACAACAGTGATTAAGATGACGTTGACTCATATTGAATTAGACGAATTGGTTGATGAATTGTCTAATGCCACCAAATCTATTATAACTATAAAAATAATATAACGGCTTTAATTTGACGGCTCCGTGGCGCAGTGGCTTAGCAATGAGTTACAACGCTGGGGGCCGCGGGTTCGAATCCTGCACGGAACAAGTATATGTATGGCCTACAAATAATTGTTCTGGGTCTGGATGTTTGTCCTTGTGCAATTTATGTTTGTAAACTGCCTCTGCGATACAGGAGAAAATCCTAGCGTGGAGGTAACGTTTTTAAAAAAAAAGAAAAAAGAAATATCAGTAAAAAGGTCAAGGTCAAATAAAGTTATATATAATAATTTATATCATTACTCGAACGCGTGGTGTCGTAAAAGGCGATAGAGGATAATTTAAAATTAAACATTTTGTACAGCCGACTTCAATATAAGCGACTTCAATATAGGTTATTTAAGAATAACTCAATAACCATTGGTCTGACCTTGATCAAATTCATATGGGACCACATGAGAAATATCAGCTTTCATATAAAAAAAAAAGAATCTTCGAAATCGGTTCACCCAGTACAAACTTATGAGGTAACACACATAAAAAAAACATACACTCGAATTGAGTACCGTCTCCTTTTTGGAAGTCGGCAGAAAATAAACCAGAATAAATGAAGATGGCAGCAGCGTCTTTAGAAAATTGACAACTGCGGTTCAGAACCGAGCAGAGAAGCGTGGTAACTATGGAAAAGATCCCCCTTATGAGATAATCTATGGGGAGGTCTATGTTTAGCAGTGGACTTTGATAGGATGCAATGAATGAATATTAATATGAATATTAATTATAGAAATAATAGTACATGACTATAATAGAGAAGAATAATAGAAACTTTTTTATTTGAATTTATTTTATGTAACTTTAACTGTACTACTCACAAGATAATGTTAACTAAAATTAAGGTTATTTACATAACATTGAAATATATACAATATTAAAAAGAATAAGTTCAACAATCATTTATCTTTCTGACAATGTGCTTTTTATATCATTAATTATATGTTCAATATGATTGTTGGTTGGCATACAATTTGATGCGACAAAACGTTGGAATCTTGATTTTTAGGCGCTAGTAGAACATACCTACGCGCTTTGCGCTTAAGGCATGCAAAAGCTATAATAAAAAATAAAATAGAACTAAAAATATACCGGCGCTCTTATCATTAGCGCCGACGACAAGTTGCAGATACTGTTACCGCACATGGACCTCACGGACCGATAGTGTTCACAGCATAATAGCACAATTAAGTAGTTATCTCTCACATGCTCAACTACAACTTACGACTTATTTTATATAACCTTCTTTATATACAACGTATAACAAAAACCCGGTGGTTCCCGTTAAGTGCGTTATCAGAGTCAGTATTCAAACGTAAATAAATAACTTTTTTTCAAAAAACTTGAACATTAAAAAAATATTTTAATTTAAAAAAAAATAATTTGCAAATTGTATGTGGTTTTATTACCTCTGTATTATCCGGAGAGTAAGAGGAGAGGACCCCTCTTCACGGATGCTCGTGTCAGTTAGAGGTAAGAAAACCACATACAATTTGCAAATTATTTATTTTTTTGTGAAAATACATTTTTTTCATGTTCAAGTTTTTTGAAAAAACGTTATTCCTTTACGTTTGAATACTGTCTCTGATAACGACCTTAAAGGGAACCACAGGGTTTTTGTTACATGTTGTATAAAAATCAATTCCTGAACGTTAGTCTCGTAAAATCTCGCTAAAACTCGAAAACGGCTCGAATGATTTTGATGAAATTTTTTGTGTGCATTTGAATTACATACATATAATCACGCCTGTTTCCCGTAGGGGTAGGCAGAGACCACTTCTTTCCACTTGCTACGATCCTTACATACTTGTTTCGCTTCGTCCACTTTCATTATTCCAAGACGTCCCTGATTTGGTCTTGAAATGTTCGCCTAGGTCTACCCCTTCCAGCACTTTCATTCACACTCGCCTTATACACATTTTTCATCAATCGTTCTTCATTCATTCTATCGACATGGCCAAACCATCTCAGCATACCTTTCTCAATTTTTGTCACTACATCTTCTTTCAGACCACAACGTTTCCTTATCTCACTATTTCTTATCCTGTCACTCAGTTTAACACCTAGCATACTTCTTAACGCTCTCATCTCAACTGCATTATTCTGCTTTCGTGTTTCTTGTGCCGTACCCCCTCATGCACAGCCAAACGAGCCTTGTTAGACACCTTCCGACTGCTCATAAAGGAGTGCAAAGGTCCATTCACCATGTTTCCTGCATTCACTCTTTTTTCGATATAACTCTCACACTTTCCACTTTCTGTTTGAATGGGTCTCTGTATGGTTTAGATTCACAATTGGACACGGTAGGTGGCGCTGTTGTCGAAATCCAAGATTCACCCGTGCGAAGCGAAGCGAAGGTGCGGATCGCGAGAGTTTAATATTTAACGCTTTTATACGTCAATGTTATAATGGCATTATTTTATCATTATTCATCAATCATTATATATGTTCACGTGTAGGTGTCAATCATTATATATGTACGTGTATTATTATTAACAGGATCAATTCGAATAACGAAGTATTTTAATAATAACACACACTGAATACCAGCGTAAAATATAAGCTAAATAGGGTTTAAAAGTTGAGTGTAAAGAATCGAAGAACCTTTTTACTGGCATGAGGCATTCCATCTTAGTCCTCAGGGGTGACAACGCGTCTAAATTTTGATTCTTAATTGAGGATAGACGTAGATGTCTACGGGTCATAGAATTCACTTACCATAAAGGGGACTGTGTGCTCATCGGTCGCCTTTTTTCTAGTAAAAAAACGTAATATTTACCTAAACCAAAGTATAGAGGAGAAGCACGTCGTGTTATCGACGGTGGTGTGTCTTTCCTAGTGTATTGGTGTTGGGAGTAGTAGTATTGGGATTTTAGTGGTGACGGGGACAGTGCACGCAATTGAGGGAGGGCGGGTGGTGCAAACTAGGCGAGACACATCATTTATTTTACAAAGGCGATTCTTATGTAATTAATTTTTAACATCTTTATTTTACCTAAACCATCGCGCGAGCAATCTGTTTTTCACGTCAATGGTCCCCTTTCTTTCCAACTCTTGAAGAAGGTTGTGAGCGTTCAAAAAGCCGCTAAGGTACAGGAAACTGTCCGTGTAGACGATGGCGGAGCGGCCAATCACCGCCCAAGGCATGCCGAACACCTGAAAGATAAGAGACATTTAATAATCATGATAAGGGTTTTATGTTATTACTTTTGACTTTGCTTTAAAAAGGGTTATTGAACTGCTCCGTTATTATTTCGATCACAATGAAAACTTTTCCTTATTACTCGATGCATTAAACTATGTAGAACATTTTAAGTATTATAGTAATGTGATTGACCTCAAAAATATATAAAATAACTTATAATGTTATTAATCGATCTTTTTAATGTTGAAGTCAAAAAGTTTCTCGAGTGGCGGCCTCGTACCGGCGGACGAAGTGTAGGGCGTCCCCCCACTAAATGGTGTGACGATCTGGTAAGATATGCAGGAAGTCGATGGATACAGGTGGCTCAGGACCGTGTTTTGTGGTATTCCTTGGGGGAGGCCTATGTTCAGCAGTGGACTTGTGAAGGGCTGTAATGATGATGATGAGGAATGTTGAAGTCCCATATTGATTGGACGTTTTAATCGTGAGTTTTCCATCCATTCCATGAAAAAAGAACGTGTAAGGGCGGTGTAATAACATCTACTACCCATATCGTACAGTGGGTGACGTAACAATTGACTGAAGGAAACAAACCAGGAGGTGGACAGCAGCATCTTCCTGTTAACAACTAAAAATACAAACTGCTGTTGCCAACCCGCCTGCCAATCGTGTCAACTATGACAAAATCCCTCATGAGGCAATCTATGGGGGCGGCTTATGTTCAGCAGTGGACTTTATAGGTAATCGTGAGTTTTATTATACATTAGTTTTATAGTTTTCACAGCTGTCTATTCAATTACAAAATTCATTAACGAAAGAGTTGAGTAGGATCTTTTATGTAAGCGGCAGGCATCGCGTTGAGTTTCAATCTGAATTTACTTGTACGGAGTGTAAACATAAAAAGAGTTTGTGGACGTATAAAAATAAAATTGGAAATAAAAAAATTATTAATAACTCGACCACATCATCTTTAGCATTAAACTTTGGGTACTATATATGAGTAGTTTTGGTCTATAAATGTATAATTTGTTAATAATTGACTACAGCGTCACCCACAGAGCAACACAGGCCACCGGTGGACCGGAGGGGAGTAGCCATACGCAGGCGTTCCCCTCTGTCAAAGTATAAGTCCACACGGTCTTAAGCATACAATAAAACTGCTCACTAGTCTAAATCTAGTTGCGAGGTTGAAACGTCATTCTACAAAAATGCCGAAATGTTCACTTTTTTTTTTGCTGCAATTAGGGATCTACCTCGTCAAATTTATAATAAGATAGCGTTACATTTCATATATAAACAGAAACAGAAACTTTTTTATTCAATATAGATTATAAATAATACTTATTGAAAGTCACTATTTTGTTTGATTACCACTGGTTTGGAAAAAAACCTCTGTTCTGGGAAGAACCAGCAAGAAACCCAGAAATAAATATAAATAATATATGTATAAGTAATTTTAAAAATATAAGTAATTTTAATCAAATAATTACTATTTATTTCTTTTTAAACTTTCAAATTACTAAAAATAACTGTCGTGTTGTTTCGGATTTGTTTACCAACACATGCTACTCGTCCTCATACTATATGAGGATCGGTGGAGCGACTGATTAGAGTCTGTATCCGAGTTGTTGCATTTATATGTGTGTGTGAAATTGTTAGCATATTGTTATAATTGTTATGTGTGAGTATATTAAAATTGTTACGTAGTGACAGACTTTACCCCTTCCCCCTCCCCCGAAAAAAAGAACAGACATTTCTGTATCAGGAAGAAACGCTATGGCTAATCCCCTCCGGTTCACTGGTAGCCCATGTTACTCCATGGCGTCATCTATATACAACTTATGTGGCACTTATTAATTATTATAAGTTTTTATAAAAATATAGTTACAAGTAAGTTGTATGAGATAGACCCGCAGAATTGGATATTTTTTCTTTCCGTTGCTGGAGAGGGTACCTAATGTTCATTTTCCCTCTGTCGCCTCTTACGACACCCTAGAAACGATGTGGGATAGTGGGTATCCTTACACCACCACTACACGGTTAGGGAAAATGAAACAGGAGATTGGCAATAACTATGGCAAAACCCCCAATAAGGCAACATATGAGGGAGGCCTATGTTAAGCAGTGGACTTTTAGGCTATAATGGAATGGAATGGAGACTATTGGGACCGATAGAGAATGCGGATTAAATATATAAGTATATGTTGCAAAACATAGGAGACGCCAAAGTTTGTGGCAGTAGCGGCCATAAAACGATTAAGCGCTAGGGTTGTGTAAGTGCAGTACATATTGTCGATAGTTTGACCGCGGTACTCAAACGGTAATACTCTCCACGCTTTACACGATTCTGAAGGCTCCCAAGTGTTCCCGAGTATTTTTTTATAGGATACGGTGGCAAACGAGCACACAGTCCACCTGATGGTAAGTGGTAGAGCCATTTTTGGTAGAGCCATGCTGCAGCTATATTAGTAGTATAGTTGTAGCACGTGGTAGAGCCACGCGGCTGCTTTTGCTGTCGCACGGATGGGCAGGCTCGAACCGGGGTGGTACCACGACCTCACAGAAAACCAGCGTGAAGTAGAGGTTTACCCCTGCGTTTCGCTTGGTAAGTGCAGGTGGCCGGAGGCCCTTTTTACTGGAAATGAGGCATCCATCTTAGTCCTCACGGGTGACAACGCATCTACATTTTGATTTGTAATAGAGGATAGATGTAGATGTCTATGGGCCGCAGCAGCCACTTACCATCGGGTGGACTGTGTGCTCGTTTGTCACCCTTATACTATAAAAAAAAACAAAAATAAAACGAATGGGTCGGCTCGACCGGGGAAGGACCACGCTCTCACAGAATACCAGCGTAAAATAGCAGCTTAACACTACTGTGTTTCGTATGGTCGGTGTAGAGAACCGGAGACCCTTTTTACTGGATAAGAGGCATTCCATCTTACTCCTCATGAGTGACAACGCATCTGTATTTAGTGACAAACGAGCACACAGTCCACCTGATGGTAAGTGGCTGCTGTGGCCCATAGACATCTACATTTATCCTCAATCAAAATGCAGATGCGTTGCCACCCGTGAAACTAAGATAGAATATCTCGTTTTCAGTAAAAAGGGTCTCCGGTTCTTTACACTCACTGTACGAAACACAGCAGTGTTAAGCTGCTATTTTACGCTGGTATTCTGAGAGAGCGTGGTCCTTCCCCGGTCGAGCCGACCCATTCGTGCTACAATTATACTACTAATATAGCTACAGCATGGCTCTACCACGAAAAAAAAACATCCGTAAACATAAACACGGTATTTTTTTTACACACAAAAACTGTTCATTACCGTTATCCATACTAAAGAATCGCATCATTAGGTTTCGTAAGATCAGTAAGTGGAAGTAAGAGCGTAATATCATTGTCGTCATTTTATGGCCGCGCCTGCGGTTAGTGCTGACGTCTGCTTATAGTACTAGGTTTCCTATGTGTAACAGTGAAATTAACTATGTCATTGGTATATCGCGAAATCGAATTGGAATCTAAATTGAATACGAATGCTCGTGTACTATGAAAAAGGAAAAATATTGGAACGCCCAGCCAGAGCTATAACCAGACTTATTTAATGTTATTTATTCGATGTATATTATGTATATTGGACGTCAATATGAGTCATATTATCATCATTATCGTCATCGCTTCTGCCCTCTTACGCTCGCTACCAGCATTCATCGATTTCCTGTCTTTCCAGAACGTCATTCCATCTAGTGGAGTACTGCTACACTCCGCTTGCTGGTACGAGATTTCTTCTCGAGAAGTTTTCTTCTCTATCAGTTGTCGGTTTTTTGAGCTAACTGGGCGGCGCATTGCTACTTCGGCTTATACCACTGGTCCTACTGCGGATATCTTCATTACGAATTCTATCACGTAGAGAATCTCCGAGCTCTCATCATAGCTTACTGAACGATCTTAAGCTTCTTTGTATGGCCAGCGTTAAAAAACCACAGTGTTGATAGCTTCTGATTCCTCGAACGCTATCGCCGTGGCCAAAAATTGTTAAAGGTTAAGCGAGCAACACGGGTTCGATCCCCACCGGCACCAATGAAATTGTTGCCGGTGGGGATCGAACAATGCAATTTTAAGTGCTGATTTACCACGTGCTCGGCGTTGAAGGAAAACATCGTGAGGAAACATGCATGTCTGAGAAGTAAGAAAAAAAAATATTTCAAAGACATGTGAAGTTCGCCAACACGCATTGGGGCAGCGCGGCGGACATTTCCTTGCCCTAAAACCCTCTCAGAGATGAGAGGAGGCCTGTGCCCAGCAGTGGGACGTAAATAGGCTGCAACTTTACTTTTTTTTTACAGGGCCTCGCCTGATAAATTCAAGATAGCTACCAATTATTAATTTTTCATTTTATTTGACAGTACACAAACATTAATTTGGTTATCAAAGCAGTCATGTTTATTTTCTATATATGTATACAGACGTCGTAAAGTTTTGGCATCGCATAAACGTTCATCGAAGTTACGTCGTAAGCCCGTTGTTGATTGCCGAAGTTTGCCAGACTTAACAACTTTTAATAACTTTGATATAGGAGAGTGGATAAATGCATTATAGTAATAAGGGGGAAGGTATTTCTGTATTTACCGGCTTTTAGGCGCTTCGTAGAACTCAACGTTGGAAGGAAATTATTAATGGTGTATTTTAATGACTTTCACAGTTATTTGTCGTTTATCTATCAACTGCTTTATTAATATCACCTTTTTAGAATTCAGCTAAGAATAACTGTTACCTATTAAATGTTAAAGAATAATATCGTTTCATGTTATTTTAATTTTTTATAGCATATGGGTGACAAACGAGCACACAGTCCACCTGATGGTAAATGGTTGCTGTGGCCCATACACATCTACATATAAGGAATAAGATGGAATACTTCGTTTCCAGTAAAAAGATTCTCTGGTTCTCTACACTCACCATACGTAGTACACAGTAGCGATAAGCTGCTATTTTACGTTTGTATTCTGTGAGACTACGGTCCTTCCCCGGTCGGGCCGACCCATTCGTGTTATAACTATACTATTAATTTAGCTGCAGCATGGCTCTACTACTTAAAAAAATATATTGGTATGACAATTTTTAAATGGTATCTTTTACATTATCATGATGGTAAGATAATACATACGTAATTCGATATTATTCTTCTCAAAATTTTTTTTTTCTAAAAATCAAGTTCGTTCTCCGCCAGCATCCTGTACCAATATAACTGTTAAAAAGTGTTTTATTTACAATGTAGTTGGCGAAGAAGGAGCGTATCGTGACAAAACCAGTATAAGTGGAAAATTAAAAATTGCGTGAATTCTGGCAACAAGCACTGGAGCAGCGTGGCAGACTATTCCTTGTCGTATATCCCTGTCAGGAACCAGAGCATGCCTGTACCCAACAATAGGACGTTTAAAAGCTGTTTACTTTTTTACAATAATATCTATATTCATATCAATCTCGACCTAACGATTTTTAATAATTAGTTCAAGTGTTTGGTATGTTTTTTAAAAGTAATTAAGTACTATGCTCAATACTCACTGCTGAAAAGCTGGTCTTGTTTGCGAAAGGGCTATGTGCCATTGCCATTGACTTATGAGCTAGGAGCAAAGCAAACGCATTCAGTCCTCTAAAAGCGTCCACCCCCTTCACCCTCGTCGGCGCGTCAGACAAGTCAAACACTTTCCTCAAATTACGTTTTAGGGAAAACGCGTTGAGAAGCTTCTCGAAGTTAGTCGCGCCATCCTTGCCGTCGTCTAATATCGTCCCGAGGCTCAAAAGCAGAATGATTGCAAGGAAAAATGTTCTGTAAATGCATGCAAAAGCGTTAAATTAGCATTGAAGTGTAGGTTTTAGTTAGGATGTTTTAGAATTTTATGAAAATCCTGTTATAAAATTTACATAATATATATGCATCTTTTACGCTCCCTGTATAAAAATTATGCATATGGCGCTGGATAAGATAGTAGTAAAAAGGTTAAATTTACGACTTTAAGTAAAATTCATCGCACAGAATACCAGCGTGAAATAGTATCATTAAGATGCTGTGTTTCGCATTGAGAATGTAGGGAATGGGAGATTCTTTTTGCTACAAACGAGCATTTTGATTTTAAATCAAAACTAGATGGGGCCACCGTATCCAATTACCATCACGTTGACTGTTTGATAGTTTGTTACCCTTACTTTGAAAAATATTCATGAAGAGAAATGAATAGGTCTTTCCTTTTTTTAACTACTATAAACCAGTGCTTAACTACCATCCCACCTGATGGTAAGTGGTGATGAAGTCGAAGATAGTAAACGCACAGCCCTAGCTTAGCATAAGCATTTTCACTCTTGCCTTGGAAGAGGCATACATTGTAATCGGATGAAAAAGTAATTGCTAGCAAATTATTCCACTCCTTTGCTTTGGCATAATGGACGACGAAGCAAATAGGATAGGGACATTGTACTATCTTTTTCTATCTATAACTCCCGTCCGTAAGTGTGCACCATCGAATATTCGCCCGTTTCTCCTGCCAGATGTCTGTCCCGCATGCTTAATGCTGCGGACCGCCAGTCTGTGAGATACGTCTGATAAAAACCACATGGTAATACCACCATATATCGGAAGCCATCAGATTTTTCTGACATTCCTCATAGTTACCTTTTACGAGATCCATGGGGCTATAGTAATAGATAATCTTACGAAGTCACCACACGGCTAATAATAATAATAATTTATTTCAGATAACCAAGTAATCCATATAGTCTTTGTACCTATGTTAGTACCTAAATATAATTCTTAAATACAAGTGCTTTATAAACAAAACAGAGACGGTAATATTGCTTAAGAAGAAATGAGTCTAAACCATTGATATATTAAAAGAATATATCAATGGTCTAAACGCGTGTCTTACTCAAATAAATATTTTTATTAAAAATTACGGCTACATTCACACGGTTACTTAGTAAAATATTTTTATGTTAATTGAACAGTCAATTTTACAAAGGGTTTTCGTAAATTGGAGTGTTTGATTTCCATGCAAAGATTCGATTTCTAACGGAAACTAAATTCTAATTCTCGTTTAAACAATGGTTTCTGGACGCTCCGACGCTTAGTTTGAATAGGAACAGCGAGCAGATGCATTTAATGTGCTCCACGCCGGAATGTTGACAGATGCAAGACGCCGCTCAATGGGTTCCCAGAGCAAGATGGCGCCTTGTACCGTCGCCTACCGCTTGCACAAACACACGGCTCATCTTGAGGTTATTGTAAACATATGCACATAAATTACAATGAGATTACCTGATCTTGCTTCCTAAATGGATTTTATATTTTTTTTAAACTTACTGTATTTACGACGTATTTTTTGATGGCCGTGTAGCAGTGGCAAAAGAGAATACAAACCCCTAGAGTTGAGTCCGTGGAGGCGACAGAGGGAAATAAAATAGGAGATGGCTCAGATTATAGAAATTAATCTGAGGGAGATGGACTCAAAATACTACTAAGACAACGAAACTAAGAATTATTTATTGTGCTGTTTCTACGCCGATATCGGTAAAATATGTAAATGATCCCAAAAGTTATAATGCAACAACTAATGTATGGTACATTCTGAAATAAATAATAGAAAAACTCCGGTTGCCAACCCGCTTGCCATACCAAGCTTGGTAAATGTCTCCGTAAGAGACAATCTATGAGAGGAGAGGCCTCTATAGATATCTGAAAATAAATAATTTGTTTTAGTCTCGCTTTAATTTCACTTTCCCGAACCAGTGGTAAAGTAAAAAAATACTCAATACAAATTACTAATACTAAAAAATGACTCAATACTAATTAATTTGCACAAATTTATATGAACCGGGAATGAACAATCAAAGAAACAAATTGAATAAACAATAAATATCCTTTCATCTTTTGTTAAATTTGGGAACAACAGAAGTGGAATTACATCGCAGATATACACCGTCATATAGGGTTTCATAATCTATCTTAAAATAACTTTCGTTTTGGGCAATTGGGTATTCTATAATATTTTTCTCGTCTACAAAGACAAAAAGGTACCTTACATGACGTTCGAAATCTAAAGTGAACCTAGAGGACGGTCTATAAACTGAAAAAATACGTCTGTAACAGTGCCAAGGAAGTTAATCAATGAGTGTATGAAAACAAATTATAAGGTTGTCGTGTCTTTTTACTATTTTCATATTTTCACGGCCTTTTCATTTTGTAAAATATTTTTATTTCTTAAAGAAAGGTTCTCGAGTGGCAGCCATGTAACGCAAAACGAAGTGTATGGCGGCCCCCAACTTGTTTAAATGACGACCTGGTAAGAGATGTTAGAATTCGATGAACGTAGGTGGCTCAAGACCGTGTATTGTGATATTCGTTGGGGGAGGCCTATGTTTTTTTTATAAGATAGGGTGACAAACGAGCACACAGTCCACCTGATGGTAAGTGGTTGCTGTGGCCCATAGACATCTACATTTATCCTCGTTTGCGAATCAAAATGCAGATGCGTTGCCACCCGTGAGGACTAAGATGGAATGCCTCATTTCCAGTAAAAAGGGCCTCCGGCTACCTGCACTCAGCAAGCGAAACGCAGAGGTAAACCTCTACTTCACGCTGGTATTCTGTGAGAGCGTGATCCTTCCCCGGTCGAGCCGACCCATTCGTGCCACAACTATACTACTAATATAGCTGCAGCATGGCTCTACCACGTATGTATCTATGTTCAGCAGTTGTGATGATAATGTTCTTTTTTAGTTATTATAATGATCGTCATCATTACAGCCTATCAACAGTTCTCTGCAGAATAAAAGCCTCTCGCTCAGACTGCCTCTTCGGGGGTATTTGCCATAGTTCTCACGCATGCCAAGCGGGTTGGCAACTACAGTTTTATTATTCAGTTGCTATCAGGAAGATGGTGCTGTCGATGGCCATCTTTGTTACAAGTTCATTGCAGTTGTCTATGGGCCACAGTAACCACTTATCATCATGGAATGTTATCTTATTAAATAACATACGTGGCATGCACGTGGCGTGCCAGCATGACTCCTGCAGCTATATAGTCGTAGCTTGTATGAGTCGGCTTTAGCAGGGAAGGACCACGCTCTTACAGAATACCAGCCTGAAATTGCAGCTTAATGCTGCTGCGTTTCAAATGGTGAGTGTAGAGAAACGGAGATCTATTTTTTTTATAGAAGAGAGGGCAAATGAGCATGCGGCTCGCCTGATGGTAAGTGAATACCGCAGCCCATGATCAACCCCAACACCAGGGTAATTGCAGATGCGGTGCCGGCCTTTTAGAAAGGTGTAAGCTCTTTTCTTGAAGGTTCCTAAGTTGTATCGGCCCGGAATAATCACTGGTGGTAATCGATTCCATAAGGAAGTTGTGCGAGGGAGAAAAATTTATCTAAATCGCACAGTGGTGGACCGCCAATCATCCAGATGATATCGCGAGCTCAGTCGCGATGTGCGATGGTGAAATTGAGCGGCTGGAATTAGTCCGAACAATTCCTCAGAGCACTCCCCATGATAGATGCGATAAAATACGCAAAGAGATGCAACAAATCTACGCAGCGCCAGTGTATCGAGCCGATCAGAAAGAATTCGGTCGTCGACGATTCGAACCGCTCTGCGCTGGATACGGTCAAGTGGAAGGAGCTGGCACTGGGGTGCTCCGGCCTAGAGATGAGGACAATATTCCATGTGAGACCGAACTTGCGCTTTGTAAAGTTGCAAGCGATGTGCCGGCGTGAAATACTGTCTCGCTCTTCTGAGCACACCAAACTTTTTAGAGGCCAATTTGGCCTTCCCTTCCAAGTGACCACGAAACTGACCACTATTCGATATGTCGACGCCGAGGATTCCGATGCTAGCTGAAGCAGCAAGAGGAGTGCCTTTTAGCGGTAAACGCGCAAACTTGTGCCTTCTGGGGATTGAACTGGACTAGATTTAGTCGCCCCCAATCTGAAACTTAGTTCAGCGAAGACTCGACTACAGACACAAGTTTGTCACGGTACTCGGTGACGTTTTCCCGAGAAATATTGGCACGGCCGATATACAAGGCATCACCAGTGCTGTCGTCTGCATAGCAATGACTGTTACCAGCTTGCAACATATCATAGATATGCAGGAGAAACAGCGTTGATGATAGCACGCAGCCTTGTGGAACATCAGCGTTGATAGGCTTGAATCCTTTTAACTGAAAACAAGGCATTCCATCCTATTCGTCAGGGGTGACAACACATCTGCATTATCATTCCTAATTAGCAATAGATGTAGGTTGTAGGTGTCTACGGGCCACAGCATCCACTTACCATGAGGTGGACTGTGTGCTCGTTTGTCACCCTTATTCTATAAAGAAAGCTGCTCTAATTATTACAAGAGTTAGTAAGTATACAACAACATGCAGATAGACATAAATACATCCATCTTCGATTAAGAATCGAAATGCCACAATCAGAAAAAGGGTCTTTGGATCTTATCACTATACACTGACACCATACGAAACAGCAGAATTACGTTGTTATTTACGTTGGAAGAGCGGTCCCTCCCATATCGAGCCGGCCTATTCATGCTGCAGTAACAATAAAACAAAATAAATTTCCGCAAATAACGCGAGCAAACTCACAGGCATTGTAAATGTCATATAAAATCGTGATATCGTTTTCTTTAGTGCCCTTATGTAAGACGCTGTCGGGTATCGTCCCGAGCGCTTTTTGCCACTCTGTATTAAACAAATATTACGTATAGAGACTGGCGACAGAAAATGCGATAGAAAGGAGTGGGTAATATCGCCGAATTGCTGTACCCTTTTGCGGCCTTATCGCTGTGCTGTAATTTTGTTCGGCGTGGAAAACAAAACCGATTTGGGTCTGCTTATAAAATAATGGGCAATTGTAAATAAAAGTTGAATCGATTTTATAATGTAATTTTATAGCTTCTGTAAGATAAACTTGTGACCACAGGACTAATTTCACGTTTCAGAGGATAGAGAAGTTCGTGAGTTTGTCATACTACATGGGTGCTGGTTGGCGATTTATGCTTAATATGTTTTTCTAGCGACTTCAAAAAGGAGGAGATACTCAATTCGACTGTATGTTTTTTATATGTGTTACCTCATAAGTTTTTCCTGGATGAACCGATTTCGACGATTGTCTTTTTATTTGGAAGCTAGTGCTTCTTATGTGGTCCCGTATAAATTTGATCCAGGTCTGACCGATAGTTTTGAGTTATTCTCAATGATTTATATTGAAGTCGGTTGAACAAAATTTTTAATTTGAAATTATTTAAAAAAAGTTTCCCTTAAAGATATTCTTCTAAAGATAAATCCTCTACAAAAACATGTAGGCAGTAAGCATTTATCCACTAATTTATTCACTAGAACCCATCAGAAACCCACGGCTGATGATAGATCTCCCCCATAGATTACCACATTTTTATTGAATAAGGGTGATAAACGAGCATACAGTCCACCTGATGGTAAGTGGTTGCTGTGGCCCATAGATATCTACATCTATCCTAGATTACGAATCAAAATTCAAATGCCTTGTCACCCCTGAGGACTAAGGTGGAATGTTTCGTTTCCAGTAAAAAGGGTTTCCGATTCTCTACACTCACTATACGAAACCTAACAGCATTTAACTGCTGTTTTACGCCGGTATTCTATGAGAGCGTGGTCCTTCCCAGGTCAAGCCGACCCATTCGTGCTAACACAATATAGCTGTAGCATGGCTCTACCAAGTAAAAAAGGGAGCGTTTTAAAGGGGAGAATGTTGCCACGTTTAGCAGACGGGTTGGCAACTGCAGATTTTATTATTTTCAATTGTTTCCAGGAAGGTACTGCTGGCCATCTCCGGTTTCAGTTTCCCTTTTGTCGCATCTTATGGACCCCATGAGATAATTTAGGGTAGTGCGTTATCTTACGCCGTCACTACAAGCCGTTAAGCATCCATAAAAGAAACAAATGATCAACATGAAATGGAAAAAAATGTGCTTTAGGATATATATATATATATACACATATATTTTGAAATAGAAATAGATACAGATTCGATACTTTCTGAATGTACTATATATTTGAGCATTTTATTTTTAGTGAAATCTGAAACTAAAAATCCATAGATTAGGTATATGACATACAGATAACAAAGTACTTATAATATTTGAAGTTACTTACATCGAGAGGGTTTTTCCAAAAGAATAAGGCCTGCTAAAGTTTTTCACGGTACACATTGTGTTCTGAACCCTTACTAAAATGTTCAGGCTCGAAAGTTTTTGGGATAGCTCTTCTTCTAGATCAAAACTGCTGCACGAACTTGGTATGCAAATACCCCATAATAAGCTGGAATACCGTGGTACCCGATGACCCATCTGGAAAAGAGATACCATTTTATTCATGCATATTTAAGTATATATACAAAATACTATTCTATAATAGTTCTTTCAAAACTAATTTAATTTATAATTATAATATTATCTAATAAAATCATAACACTATCTTCTCTAATCGTATATATATATAAAATCAATCGATGTCCGTTAGTTTCGCAAAATCTCGTAAACGGCTCGAACGATTTTGATGAAATGTTTTGTGTGCGTTTGAATGGATCTCTGGATCCTTTAGATTTACAATTCGACCCGGTAGGTGTCGCTGTTGTCGAAATCCAGAAATCACCAATTAGTAGGAGATAAAAATTAAATTGTCGTTTAGTCTAACTAGAGATCGATGTTATTACAAAAAGCAATATATAATAATGATAATATTTTTATAAGATTTAACGACTGACATGATAAGAAAACCTCTTGAAAGATTTTTAATTGAAATTTATCATATAGAAATTATTATTATTTTAAAAGCAGATCACGTGTTGCGTACTTATAATTGGCAACTTGCATGATGTACCTAAAAGGTGACTGACATCTAGCGAGAAAGACTTCAATTAATTAATTAATTGTCTACCTTCTTAGTTGTTAACAGTTTTGATTTGAGTATTTTTATTATTATTTATTTTGGCAATGGGTTCAAAAATTTTAGATAAAAGATACATTAAACAACATATATCCCCATTTAGATAAAGGTACGTCGGCAGAAGGCGTCCTGCGCGTCATGGAAGAACAAAGTCGATGCAACATAGAGAATCCAATCTCTATACATATGTATGCAACGTCCGGAACGAACGTTAACGAATTTAAAACCTTACATATTCTAGGTTCATGCAAAACACAAAGAGAGATTTTCGCTCCAGATTTCTAACTCTCTGGGGTAGTATGTCGCCGTTACCAGGACGCGCCAGAAAAGTTACCAAATTAGTGTTAAAACATGTTTTTGTTTTTATATTATTTTAATTTAAGGTATACAGAGCTATTGGAAATTATATCGCTTAATTTTTAAGACCATTCTTAATTTTTCAGTCCTTAATTCCTGAAGATATTATATTGTATATAAATTAAATAATATGGATATAATTTGCTCCATAATATTTTGATTGTCGATATCGAGCAGATAGTTGATGACTATAGTACACCAGGACGCCACAGCAAATAAAATAACTTTAGAATAATTATATCACCTAATAATTATATCACCATCAGAGAACTTATTTCGCGTAATAATTTTATACAGTATATCGCACCGAAATCCACTTATTGAAATTTGGAACCAGACAAGTTTTAAACGATACACGAGCGAATGCGAATATAGGAGCAGCAGTCCGCCGGTAATCAAAATGTCCGCCAAAACTCTTGAGGATGTTTTTGTTACTTATGCGTGGTTACACACGCTGTAGTTATATTATGGTTGTAGTACGAATGGCCCAGCTGGACCGGGGAAAGACAATGCTATCACAGAATATCAGAGTAAAATATTAGCTTAATGCTGCTGTGTTTCGTATGGTGAGTGTAGAGCTCGGAGACACTTTTTACTGAAAACGGGGGGGGGGGGGGGGGGATTTCTGGTTTCATTTTTTTTGGAGACTCGGGTACAGAGATAATCATAGTATACATATATCTCTTCACCCTTTTTTTTTTCGCTCTGGGTGGAGCGGAAGGGAGTGTCAGACTTTTACTGACTAAAAACCATCCGTGTTCCTTCAGTGCCCTTACGTTCCGGAGCCGCGGTATCTCTTTCGAACAGCCCGCAGCCCCGGCAGGCGTCGGCCCTTGCGGGCCCCTTCACGCTGCTGACAGCTCTTTGAGGCGCGCGTGGAACAAAACGCGCCGTCGACACGGCCTGTCGTCGTTAGACGGACGGACGGCGAGCTACCCATTGCTCGCCGTCCACAGGCCCGCGCCTACGGTGGCCGGGGGCCACGACGTAGCCCCCGACTCCCGGGGCGTCTCCCGCGGCGGCCGGGAAGGAAAGCTGTTGCTCTTTCCTTCTCCCGCTCCGCCACCTCCTTCGCTAGCATCACTGCTTCGCAGAAGGTGGTGACGGCATCCCATTCCGTCTCGCTCCGGACCATGGCTTCGACCAGTGCCGGACGCGAGAGGTCGCCGCCGCCTATCGCCGCTACGAGGACACGGCGGTGCTCCGCCCAAGCAGGGCACACCTCCACGGTGTGCTCCACCGTGTCCTCCGGTCGATCCTCGCAGTGGGAGCACCCGGGCGTTTCCTCCCGCCCGATTCGGTGCAGGAACCTCCCGAACACACCGTGTCCGGTGAGGACCTGCGTCAGGCGGAAGGTGAGGACGCCGTGGCGTCTCTCAAGCCACTCCTCAAAGAGGGGTCTTATCGCCGCTATAGTGGCGTGCCCAGCACGGGGTTGCGACAGTCGCTCTCTCCATGTCGCCATGAGATCACGCCGGAAGTCTGTCCGCTGCGCGACAACTTGCCGCGGCAGCGAGGTTTCCCCCCGGCATAGTGCCTCCGCGCGCCATTCGTGCAGGCGCGCGAGGACTATCGCCTCCAGATCCCATGGCGGCAATCCGGCAAGGAGGCTCGCCGCCTCGCGGGAGATCGTGCGGTAGCCGCGAACCATCTTTACGGCAACCACCCTTTGGGGCGCGTTTAGGTGGTGGACGGCAAGCCGCGCCAAACCACGCGCCCACACCGGGGCCCCGTAAAGGGCCATGGACCTCACGATCTCCGCGTAGAGCCTCCGGCAGGAGGCGTTTGGACCCCCCAGGTTCGGCAGGAGCCGCCTGAAGGCAGCCCCGGTCCGTTCCAGTTTGGGAGCCAAACGTCGGAAGTGCTCAACGAAGTTCCATCGGCCGTCGAGGACGAGTCCTAGGTACTTCAACGTCGACTCGACGCCGATGGATACCCCTCCTACCATCACTGAGGATCCCGGTGGTGGCCTGTTCCGAGGACCATGGAAGTGCATGGCCTCGGACTTGTGCAGAGCCACCTCGAGACCCAGTTGCCGGATCCTCTCAACGACTATCGCAACCCCGCGTGTCATAGTTTCCGCCGCCGCCTCGTACGACCCCCCTTGTGCCAGTACCAGCGTGTCGTCAGCGTAGCAAACTACGCTGACGCCGGTAGGGAGGTCAGCGCGCAGCACCCAGTCGTAACCGATGTTCCACAGGGGCGGCCCCAGAACCGAACCCTGTGGGACACCGCACGACATCTCTCGCCGGTTCCACTCACCGTTGCGACCGGGGTAGATGACGGCCCTGTCCGTCAGATAGTCCCCGACTATACGACGGAGATAGGTCGGCACCCGGTGATACCGGAGTGCCTCCCTAATGCAGCTCCAGGGCATGGAGTTGAAGGCGTTGGCGATGTCGAGAGACACCGCCAAAACAACCCTCCCCCTGGCCACTGCATCCCCCGTCGTGAGGGCTCTCACGCGCATGATGGCGTCCACCGTAGAGCGCCTCTTGCGGAAACCAAACTGGTGTTCCGCAAGATCCGGCCCCGTCCCCGCAAGGTGCTCGGCGAGGCGGTTTGCAATGACTCTTTCAAAGAGCTTGCCCACCTCGTCGAGCAGCACCACGGGCCGGTATGCGGACGGAGAGTCCGCAGGGCGCCCCGGCTTCCAAATGAGGACCAGCTTCCCCGTCTTCCAACGAAGCGGGAATTGGCCTCTCTCCAAGCATGCGCTTAGGAGCCCCTCCAGTCGGGGCCCGAGAGCCTCCGAGGCCAGGACCCAGGCTTTGCCAGGCAAGCCATCGGGTCCTGGGGCGGTATTCCTGGCCTTGAGCCTACGTACCGCCACTCTCAGGTCTACCCCGGTCCCTTCCGGGATGTCGTCGTCGTCGTCCTGGTGGTCCGCTTCCGGCACCGCAGGTGGCGGAGCCATAGGCGGGGGCGGATGTTCCGCTCGCGCAGGGAACAGAGCGCTCACCACGTCCTCCACGAGCATATCTCTTCACCCTAAGGTAATTAAATGTAATTTGACATGGTTTACAGAATATTTTGGTTTGTGTTTTAGAGGTAGTTACAATATTTTTTGTGATAGTCGATGTGATATTTAATTTATTAATAACGAAATTAAAAACTGCTATTTTTTATCTTTATAACTTTTTTCAGTAAATACGACTTACATCGAAATCGTTTACATCTACCATATCTGTAAGCAGTAGCAATAAATAGTTCACTTTCTTGCATTTGTATAGTAACAGTTTGGTTGCGGTTTATGAGAATCCATCATCTCATTTCTCCCCGTGAATGTTGTAAGGGGCAAATAAGGCCAATACTACAAAAATATCATAGTTTCCGATAAATTACGGTTACTATCGACGAAAAATACACGGACCGTCGACGGGCAACAATATTAAAGATGCAAGAGTCTGGCACTGCGATCGTCTATGCACCTGTCAAAGATTAGCACCCAACAGAAATATCCCTATGAAAGATTTAGTAGATTCAGAGTATTAAAATATCTTATATGCTAGAACCTCAAAAAAGAGAAGAAAATGTTGTTTCTATAACATATAGAGCAGGTATAGCATAAATGTAGGTCACAGCTAAGCAACTGAACTTAGCAGTGAACTATATCCAAAACATCGATCACATTAGATCTTATAAGACGCAGTGACACTGGGTTTTTTAGACCTGCATAGCTACTTGCACAAATTAAAAAAGATCATAAATGTTAGCTATTAAAAATATAAATAAAACAATTTATGTACATCCATAATAACTTATTTTTGTAACCTCATCACGATGATAAAAATTATGTTATATTGTGTTTTTTTAATATATTATATGATACTAGCTTTTATTCGAGGCTCAGCTCGAGTATAATTATAAGTTAAGTATATATATATATAAGTATATAAGTTTTTTTTATTACATCAACTAAAATTTGTAGAACGCTTAACTTCAATACACTTCTATATACTACTTTAAATGATTTGATATTAAAATTATTTCACTCAGCGAAACCTTGCAGATTTTGGGCCCTATTCTTCTATATCTTCTTCTGGGTTGTGATCTATATTATTGACAAGTTTCACTAAAATCCTTTCAGTAGTAGTTATTCGTTTGAGCCCTATTACATAAAAACAACCGAATATCCAAACAAACTTTCACATTTATACTATTAGTGGGCCTCACAATATAGTAGGATTGAATTACCAGCTTTGCGAGTTCCCACAAAGCCATGCTTTTAGCTGGTTTTAATAATTGTGAGATCCCAAATAGGTGATAGCACCCAGCCATTTTCTCCATTGAAGTTAGGATGTTTATTTCATTTCCATAACTTCAAGTATCATCCTTGGAATCTATGTTTTTTGCGAGGATTTGTGGTCTATCAAATTTGATATAATGCGTGGGACGATCTTGAACATGTGGCATACTGCAGATTTTCCGGAGCGCCAGTGCTTCACACCAACTATATGTTCTATTACACGTGTTTATATGGATCTATTTCTTTGTTCTATGTAAGAAAGACCACATTCACGATTAAGCTTGCAGTGCAGTTACAAGTTGCGGCACGTAAGTCTAGCGCTGAACGAAACGTGGAGAGGATGCGTACGAATTGAATAGCACGAATGCAACTGGAGACCCAATCAGTGCGTGTGAACGATATGCACGAGCCAATCAGCGCTACTTGTGCGCAATAATGGTTACCGCTAGATTTTCGTGCCGATACTTATACCGCTACTTGGCGGCAGAAATATATAACAGGGACCATCTTCAAAAGATGACTATCACTGAAAACTTTCTAGTAATCACCAATCTTCGGATTACTTTTAGTTATTAATTTTATTACGCCGCCTCCACACAATAATTTAAAAGAAGTTTTGATAGATACATAGATAACACTTAATTGTACGCCAAAAAATAACATAAATAATAAATATTAACAAAAATGAGAAAACGAAATGTGGTACAATGGGCGGTCTTATCGCTAAGAGCGATCTCTTCCAGACAACCTTTGGATGGACATATAAGTTGTGTAATGACGTTATAAGTTGATAGTAAAAGTTTTAAAGGAAAAGTTTATTTTATTCTTTTTAGCGCATTTAAATAAAAGCTTATTTTGAAAAAAGTTTTTTTTGTTAATTTATTTTTTACTTTTTAGTTATCGCTGGACAGATTTCTCAGTCCGAAGAGCTTCGAACCTAAGTATACAACGGCATGGTCGACAGTACTACCCTGCATTGTTCTGTGCAAGCCCAACATAATATAATTGGCAGCATTCTTCGTCCTGCAGTGCCGTGAATATATTTTGCTAGAAATTCTACAGTCTTGGGTTTAATGAGATGAACACCGTCTTTACCGAAGTCTATATGGACCGATGGTATGTTAGTATCATACATTTGTGCTCTCTGAATACAGGGCCATATGATTTCTGTAATATGTCCAATAGCACCATTCACCAGACCCTTGGACAGTCAAAGCTTACCAACCAATTCTACAGGCTCGAGCAATTCGACCTCAATATTAAATTCTAGGACTCCAAAAACCCCAGTAGTCATCTGCTTCAAAATTGAGTTGCAAGATTCCACCCTAACAAAGATAGTTACATTGCAAGTTAACAACAACATTAACAACATTACATTTTCATAACATTTTCAACAGTGGTAGAGCCACACGGCAGCATTTGCTGTCGCACGGATGGGCCGGCTCGAACCGGGGTCGTGACCTCATAGAATACCAGCGGAAGTAGAAGTTTACCTCTGCGTTTCGCTTGGTGAGTGCAGGTGGCCGGAGGCCCTTTTTACTGGTAATGAGGCATTCCATCTTGGTCCTCACGGGTGACAACGCATCTGCATTTTGATTTGTAATAGAGGATAGATGTAGATGTCTATGGGCCGCAGTAACCACTTACCATCAGGTGGACTGTGTGCTCGTTTGTCACCCTTATCCTATAAAAAAAGTGCCATACATATAAACAAATATTGTAACTAAATAAAGGTAGAATAATAATATACAAACGAACTTGATAGAATCAAAGTTGAAAAAGTAATCATGTACATGTTTCTTAAAAACCGGTAGGAATTGAGCGCGTCTTGCTGAAAAAGGCAAGTCATTCCATAATCGGATAGTTTGAATTGTGAATGACCTGTCGAAAAATTTGGTTGTGTGAGCTGGCATTTTAATATCAAATTTTGTGATGATCTCAAATGTCTCAAATGTGAGTCATGGAAGAATTCAAACCAATTTTTTAGGTAAGAAAGATAGAAAAGATTAAAAAGAATATTATAAAGAAGTGAGAGAATATGAGCATTCCGGCGAAGGCAATTGGCAATCCCTTGAGCCTGTTACGAAAATCTGACACATGATCATATTTACGTAAACCAAATATGAATCTTATACAAAAATTTTAAAGTTGCTCAAGTTTATCAAGTTGCATTTCATTGATTTTATCATTTAAACTAACTTATTTCAATAACACGAATTTTATAAGATGAAAACAAAACAGGCAAATTTTTTGAAAATTATGCAAATCGATAATTAATAATTTTTAAAGACAATATTTGAAAATGTGTACGTATTACGAGTATTTATCATGCTTCAGTTTTGGTATCAAGATATCGTGTTTTAGCTGATTAACAAAGTTACGTCTGCAAGGTAAAATTAATTTATATTTTATAACTCAGAAACTTGTTTATGTAACGTGAACTTGAACTTGAAATGTTTGTCAACAGCGGCGAATGAAAATTTATTTATATAACACGACGTAACACGAAATATTGCTTTGGACGTAAGAAAATTCTTAAAAGGATTCGTTGCCTTTAATATTACTCGTATGGCGCTATTACTGATATGTGATTTCGAATTTACAAAACAAATGAGTAAGGTTAAATTGATAGACTACGCATGAATTAACTTAATCATGAGTAATGTATGTAAGGGTGACAAACGAGCACACAGACTACTTGATTGTAATTGGATGCTTTGGCCCTAGGACACTAGTCTTTGGTTATCTTTTGAGCATATGAAACACAGAAGCGGTTGCTGTTTCACACTGGTATTCTGCGCAAGCATGATCCCTCTCTGGTAGTGGCAACCCATTCATCATCAAGGCTGCCGCCAAAGAATGCTACTGAGCACGGTCCTGAGCCACCTTCATCCATCGACTTCCTGCATGTCTTACCGGTAATTTTTTCAAGTTAAGATTTTTTTTTAATTTTGCAAGCCGCGTATCGTGAAGCATTATAAGGTAGTGCATTACTCTCGACACGTCAAGGTCAAGCAATTTTGTGTTCATAAAATGCTTCTATTAATCATAATCATAATGCTTCTACCCATATTATTGTATAAGTGCAATATGGATATGCCATATTGCACTTATACAATAATATGGGTAGCCGTATATCATGAAAACACTCGAATTAATCCATTTTATATTTTCTATAAAAACATTATATATTACTACATTGAAAAAAAAAACGGTTAGAAATAAAATTACGTGGACGTCTGGATGTTGATTTTGTATGTGGTCACAATAACTCCTGAAAAAATTAACGTATCGAGACCGTTTTTTATTAGCTTCAGAATTACATCAACTGGATCCCTATTTCATATCAAAAGCCTAGTACGCGTAGTTTGTTAATAAAATGATTTTCAAGTTGCCAGTAAAAAAATTAAAGGCGCTTTCATATTTTTTTAGCCCTTGAAAGACAAAGAGCATGTGTACCATATATCCCATATCGATTTTATACTTTGTGTAAACGATTTATTTTGGTGAACATAATTAATTTTTCCTTGTGACACTACCGGTTAATATAATAACGCGCTAAATTTAAAGCACGTAAATAATATATTTTAAAAGTCAGGAATACAATTTATTTTTTTCATCAAGATTAAATGAAACGCTCATGAGGCATGCCCTTTTGGATTTTCCAAACTGTTTTAATCTACTATCGTTTCAAATTAGCTATTTTTTCGAAGAAGAAACAGCAAAACTCCGCAGGTATCCTATTTCTTGTCTTTTTCAAAGGCCCATTATATAATTAATCTTCTTGTTTATTATACTTTGCGCAAAAATACGGATAATTGAAAGGTATAACTGTTTTTTTTTTGTAAACACCACGAATATGTATTGCAAGAGTATGAGCGAAATCAGAGCAAAATTGCCATTTATCTTTCCTCTAGACCTAGTCATAATTTAGTCCTGGGACGCGGTTAAATTAGCCTGATAAATTGTCCTCGTAATCTTTGCTGCACACGACGCCGCTTAAGCCCGGGATTAATATCTTTCCTCCTTGCGGTGTATTACTTTAGTTTTACTAAAGCTACGTTAAAACGGGCTTACTCTTGGAACTTTATATTCTCCTGGTACTTGTAGCTTTACGTAGCGCAAAAACAAACATTTACTTTGCGGGAGACTATCTTGGATGCAAACATTTGAAAATGTAGTTGCCGCCATACTGCGCCGTAATACTGGCTGTGGCTTGTGCTATACGCGCAGTATGAGAAAAGCAATGGGCTAAGAACAACTTCTCTCTAAAAGCCAATTTAAATGAAACCGTTGTGATGTTTTAAGAAAAGATGGCAGAAAAATAGTTTACAAAATTTATCGAGTCTAGAAATAAGTTATATATAAAATTAGTTTTATTATTTTTCTATAATTTTTCAAATAAAAATGTATTTTAATTAAAGCCACAGAAAATAACAAACATTTTTGGGAATATCAAATGACTTAAGGTGGAAGCTCCAGGGTGGCCCGCGAAATTCAAATTTTCTTGGTTTTTTGGAATTTGCAGGTCAGGGTTAGGTTGTATGTTTAACAAAATATGATTCGCGACCGTAGCGATTATGTGTTTACAGAATTATTATCATTAAAATCACCAATACAACCCTGTAAGTTCATATTAGCCCTTTGAATGAGTTTTTTCAGAAAAATATGAACTTATGGCTAATATGAACTTACAGGGTAAGTGCGAGTTGCCAGTGATGACCTGTAGAACTGAATCGTGGTCCTTCACTCTGCTGGCCGTATGAGAAAGCTCAAGGTCGCTCAGCGAGCTGTGGCGAGGACTATGATCGAGGTTTCTCAGCGTGGTAAACTTAGAAATGAGGATACGCCTAGTAGAACCAGAGTGATCGACAGAGCCCAACGGATTAGTAAGCTGAAGTGGCAATGGGCCGGCCATATAGCTCGAAGAACCGACATTTGATGGGGAAAAAAGGTTCTCGAGTGACGACCTCGTACCGGCGGACGAAGTATAGGGAGTCCCCTCACTAGATGGAGTGACGTCCTGGTAAGACATGCAGGAAGTCGATGGATGCAGGTGTTTCAGGACCGTACTTTATGGCATTCCTTGTGGGAGGCTTATGTTAAGCAGTGGGCTTGTGACGGACTGTAACGATGATGATGATGACTACTCTCCTACTCTGTCTGTAGGACTATGTAATAGTTCTTACTCTGCACTAGCAACTAAAATGAATGAACCATTATCTAATGTGTTAAATAATTTTGATTGTTTAAAAAGCGCTTAAGATGAACTGCTTTTCTACCGATTTCAAAAAGGAGACAGTACTCAATTCGACTGTATGTTTTTTTAATGTGTGTTACTTCATAACTTTTTACTGGGTGAACCGATTTCGATGATTGTTTTTATTTGAAAGATGGGGCTTCACATGTGGTCCCATATAAATTTCATGAAGGTCTGATCAATAGTTTTTGAGTTATTCTTAATAATTTATATTGTAGTCGGTTGTACAAAGTTTTAAATTATAAATTATCGATTGAATATTATGCGATATAAGCTACTTCTTTCGAATATGCACTACGCGTATATTTGTTATTCTTGCTCACTAATGGAAGGAGGTGTTATTATCCTGTTAGCAGGGTATATAGATTTAGAAATTTCTCAGAATTAAGTGAAGTTTGCCCAGCTGTTTCACTTCTTCGCCTCTTACGACACCCACGGGACGATATGTGGTTGTGGATATTCTTTCACCGACACTACACGAGGAAACTTTTGTGATAGCTTTCGTGCACCAGCGATCGGTTGTTCTCTTAAATAATGGCAATGTTATAATTTTTCATATTTTCGTGAATAGTAAAAATTAAATAAATAACTAATTTTTATCGCGTTTAATTTCAACTTTTTGAATTCCCCATGTTAGGTAGGTAGGTATTATAGAAAAATAAAATCAATAACTCGGCTCCAGTGCCACACTTGTCGGACCCAGATTTTGTGATTTTCTTTTGTAGTACTAAACCAACATAAAATATTGTGAATATGAATCACTTTGGTCCAGAAATATAAAATTTGTTAATAAATTACTACAGTACCATCCATCTACTCTTATATCGCGAAAGATTAAATATGTTTTGTGGATATCACCTTAATTAGTCACGTCGTTCAGAAGTTTCACGACCACTAAAATAAAATATAATAAGCTAAAAATCCTCACTATCATCATATTTTTTTTTACTTTTTATACAAACGTTACCTCCCACGTTAATTTTTTCCTGTATTGTGTAGGCAGTTTTTTTATAGAAATAGGGTGACAAACTAGCGCACAGTCCACCTGATGCTAAGTGGTTGCTGAGGCCCATAGACATCTACATCTATCCTCGCTTGCGAATCAAAATGCAGATGCGTTGTCATCCGTGAGGACTAAGATGGAATGCCTCTTTTCCAGTAAAATGGGTCTCCATTGCTCTACACTCACCATACGAAACTCAGCAGCATGAAGCTGCTATTTTACGCTGGTATTCTGTGAGAGCGTTGTCCTTCCCCGGTCGGGCCGACCCATTTGTGTTACAACTATACTATAAATATAGCTGCAGCTTGGATCTACCACGTAAAAACACAAAACTTAAACAAAATTATATATAAAAAAAATACAAACATAATTTGCACAAGGACAAACATCCAGACCTGGAACAATTATTTGTAGGGCATACAAATACATGTTCCGTGCGGGATTCGAACCCGCGACCCCCAGCACTACAACTCATTGCTAAGCCACTGCGCCACGGTGCCGGCATATTTAGTTCTAAAGTACATTCAAAATTACATACATCATCACATCACAGTTGATCGCATTAATTTGCCCATTAAGAGGAAATGCGGATGGTCTTTTCTCCATACAAACGAGAATGAGTTTTAAGAGTAAAATAAATATCAACCTCGTCTATGTCCCTATGTTTTCCGTTTTGATGATACATTATCTCTATAAGCACTAGAACCCTTACAAAATACTGAAAATTGCCTATTTAGACTGCTGTCAATATAGTCCTAGTACTGAAACTGTACTGAAAAAAGAAAAACATAGGGACACAGTGTATATCCTTCTTATTCAGTTTATGGAATATCTTTTAAATTGGTCCAATATTGGGAAAGGAAATGGCAGACCGCCAAACCTCAAATAATGCCTTTTACTTAGGCTATGCAGCCGGATTTGGAGTTGTCCTTACCGAACGCCGAGCGATAGCGATGGCTTCTTCAAATACCTAAGTTTCAAAAGTCTCTCAGCCCGCATTTCCTCTTAATTGTTACAAAGACGGTTCTAAGCCACAGGGATCCATTGACCCCAAAAACACACTCATACTGTACACTAGTCCACTGCTGAACATAGAGCTCCGTCTTAGATTCCCACAAAGTACAGTCCTGAGTCACCTGCACCCACTTCGTGTTTCATCAGGTCTTCACTTCAACTAGCAGAAGATCGCCTGTTGGGGTTATATGATCAGCCCATTGTCACTTCAACTAACTAATTCGCTGGGTTATGTCAGTTACTCTTGTTTTTCTACGGACATCCTCTTCAAGGATTTTATACCACAAAGAAATTCGGATCATAGCCCACGATGTTCTTTTCTTTTGTGCAGCAGTGTAGAGTCACGTTTCAGTTCTGTATTCTGACCTCTTACATGCCTCATTAATTTGTCACTTCATCTAGTGGGGGACAAGGGTTCTTCAAGCTATATATGGTATGATTAATATGGATAAAAATATTGTCTCAGGAGGAAATTTGCCGTAGTTGCCACGTTTGGCAAGCGGATTAACAACCGCAGTTTTTTTTATTATTTTGAGATTCCTTCTGTTGCCTACTCGGATGGGATTGAATTAGTATGGGATTTTAAATATTCTTACATGGTCACTACAAGGTCAAGAAAAATATAAAATTAAAATACTTTAGGTACAGCAGGAACTAATATTTCTAGTTTATTATATATTGATATTATTATAGATCCATCGATGGATGCAGGTGGCTCAGGACCGTGCTTTGTGGCATTACTTGGGGGAGGCCTGTGTTCAGCAGTGCACTTGTGAAGGTCTGTAATGATGATTATTATAGACGTGTTAAATAGTAAATAAATAAAAAGATATGTAAGAAGTGTTTTAATAAAAGGACCCATAAAGGATAGAAGAAGAAAGACATTTAGTCTGAGTTAAAGCTATAATAATATGATGATTAAAATGCGTTGTGAAATACAAAGTTAATTGAATTTTACGTTTGAAATATGCTTGTAACCCACCATGGTTTATGTCTTTTTTGATACTGATATGAAGTTACGTAGTATTGCCATAAAAAATCACTACACTTGCTCTTGGAGTAAAATTAAAGAGCTAGTACAAGCAACATTGTACGAGCACTCTTCTTTCGGTATCACTACAAATCAAGTTTTATTGTTCGCTGTAGAACACATTGTACGTACGTCATATCGCTTGAAAGTTTTTATTTGTAACAAAGACAGAATTGGATTCCCTGTAGCATTGTGTCTTTAAAATAAACGATAGTAAAACTCTTTGCATTCGTTTACGCTTTTTCGAGGCTCTGTCTGAACCGTCTTGGTCAAGGGCCATTGTATTACACAATAACAATTGTGATTCAGAAACAACATGGGGACCAAATAAGCTGACAAAGTGGACAGCTGGCGAGTACCTCTCAGAATATTAAACAAGGAAGCGAGCCTTGATGATATTTGCGTGATCTTGATCCAAATGATACGAAGTCATTTGTTATTTATGTTGCTCATTATGATTTCGCAACGTTCATAATTAGTTTAAAGTTTTAAAATATTTTATTATTAGCAACGATAAGTATCTAACGGCCTTTGTGACATTTGGTTTTTAAAAGTTTTCATGTAATTCATAGAGCAACACGGGCCACCGGCGGACCGTAGGGGAGTAGTCATAGCGTTTTACCCGGATACAAAATTGTCTGTGATTTTTGTGGGGAGAATATTTATGCTCACACTAAAAAGTCTGTCACTACGAAACTCACACATAATAATTAAAACAATAAACATCGATTCCGCCGCGCAACTATATTTAGTTTAATAAGCAGCGAGGCTGCAACTAATTTTATTGTATGTATGTATAGGACTACGTGGACTTATACTTGGATAGAGGTAGGGGGAACGCTTGCGTATGGCTACTCCCCTTTTGATCTGCCGGTGGCCCGTGTTGCCCTATGATGTAATACGGTTATAAATGTAGTCAGTATATTTTAAATAATCGTTTTGAATTCCGTTTACGTTTTTCTTTGTGAGTATAATATATTATATAAATATTTTTAACACAAACATTTCAAATACAAACATACCAAAAATGTTTATTTTTATTTTGTTATGCACAGCCTGCAGCTCGTCTCATTTACGAATGACAATCAAAAATTAATCTTTTAATTAAAAAAAAGATTTGACTTCGATAACCATGGAGAGAATAATATAATTGAGGTGATTTAATTAAAACTAATTTTGTTAGTTTCTAGCACAGACGCCGAGTAGCCAGTCTCTCAGTGTTATGTAAAATATATTTTGGGAGTGTGCGCAGGAATTACATGATTTGATTTTTTTATAGGATAATGGTGACAAACGAGCACACAGTCCACCTGAAGGTAAGTGGTTGCTGTGACCTATAGATATCTACATGTATCCTCGATTACGAATCGAAATGCAAATGCGTTGTCACCCGAGAGGACTAAAATTGACTGCCTCCTTTACTTCTTCCTTTCCCGGTCGAGCCGACCCATTCGTGCTACAACTATACTAGTAATATAGTTGCAGCATGGCTCGATCACGAATAAATATTCCTTCTCTTCCTTGAATTCCTCCTTTTACCGGACAACTAGATGCTCGGCTGATATCCCCATATCTTTGTTTCCGGCATTCCACGCATCTATACAAATAAATAAAATTGAAGTGTATGTTTGTAATGTCAAAATAACAGCTTTTTACTAAATGCATATGAAAGTATATAAGGTACTAATAACAAAAATACAATTTCTAAAGTTTTTGTCTGTCTGTCTGTTTGTTTGTTCCGGCTAATCTCTGAAACAGCTGGACTGATTTTGACGGGATTTTCACTGGCAGATAGCTGATGTCACAAGGAGTAACTTAGGCTACTTTTATTTTAGAAAAAGAATTATAATTCCGCGCAAAAAAATTGAAACCCCCAAATAACACGCGGGTGAAGTCGCGGGGAGCAGCTAGTTTGAAATAAACGGTTTGTTTCATCGTTAACGATGGGTACAGAAAAGTTGTGAAATAGATTTCCAGAATGTTTTACCATCCGACTACTACAGAATAGTTTTTCTATTCAACGTACGATTACGCAATATAACAAGGTTAACCGAATCAGACAGGTAATAAGCCTGATAAACTTAATGAAGAAAGATAAGTGGTTAGAGAGGATTACGTCACGTAACTCTGAAAACGTAAGATAACTCTACTTCAGATAGATAGACGAAGGTAGGATGTGATATATTTAAATTTATATTGCTATATTATAATTTATAACTAGAGTACGTGATGGTAATATGTTCATCCGGTTAATATGGTCACTTTCTTATAACTCAAAATCTACAGCCTAATTTGCATAGATGGCTTTGTGATACGATAGCTCTTCATCAGTCATTCAAATAATAAAGAGTTAAAAGGCCGCCGCTTTATCGACGCCATTTTGACAGTTGATATTATAGTAAGTACGTGAGGGTAATATGGTCACCTTAAGCTTTATATCCCTATAAAACCACAATTAGGAGGAGAAGAGACACAAAAACACAAAGTCGTATACTATAACTAATATATTAAGAAAAAAAAAATACCAAACAAGCTTTGGAAATAATTAGGAACACTTCGAAAAATCTACTACCCTCACGTACCTTATTAGTGAAGAAACTAATAACGATGAGTCTTTAAAAATATTGAACGGTATTAAATAATACCGTTTTCGTTATAGCCTATCAAAAGTCCGCTGCTATATCGAAAGTATACTGCTTTATTCATAGATTGCTTTATCTGTGGGATGTTTGCAATAGCTGCCACGATTGGCAGGTGAATTAGCAACCGCTGATTTTATTTTTTAGTTATTATTAGGAAGACGTTGTTGCCCATCTTCTAGTTTGTTTTGTTCTGTTGCCTCTTACGGTAGTGGACATTTTACACCGCCACTACATGATTAATTTTAACTAAAATAATTATTAATTAAACGATAACGATCAATATAATAAAAATCGATAGAGTGTTTAAAATTTAATATTTATTTCAGAAAGATTTTAGAGTTATTTGTCTTCTAGCTTGATTAGAACGTCAGTCTATCTAAACGGAAGTTCAATATTGTGCTTTCTCATACTGTTTGTTTATTGATGGATTCAATTTTAAAATTTTTAATGTTCTTACTAGAGAAACTGTCTTAACTTATTATGGCAATTTCTTTATTCAATTTATAGTAATTTCTTAGAGGTAACAGTATGTAAATAAATTAGTAAATAATGTTGTAATTTCTATATAATTGGAAATAAACGAAATTTAAATGAACATTTTTGTTAATTTTACGATTCATTCATAATGGCTGGCCCTTGACGTGACTGATCGTTTACGCAACGTACAAACAATTGGAGCTTCAAGTGTTACTGGCCTTCCAATTTTCCTTTTATATTTTAAGGCATCTCACGTCTCTATTGGATTACATGTCTAGTAAGTTGAACGCGAGCGGGCCCGGTGAGTTCAGCCACCCTCATCCCGATTTCGTCAGCGGTATCGGAGGCAAATCTTTTTTCGACTTTTTACATTTTAGGGTCCCATGGTTGCACTGTAAAACCCTTGTAAATTATGACGTTAATGAAAGTAAATCCAGTCTATACTACATAGTTGCCGGCCTTCATAGTTGGTTATTCATAACTATTTTTGGTAAGGACATCAGGATAAATTTTGCGAATTAGGAGATTAAGTCCGACTGTCATCAATATCTCATATTGCCCCGTCACCAGCTTAGTAGCTTCTGTCTGTTAGTTGTATAAGGAAATCCATAAATGTCTATGGGATATTCAAAAAATCTTGTATCTTACAGTGATGCAACTTACATCTTATAATCGACATTGACATTGGAATCGACTTTTTTTGTGTAATATAGAACGATTTTTAAACGTTATTTTATTCTAATTGCAGGTAATTCGTTGCTGGCCAGAGCTGTAACTGATATCTTTGCGTTAGGGAACATAACTTGAAAAGATTAAAAACATCCGAAACAAAAAGAGCTGATAATCTTCAAACGGCTGAACAAATTTTCTCACAACATACATAAGAACAATCTCCATGAAGACACCTTTAAAAAATAACTAAATACAAATCGATTCAATTGTTAAGGAGCTACGATGCTACAGACAGACACACAGACACACAGATACACAGATACACACTACAAACATAATATAACACCCCTTTAGTTTTGTCGGGGGTTAAAAAGTAGAAATAAAATATGTCGGTCCCTAATTTTTATTTCCTTTTATAGATGAAAACAAATAAGGAGATGGACAGCAGAGTTTTCTTTATATCAACGAAAAAATAAGAAAAAAATCAGTAGCCAACCCGCTTTCGAAACGTGGCAAATATACCAGGTTTGGACAATGATATATTCCGTGGAAAGTAAATTTATATGTTACTGTTTGAATAACAAAATGTGCTAACTTCTTTAGATAAGTGGTTACTACAGTTCATGCACATCTGCAACTAACTTCGGGCAAGGTAAGCTATAGATGCGTTTTCATCCCTGAGAACTAAGATGGTATGCATCACAGTCTGTAATTTTACTTAATTTACACTTTTCACCTTATTGTTTATTAGCTGTTCCCCGCGATTTCGCCCGCGTGTAATTTAGGGTTTTAATTTTTTTGGCGCGTAACACTTAATTATTTTTCTAAAATAAAATTAGCGTAAGTTACTCCTTATGACATCAGCTATCTGCGAGTGAAAATCCCGTCAAAATCGGTCCAGCTGTTTTGGAGATTAGCCCGAACAAACAGATAGACAGACAGACAATTTTAAAAAGTGTATTTTTGTTATAAGTACCGTGTATACTTTCATATGAGTTTAGTAAAACGCTGTAATTTTGACATTACAAACAGACACTTCAATTTATTTGTATAGATTAATCTATAAATAAGTTCTGTTTATTCAGAAATCATATGTAATTTATTCACAGAAAACAAATCCAGTAAAGAAGTATGAAATGAACTACGGACCCGTATAATTATATATTTTTTTTACCTATTCGCCGGCCCCTAACCGTCTGCAGATTATATCGAGTACATGTCGCTTGCACGAGTGAAGTACGTAGGTACGTTTTTACTGCGTGTCGCCAACTATCTTGATGCTACGAAGGGTCCACTTGGAATTGTTGATGAGTTTATGTCTACGTCCTTAGTCAACTACAAGAGTGACAAAGCAAATTTATGCTGCAGAAGTGCTTGGCAGAGAGGACAAGGGGCGACACAGACGTTTATCGACGACATTGGCGATAAATTGAGCTGGTACCAAATTAAGAGTACACTTAGCTGTTGGGCATGTATATATAATATGTATTATAACTTATAGTACTTACATGATCAATTACAGTTAAAAAATATAAAACTAATTTAAGGCTTTATTTACAAATTAGCTGTTCCCCGCGACTTCGTCCGCGTGTTATTTGGGGTTTTAATTTTTTTGCGCGGAACCCTAATTCTTTTTTAAAATAAAAGTAGCCTAAGCTACTCCTCGTGACATCAGCTATCTGCCAGTGAAAATCCCGTCAAAATCGGTCCAGCCGCTTCGGAGATTAGTCGGAACAAACAGACAGACAGACGGACAAAAAAAAAAATACATATGAAAGTATACATATACGGTACTAATAACAAAAATATAATTTTTAAAGTTTTTGTCTGTCTGTCTGTCCGTCTGTCTGTCTGTTTGTTCCGACTAATCTCCGAAACGGCTGGACCGATTTTGACGGGATTTTCACTGGCAGATAGCTGATGTCACGAGGAGTAGCTTAGGCTACTTTTATTTAAAAAAAAGAATTAGGGTTCCGCGCAAAAAAATTAAAACCCCAAATAACACGCGGACGAAGTCGCGGGGAACAGCTAATTTGTAAATAAAGCCTTAAATTAGTTTTATATTTTTTAGTAGAAAGCTGTAATTTTGACATTACAAACAGACACTTCAATTTTATTTATTTGTATAGATATAGATAAAACATATTTAGTATTAACTGTGCTGTAATAATTTGAAAATAAGGTGGTAATCTGCGTTTTATTGACTCAAAACAGCACCATCTGTCATGAAATAGAAAAAGTAATATTTTTTGTAAATAATATAAATAATTATGTGTAAATCTAATTAGTTAAGCATTTAAAAGTTTAAATAATCAGAATTATGAAATGTTTTGAAAATTCTAACTTAAATAGATAATAGTGACATCTATCACAAATTATGAAATATATATAATATGTTTGATGTTTGATATATTATTGGTTGCAAAAACCTTTGCACTTTTAAAAGATTTATCATAATTGCTATCAAATCGGCTTTCGTAGTTTCGTTCACTCATATTGGGTTGCTTTTTAATGGAAGTCGAGATATTTTGGATTGATATGTTTGGTTTTTGTGCAATTAGGGGGTGTGGTGGTGGCGTAATAAAATCTATCAACCCTTTTTTGACCCGCGGGTATAGTAAGAGGCAACTATGGAAGCGTTCAGTAAAATTGTATGACTTCCGATATTCCGACAGTTATATCAATACGTTGTGCAATAGCACAGAATGAATAAGTACAGAAGTTGCACTCTTTTGATGTTGACTGTTTGCCGACGTTTTAATAGCCTACATAGTTATTATTAAGTGGCGAAGCTTGCGAAGTCACTTATTGATTTCACGATGTCTGTCCGTCTGTCCGTCTGTCCGTCTGTCCGTCCGTCTGTCCGTCTGTCCCACGATTATCTCGAGAACGGTTTCGAATTTTCAAATTCTGTTTTCAGCAATCGATTACTGATCACCCAGGCATCTGAACCTCCTATTTTGAAACTGATTGCTCAACGGCAACCGTTAGAAACCGCTACAAAGCTGATTGCTTCGCCACTTTGCTATGCTGTTAGCTTGCTAGGTTTATTAATAAGATTAATCGCGCACGCAAGCTAAATAAAACTATATAGCTGCGCGCGAGCGTCCGTATTTTCTTCTTACTACGTCACAACGGACTTTCCGTAGTTGCTAAAGGCTGTTAATAAAGAGTAAAAAAATACATTGTGAAATGGTAAGTTACTTAGGTAAAGTACCTATGCTGACTATAATCGATCATATTATCTACTATGTGAGTTCTGTGATGCCCAAAGCATGCAACTTGCAAGGCCATTCGTTGGGAATCGCGATGCTTGGTTCGTATAGGTAGATAGCGTAAACAACAATAAACCCGAAATACGATTCCTAACAAAAATATGATCGTAATCTACTTAGTGGAAAATCTTGAAAACAAAGTTTTAATTTCAGTATTTTGTGCTATTATAACTTAAAATATTTTAATTACAAAGACGGTAGGTACTTGGGTAGTGAAGCAAATTTCAACTATGTTTTGTAATAAAGTACTTATGTATTACTTCTGTACCTAGTTAAATTAGGTACTTGATTATTGTTTCGCTGTAAGCACCTATCTAACAAAAAATTAAATAAATTTACCTTTCATTATCCTTCGGTAACTCAAAAAATGAAATATCTGAATCCTTTTAATTGCTCATTAAGCATCCATCCCCGCAAAAATTATAGTGGGGACGACGTTTTCCCATTATAATGTATCAAATAGGTAATATACATATATATTATTCTTAAATTACATTAAAACTTTTTCGAGTATTTTATTCTACAATTAAACATCCTAAACACTAAACGAAAACTATTTCGACGAGTATTTTAACAAGTGTTTACAGAAAATTATTTACTTACTTATATAAAATAATTTACGTAAACAGCGTTAAAAAAACTTTAACATTCAATCGCCTAGAGTGCGCTAGCCCCGACTGCGATCTACCCCTGGGGCAGCTCGCGATTGTAGGTAATTATTTCACGCAGGTAGCAAGAGTGATAGATTTTTTCGGCTCTGATTGTGTATTTACCGTTACAGTATCTATAACACCGCATTTGAAATTTCTTATGGGCTACAAGTCTTATTTAACCTATCTCAAGTACCGTAAGTTGTTTTTGATGGAAATTTCATCCCTGTTAGTGAAAAAGTCAAGGGCTTGGGAATTTATTTAGGCAGGAACTTATTATGGGGTCCTCAAATACAGGAAGTTAGTCGAAGTAAATTCTTTGCAGCTGCTCGATCTTTGAATAGATTAAGAAACTTCCTACCCATACCTACTGATACTAAAATTGAGCCAGCTCAATCTCTTCTTCTCCCAATTCTAGACTATGCCGATGTCTGCTATCTTGATCTCACCGAATTATTTATATATATTATATGAATATATTTATAAATATTCTGTATCTGCATGACTTTGAACTGCGGCTTAATATTGATATCAATAGATATTAGGGGACATCTTTACAAAAACCATTACAGCCGTAACTTGTATTATAAAAAGAAGCCAAAATAGATCTTAACGACGGGGCAATACCGATATTAAAACTTTGGATATTGGTTTTTGCAAAATTGACATCAATAACGACGCTATCTGTTTTCTTAAGTTAAATGCTTTTGCGGTCTGATTGACTGATGAGAGATTACATAGTGGACGAGTCGTAATTATTTATTTATTAAAAAGAAACACTGTAATTCCACACTAGAAATTTCTCTTTGACATCGCTTAAATTTAACGCCACACTTGGCGATCGCAATATCAGACGTATCGCATCATTGAAGCTAGTCCCTAAATCTTGATATATTATTAATCTGGCAATCAGACAAATATAGTAAGATGTACGTAACGCTGCGTACATTTCAGGTGACTCAAAAATCATACTCAAAAATTTTCAATTTCACGCTAACATCTTTCTTTCGTTTTTAGTTTTTTAACAGGTCATAAACTCCACCGCTGGATCCACATATCTGCCTATACCTTAAAACCATATTGTTGTTTGCAAATTATTTTAAGTGTATAATTTAAGGACGCGAAGACGTGTGCTTTTGGCATCACATAGAATGTAAGTAGCCCTCCATCTCTCAGCATCTTTCTGTTTTTATTGGTCTGGTGGACGGAATAGTTATGACGTCATGCATCGGAAGCTAGAAAATTCGGTGTTCAACATAGTCGCCACTTACGCTACCTAAGTAGCTAAAGGCGGTATAAAAAAACAACTCCTACAACGCCTTTACGAGGCAAATAAATCTTTTGTGATTATAATATTAATTTCGTCGTTCTTCGCATATGTAAGAAACACGTGAAGTTATAAAAACTTATGGAACAGTTATAGTTAAATTAAGATTTGAATTGAATCTTTAATGTTTTACTATATCATGTGTCTCAATTTTACGACCATTTTCGTAAATAAAAAACCGTAATCAATAGCAATTAATGTGAGCACACACATGATTGTCACATAATGACTAATTATGCGCTGTTCACTGACCTTAAGTATTTTTCTAGCAAGTACCTACAACTACAACAGAGATGTGGGACAGGGTTGCTATTGTTCATGTATTACTTAACAATGGCTTGTTCGTATAGGTTAAGATGATTATAAGGTTAATTTAAAAAAGTTAAATCGTCAATACTTTTATTTAGTTGAAAAATAAAATGCACGTTTTATAAAATGTCATTACAATGCTAGAAAAATGGAAAATAGCAGCCTAAACAGCCTAAACAACATTTGAAAATTAAAATAGATTTAAGAAACTATTTTCATTTTCAAATGTTGTATAGGCTGTTATATTTCATTATATTGATGCTATTATGTATAATAGCTTCAGTAAAGTGAAATATTCTATCTATAATGTTTGACTTTGTTTTATCTATAATGTTCTGTATCGGGGAAAACGTAACTATGGGAAATCCCCATGTGAGATAATACGTGGGGCAGGGAGGTCTATGTTCAACAGTGGGCTTTTGATAGGCTCTAACGATTTTGCCGATGTTATAATTTTTTTTTAAATTTCTTTAACAAAAATAGCAAGCACATTTTTTCAAATACAGATATAATAAAACTTTTAAAACTTATCGCAGCAGTAACAAAAAATAAAGATTAAATACATGTACCTTCTTCCTTGCTTGTTTGTTGATGAGTTTGACGTTAATAGGTCTTTTAATCGCTAAGTGCATCACAGAATTAGCTGGTAGAGAATGCCATATAGCATTAAGCTCGCCTTTTGTACAAACATTTGGTGCAATAAAGAATAAATAAATAATTGGCATTACTTGGCACTACCTTGCTTGACGCCCGTCTTGACGAATGTGCTTTATACAACATAAAACATTATTCATAGATGGAATTAATGCCTGAGGCATTCTTTACCAATCAATCTTTGGGTGATGCAGAGATAAAAATATGAAATAGGTTTATAAGTTGATAATAGATAGAAATATAAATTAAAGTAAATAAATATAAGTTATTCAAATAGCGTATTACGATTGTTAGCCAGGGAGAGGGTGCCAAAGCTGAACAGATTGTACAGTGAAGGATAGATGTAGAAAGCCAGATCTACGAGAGGGACATTTAAGTCAAAGGTTATTCGAAGTATGTAGGTTTCTGTCATCGTTGGAGCAATGGTACTGAAAGTGAAACCAAAATGGTAAAAAAGTCAAAAAGGTAAAATTTGAAACAAAGAATTTTCGCGTCAACAATTACATCAATAATCATGTGAACTTTAGTTCAACAGTTTTGGATCATAACATTTAGATCTTAGAGTAATTAAATTTATATAATTTAGATTATTTCTATTGACAGCAGATAGGTATATTTGAAATCTATTCGATGGATAAAGTTTCGGATACTTTGTTGAAAGCTCTATTAACAGTTGTGTCTATTCCAGAGCCATATATTTGCCACTATATTTGATATTTCTTATTAGTATACTAATAATATTTTCTTGCTATTGAATGTTTGGAATTCAAGGAAAGGAAAGAGTTTTAAATGGGTTTCTCGCTAGCGTCGGTCATCAGATCGTCGTCCGTCAGACAACAGGGTCCATCACATGCAGGTGAGGTCAGTATTTAGAAAACACACAATAAGTGATTTATGATATAATCCAATCAATTACTAGTGAACTAAAGTAAAGTTATTCTTTCTAGAAAATAGAAATAAAACGAACATACTATCCTCGCGGGCGAGTCCAACCTCAATGGACATTGCTGAAAACCAACGCTACCGCAATCCTGCGATAGCATTACGTTAAGTCCGTGCCCTTATCAGCATCACATCACTCATGCAATCGGATCATTTTATGACTGTTTTTGTTATTTACTTTTATCTTTGATGTTTTTATGTATTATTTTATTTTCTGTATCAAAACTGTAGGTATGAGTGTATGTTGCTGAATAAATGCATGTCTATGTCTATGTCTTATAGCCCATATACGTTCCGTTGCTGGGCACAGGCCTCTTCTCATTTATGAGAGGGTTTTAGTGCACGAAATTGTCCGCCGCAATGTGTGTGCAATGTGTCTTCTCAAATTTTACATGTTTTCAATTTTTTTTAATTTCTCAGAGAAGCAGGTTTCCGAACGATGTTTTTATTATAGTACTTCAAATTGCGATTAACAATTTCGTTTTAGCCGGCGAGGATCGCACCCACGTTGCTCGCGTATTCATGTTAAGGATTAGAATCGAATGACATAGATCCCGCTAGTATATTTTTTTAATAACTGGCTTTACGGCTCTGGGTTCTAGCCCTTCTGAACCTGAAGTTACAATGTACAATTATCCTTCATAGTACACTGCTTCACAATATGTTGATGAGTCATATTGTGCAGCCCTTGGGAGATTTTGACGGCAACTTGAGCCAGCAGACAGCTGACAGTTGGCGTTGGTATCTTTTTTTTTTTTTTTTTTTTTTTTATAGTAGAGGGGGCAAACGAGCATGCGGCTCACCTGATGGTAAGTGACTACCGCCGCCCATGAACAACTGCAACACCAGGGAGGGAATTGCAGATGCGTTGCCGGCGCTGTCTGTCTGCTTAGGCGCCTCTCAAGGCGCCTAAGCAGACAGACACCTCATCTGGAGAATCACGACACCATCAGAGCACTTGTTTCACCGTTTCCACTAATAGTTCACATGCAGACATTTAATACACAAAATCGCACCACATTTACATATCCAAATCCACTTCATACCATTATTTAAACAATAATACAGGAGCAGCAATCCGTCGTCGGTCAAGTTCTCGCCAAAAACCTCCTGCTAGTATAATTTCAGATGAGATGCAGATAATTTTAATTTTTGTCATCACCTCTGATGACGAGGGAAAGGAAAAAAAATGTGCGTTTTTCTCCAAAGCCGATCGAAAGAAAATCTTCAAAGTAACGTAATTCTAACAATTTTACTGTAAATAATGTATTCTATTAACTAAATAGCGAAAGACCATTTAAGAAAATGTATTAATATTTATTGTAAAGAAATAAATTGTGCAACATAATAATTATGTGAATTTTATTTGATCGTATAGCGGCGGTGTAAGAATATCTTCTACCCTATTGCCCAGTGGGTGTTGTAAGAGGCTATTAATGTTCGGTGAAACAGAAGATGAGCAGCAGTATCTTCCTGATAACAAATCAAACTCAAAAAAATTCTGAATTGGCCAACCCGCTTGCCAAGCGTGGAAACTATATAAAAAACCTCTCCTATAAGACAGACAGACAGAGCAATGGAATTGATAATTGTGAATCTAAATTGCAAAAATTCAATTAAACTTCCTGCCATTTTCATAACCTATTCTGATGGTGACCTTTAAAGAAGACCGATTACAAATTTTTATGATAGAATTTATTAATTTTGGATGTAATAATAACTTATGTAGCTCTATAGGTTGATAAGATTTTCTATATAAAACGAATTACAAACCTGAACATGTTCCTTTGAACAGCGAAAAAACATATTTGTTTTAATAATTTGAATATGGAATTTGATTTTACTACAAACGATCTCAGGTGACTTTTTTATCCTTGAAGATTTTTGCAATATTTCAATTGCAGAGTTCAAAATGGCGTAAGTGGAAGAATCAACAGCTATGGCATCAAAATACCTTTGGAAATAGTTACTTACTTTTACTGAGCATACATAAATCTATTTTCATTTAAATGCCATACATTGTGACTAAAGATCTGATACATAATTCGTACATCCTTAGTTTAATTGGTTTAATTTATCGGGCAATATATTATACATTTAGGTATAAAATAAATACACAATTTTTTATATTGTACATATGATATAAAAAGCACATTGTGAGAAAGATAAATGATTGTTCTATTTTTTTAAATTGATTAATTGCTATTTAAAAAAAAAACTAAAACTAATATGTCATACAGTCCTACTCCCCGTGGTATCGTGCCACAAACGCTGGCTGCGTTTCCCCGCTGAATGGCTACACTTAGCCTTTGAGCGAGAAAAGAACCAGCCCTCTTATCACCAGCAGCAACAACCAATCGCGGATGGAGTTCCTTTAGGAACGTCACCGCACGTGGATCCCACGGACCGATAGTCTACAGAAAATGGCACAAATATGTAGCCGTCTCTCAGAGACTCAATTTTTAATTTTTTATAAATTTGAATATTTAATGTATGTACGTTACCTAATTATATCTAATTGAAACCTGTACTTATCAAAAATGTTACTTATGAAATTTTATCTACGGCTTAGCGAATACGACCGGCAACGCATCTGCAATTCCCTCCCTGGTGTTGCAGATGTTCATGGGCGGCGGTAGTCACTTACCATCAGGTGAGCCGCATGCTCGTTTGCCCCCTCTCCTATAAAAAAAAAAAAAAAAAAAAAACGACAGACTGTTATAATTGGTACGGCTTTTTTATTTATTTACACGCATATATAATATGACAGCGTATTTTTACGCAATCATTATAAATACCATTACCATCAGGTGAGCCGCATGCTCGTTTGCCCCTCTCCTATAAAAAAAAATATACAGTTAAAGTGATGTTTTTTAGCCAAGTAGTATAAAGCATATTTTTCCACGTTGTGTTGCATATATTGTATCTTACCCCTGATACTACTATGCGTATTACCACAGAATAAATAATGGTACAAGTAATAAGCTCAACAAATATGAAAAAAAAAACGTGCAACTGGGAAGTTACAGACAAGAACTACGATAAAGAGCATTTGAAAGAAAGACAAAAACGAATAAAAAACTGAACTTATTAGTGTAATTTGCAGATAAAGTGTTAATAATATTCTTTTAGAATATCTTTTATCCAATTAAATTATACGATGTGTACTTACGTCTGTAACATTGCTTCTTAAATAATGTCCACTGTGAATCAAAGTGTCCAAATGGTCAAGCTCCTTGTTGCCTTTCAGAGTTACTTGCAAAGAGGCCAAGCAGTACTTGCCGCGGACTGTGCCGTCGATTTCCAAACATTCGTCGAAGTCACCATATTGATTTGCATTACCGCTTAGTATGCCTGACGGTGGTTTCGCCGTGGCGTCAAACACTGGAACAAACATTGGATTAAGTTGACGGAAATGGTTGAATGTACAGTAGTGTTTCTGATTGTGGTCGAAATTGTCAGGGTAACATTGTATTATATTCTATAGCTAGCTGTTCCCCGCGACTTCTCCCGCGTGTAATTTATTACGATTGGATTTCTCGGGTTTTAATTATTTTGCACGGAACCCTAATTCTTTATCTAAAATCAAAGTAGCCTAAGTTACTCCTTATAACATCAGCTATCTACCAGTGAAAGTCCTGTCAAAATCGGTTTAGTCGTTTCGGAGATTAGCCAGAACAAACAGACAGATAGAGAAAAAGGCAGATAGACAAAAAAATTAAAAATTGTGTGTTTGTTATAAGTAGGTACCGTGTATTATTTTATATACATATAGTAAAAAGCTGTTATTTTGACATTACAAACAGACACTACAATTTTATTTATACGTATAGATTAGTAGACCAGTAGGAAGTTATTGTTATCCCTATTTTCCCAAGTTCAAATTTTTACATATCCCCGTGTTTTAAGAAAATGAGTCGGATGCTATGGTGTTTAGATGATCTGGTAAAGTTGTTATTGAAGCCGGTCCAGTAGTTTTAGAAAAAGTAATTAACCTATGAAATTTAAAAATAACCGAATTTTACTATTTCATCACGTTTTTATTGAGTCTGTCTGTTTGTCGTTCCAGGAGGAATATGACAACTCAAATTTCGACCATTTCCCAATGAGCTAGATCTTGAAATTTTAAACATAGCTCAGAATCGGATTACAATGTAGGAATACTAAAAAATCGTGGTATATTAAATTTTTTAGTACAAAATTTAAAAAATCACTTGTTTAATCTGTAGGCACAATACAGAGAATTTTATTTTTTTTAAATATGAAAAAAATTAATAGAATCCCTATTTTCCGATTTCATATTTGTGTCACTTATATTTTATCACTTCCGATTATTGGAAAGTTTGTAGTTTGGACCTCCCGGATCGCAAACATTTATTATTCATAATATTATAGCCAACATTTCATTAACAATAAATAATTCAAATATTTCAATATTTCACGCTGCGGGTCATGGGTTGAAATCCCAGCCAATACTAAGCTTTCAGCTTTGTAATTTTGGAGTTTGGTTTTATTGTCTTTTCCCATGTTGAATGTCCCCGTGTCTCTGCAGCTATATCTCAGCCTCCAATAAACTTCGCACCTATCAGACAGGATTATGTGACGTACGTACCACAGGTATGTACATTAACCCTAATATTTGTAGTTCACAGTTGCCGTTTTTCGGGAAATTGAGTCAATACCGAAATTCAGTTATTCGGAAACAGAATAAATACAATCAAGTTATGACACAGGTTTCCAAAGTGTACGCCGCGACGCCCTTGTGCGCCATAGAGAGCAAATGCGCCGTGATGCGCTCCTGTATACCGTTCTCCGGAAACTAAACTTAGGTATTCGCGGGTACAAAATAAACAATACAAATGGCGCGCGTTTCCTACGTCAATCACTCGCCGATAGGTATTTACGCTCAGAAACGGGTCCAGAATGAAAATCCAACTTTCAAAAGCTCTAAGAATTCTTATCTCCTATGAATCCTCCTAAGAATCTAAGAACTCCTAAGAATTCTTATATCCTATATCCTCCTATCCTCTATATCTCCATTTTGTGGATGTTTATATTTTTGTACATAGACAGGCACAAAAAAATTGTATCATTGTACCCTAGTATTATTGTAACCTATTTCGACTAGCTAGGGCGCCGAGACATAACAGTAAATCTGTAGGTGCGCCGCGAACTAAAAAAGGTTTGGGAACCCCTGGACTATGATATATAATATTACATGATTTAAAACCTCCCTTCCCTTTCCATCGGACAAGCAGACGCTCAGCGGATCTCCACCCCTTTAATGTTGTCATTTCACGTATTCTATTTAACGAAAAGGTTTCCATCATTGATCGTGTTGCGTACAGCAAAGGACGGGTAGTTTAGTTAGGTAGTAGTAGTTTGGCAGACTTTGACTATCTATGTGATCACAATGTAGATGTTTATATGGTAAGAGTGAATAGGTTTCTTTTACTATTCTAAAAGTTACATTAAGTTAAAGTTACATACACAGCCTAATACGTCTTAGTGCTGGACACACGCCTCCTCCCATTTCTGAGAGGGATTTAGGGCAAGGAACTACTCTAACTACTATTCCAAGCCAGCGCCTAATTACAATCCCACATAATGTTGATGTAACCTAAGATGGTGAACCGCACTGACTTAACAAATACCTATTCACTCTTGACTTGAAGACATCCACATTGTAATCGGGTAGAAAGACAAAGATGCTGGCAACTTATTCCACTCTTTTGCTGTATACGGTCGCCTTTGTGTCGTGCTGCCACGGCATGTGCCGCATCTCTAAAAGGCGCCGCCGCGACATAAAAAAGGCCGCCGGGAGCGGCGAACACCCGCATAGCAATTCAGCATTTTAAAACGAAGCTCCGTAGTGAAAGGTTCTTTGCAACCTAACTTGTGTTTATTATTAAGTGGCGATGCTTGCGAAGTCACTTATTGATTTCACGATTACTGTCCGTCTGTCCGTCTGTCCGTCCGTCCGTCCGTCTGTCCGTCTGTCCCACGATTATCTCGAGAACGGTTTCGAATTTTCAAATTCTGTTTTCAGCAATCGATTACTGATCACCCAGGCATCTGAACCTCCTATTTTGAAACTGATTGCTCAACGGCAACCGTTAGAAACCGCTACAAAGCTGATTGCTTCGCCACTTTGCTATGCTGTTAGCTTGCTAGGTTTATTTATAGTCGCATTTTATTACAATAACCATAATAATAAAATAGTATTCTATTTTTTATTCTTAGAATAGCAAAACATTTATTTAACAAACAGTAAAAATAATAAAATAAAGGTAAAATAATAAGTGCACCTCCGGCTGTACCGACACTATTTTAGCGAATAGACTACAGGACTACAGCACGAATGTGTCGGCTCGACCGGGAAATACCACTCTCTCACAGAATACCGGCGTGAAATAGTATTTTTTTTTTGGTTTTCATTCTTAACAATATCCACTTACCATCAGGTCGACTGTGTGCTTGTTGTCACCTTTCTACTATAAAATAGCAATGCATAAATAAGGTTAATTCGACATGTATAGGGTCTAAACATTTGAATAAAACGGAACGTTGAAACGACAAAATTGTAGTTAAGTAATGGGGAGGAAACTTCGAAGAGAGTTGTACAAACGATATTGTAGACCGAGAGTCGGAACTCCTTTGATCTTTAGTGGAAGGAAGTAGCTATTTGAAATGTAATACGAAATTTGTCTTGAGAACGACGAGACATCTTTGTTGATGAAAGCCATTCATGCATGCAATATGTTTGATTATTGCTACTTAAATATTATTTTATTTGAATATATCATGTTTTTTTTTCAATGTTTGCGTAAAATCATAATTAACAGTGAAAAAAAAGATACAAAAAATTACAAATCGTTTCAAAAAATTATGTTAAAACATTGATATTGAATCTCGTAACATCGATCGTAAATGACTGTCGCTAGCCTAAAATCTCTTGTGTTTGTATGGCACTTTTAGTAACATTAAATGTTCTAAGTAATTTAAAAAGTCTTAGCTATTTTACCTCGAATCTGGTTAATATCCTGATTCTAGGTAAAAGGCTTTAAGGTCGAGAATGTTAAGCACACTAACCTAGAAAAACCTCTTTCATTCATGCCTTTAAGACACCATAGTTATATGGGTCGCGAAACAAAGCCGTCGCCGGAGAAATCCAGCTATGCGGATTAAAAAGTAGGAGCGAAATCGTTTCTGTATATACAAGGCATCAAGTAGAGTACAATGAACGTGTGATATTGTTGATTTAGAAATTATAATGTATAATTAAAATTTTTATGTAAGACAAATAAAATTAAAAAGTGAAGTAACAGCCTATAATAGCCGTGCAGTGGCGACGTAAGAGAACCATCATCCTATTTCGTCTAGTGGGTATCGTAAGAAGCGCCTGTGGGTTACCATAGAAAGATATCACGGCTTCCAATTCCGACAGATGGCGGTGCAACCTTTTCGTTTACGCCACACGTAAAATAGCCAGATCGGCGGCGGAACGCAGCGTCGAAGCCGCGACACGTCTGTAATGCCATCTCCAACACGCCTGACAAGCGTGGTGATTGAGATAAATCCCTCCCAACAACGGGGGAGGTCTATGTGCAGCAGAGACTGAAGACAGAGGCGGAAGAAGAACAACAACCATATCCTAATGCTGGATACAGACCTTTCCCATTTCAGTGTGGGAAATATTCGCCGCGCTGCAGAAGTTTGTGTTGGCAGACTTATTAATATATTTTTTTTAAATTACTCACACCTTAGATACATATTTTCACGGTCGAGCTGAATGTGCTGTTAATAAATTTTATTGTTGCTGGTGGGGATCAAGCGCTTATTTACTCAGCTATAACAGCTTATATAAATCCATCTACCCACTTAAGTCTATAAAAGTTCAATGTCGAACATAGACCTCCCGTCATGTTTCAGTTCTGTATTTAGACATACCTCATTAATTTGTCACTTCATCTAGTGGCAGACATAGCGGTCGGTTCTTCAAGCTATATGGTATTGTCGATCCACTGCCACTTTAGCTTACATTCTTACGTTTTTATCACACCAGCAAACCGTTCCCATAACTGGCTGAGGGTCTCTGAGATAAATAAATACTACATATATTTTTAACAAAGCTTTGTTTTTGTGTAAAAATATTGCCTCAGGAGGACATTTGCCATAGTCGCCACGCAGTTTACCTGGCAACCACAGATTTTTATTATTTGGAGTTGTTATCAGGAACATGCCCCATCTCGACTCATCTATAATTTTGAGTCAGGTCAATTTTGAATCAGGAAGATGCTGCTGCCCATTTCCTGTTCCAGGTTCCCTCTTACGACTCCCACGGGACGATACGAGGTAGTGAATATTTTTACACCGCCGCTAGACGGTAATCTATACACATATATACTCGTAAATAAAATTGAAGTGTATGTCTGTAATATTGAAATAACTGGTTTCTATTAGGCTCAGGGGGTTACTGCACGCTATTAAGACATAAATAACCATTTTTAAAATTTTTGTTTATCTGTCTGTCTGTCTGTTAGCCTAGACCCTAGACACATGGTTAGCACAAAACTATTTTATATGATTATTCAATCTTCGGAATGGCTGATGGTGGTGAAACTTTACGAATAGATAGAGAGCAATTCCATTAGAGTTAGGCTATATTTTATTCAAAACACTCGAAGAATTCTTTTTTTGAAAAAAATATACGAATAAATCTTTATATATAAAAATTACGTGTCACGTTGTTTGTCCGCGATGGACTCCTAAACTACTGAACTGATTTCAATGAAATTTTGCACACTGTGTGCATTTTGGTCCAACTTGAGAGATAGGATAGTTTTTATCCCGATAAATGACCCTCAAACATTTTTATTGCGAATTTAAGGATTTTCATAGTACAGAGGTTCGCCGCTAAGGGCAGTACAACGTCTGTCTGGCCAACTAGTAATAATTTAAATGGTTTTTGATTATATATAATATATTATATTATAAAATCATTTATATAATCTTATAGCCAAAAGTATTATCCGCAGTGTAGGCTCCACCGCAGTCTGGTAATAAATAAAAATTGATTTGCATAGACTCTGCGTATGATAACTAAAATATAAAACGTATACTAACAGCCAATTTTATTTATCAAAAATGGTTTCACTCTTCACCTCCATCTGGTCTGAGGGAAAAGACGAGGTCTACAATGGAGCGAGTTTACTCAGGAGAAGACTGTTCACATGCACCATGAAGAGGTTTAGGTTAGGTTTTGCGTATAAACTCTGAAAAACAAATGCCGACAGGGCATTGCGCTATTTTTTTAATTTTAATATTTGCAAGTCAACCTGACTGACCTGAATTATGTACTATACTGGAAATACAAATTTTTCAATAATCATTGAAACAAAACGACTCCGTTCTAACCAAGGACGCGAAAAGTGCATAAATTCTAGTCACGCCAATGTCACAATCGATTTGAACCTGTCGCATTTCGAATTCACCACTCACACTTATTTCACCACCGTTTGACATGACAAGGTTCAATGGTAGTGACATTCGAAGGATTCCTTTTTAAGGCTGGTATTGCAACAATCTATCACTGGAGTTCACTTTACTAATTGTTAAAGATTTTTTTAAAGGAAAGCTATTAAAAAATAAAATCGGTTTCGTTAAGCTACGATTGTGATTTGTAATGCGACCGAGAGTAAGGCGCAGATTTGGTGTTAAAAAAATCATCACAGCTTTAGTTTTAAATTCGTTCAAAAATAGAAACTTTTTTAAAAACCAGTGCTTTGAAGTTGGTAAAGCGTACAGGCTTAGCCTAACACAGTCATTTTTTTTATTGTACGTCTTACGAATGATTGAATCAAACCGTTTGCTTCGAGTGCATGGTACGTCGACAACAAAAGGATGAAAATCCGCAGAGATCCTTCGGTGGAAGGGAAAAGAAGGAATTAAGTCACGCTCATCGATGCGGTGCGATTTAGTCAGCCAAAGCACATGTATGGTATACAAGCAAATCGTTTTGTTCGTTTGCGAATCAAAATGCAATAGCCTTGTCAGCCGTGAGGACTAAGGAGAGGTTCTCTACACTCACCAGCAGTGTTAAGCTGCTATTTTACGCTGGTATTCTGTGAGAGTGTGGTTCTTCCCCGGTCGATCCGACCCGTTCATGCTACAAATATACAATTAATATAGCTGCAGCATGGCTCTACCACGTTTTCTGAAAGATGGCAATAAAACCATTTCTGTTCGCTAGATGTAAACTACCTAGGTGGTTTCGTTCGGTCGGATTGATTTAGAATAATAAAAAATATACTTAGTCACTTTTTATCAATATATATTCATAATACAACCATGTCGCAGGACATTTTTCTTCTTTTATTTTAACTTTAGTCCTTAGTCACGGATACTTGTAAGTACTCGTACGTCACCCTAATTTATATTAAAATATTGGTAAAACTTAATCATTATTATTAATAGAATTAACACCATTACATGTCTTTTGTAATTTTATATTCTATTTTAGGTTATCTGGTAACCGGTGCGTTGTAACCGTTGAAGAAATAATTTTGTAAATATCATTTCAAATTTGGAAGAGTTATATTGTTTATTTATGACTGATAATGATGATGATGAAATTGTTGGAACGACGAACGCGTGCCACCTACTTACTGTAAGTTAACGCTATGCTATGCTTATAAACCTTCGCGCAAATGCAAGCAATAAGTTGACAAAGTTTTACCTCAACCTGGTGAAGGGTATGACAGCGCATAAAATACGAACAAACAAACATATTTTTTATATATTAGATAATCAACGTATGATATATGATATAACATATGATATGAAATATTAAAGGTTTAATGTGGCTTTAGTAATAAGCTTTCATAGGTAACGTAACCCGCGTTCAATCCTCGACAGTACCAGTGAAATTGTTCATTGCAATTATATTTAAATTAACTATAAGTGTACGGCACGTTATTTTTAATTTGTACTAGCGATCCGCCCCGGCTTCGCTCGGGTGATTTCTGGATCTCGACAACAGCGCCACCTACTGGGTCCAAATGAAAATCTAAACCATATAGAGACTAATTCAATCACACTTTAAAATTTTCATCAAAATCAGTCCCGCCGCTTTTGAGTTTTAGCGAGAAATTTTTAGCTATTGATTTTTATATTTCGCCTTATATCTTTATATATAAAAAGTACGTGTCACGTTGTTTGTCCGCGATGGACTCCTAAACTACTGAACTGATTTCAATGAAACTTTTGGTCAATGTGCAGTTTGGTCCAACTTAAAAGATAGGATAGCTTACATCTCAATTTATAATCGCAATACAATATTATTTTATTGAAAATTATTTGTCTAGACAGTCACAATTATCTGTTAGCTCCAAACGATTCTGTCAGATGACGATATCTGTTGACTGGATTGAATAAATATTTAATAGATGGCGCTGTGTTAAAAATGCAAATGTTTAATATAAGCTACAATTTAGTAGTATAACCACCACGTGTTGCTGTAAGTATTCAACAAATAGAACCGATTTCAAAAGAAAATTGCAGACTGTGTGCAGTTTGGTCCAACTTAAGAGATAGGATAGTTTTTAGCCCGATAAGTGAACCTCAATGTTTTTATTGCTATTTTCAGGAGTTTTTTTGGGAAAGCAAATGGTCGTTCGGAAAGGGCAGAACAACGTCTGCCTGGTCAGCTAGTATTATAATAGATTTATTTATATTTCGCTTTATTTACGCGATGGAAGAATATTCACTACCCCATATCGTCCTTAAATGAGAGAGGGTATAAAACTTTTCGTTTCTTAGTAAACTTTTTTACGCAGTTGGGTTTTATAATTTATGTTATAACCTTTGGACTTGTTAAAATATTCACGATGCTATCTACTATCTCTACACGTACTAATTTTGTGACTTTCACGTGGTCGTTTTTTTTCTGCTTAGAAATCCGTATAGGTTACTATGTTCTTATCTATTTTTCCAAGCAGCATTGCACCGATTAATTATTATTTTAGATAGCACAGATTCTATCTCAGTCATCCAATTTGGCAACGCATCTGTAACATTCTTCGTTTGAAGTTGGCTGTAGGTGTCTATGGGCTTACTCCCGAACGGGTTCCCGCCTTGTCGTGGTGGAGGGGCTTAGTAGCCGTAGCTTGGTCACCCATGGTAAACGAAGAGGAACCCACATGACCGGTCCGAGGTGAAGGGCCGGCCTTAGGTGGTCACTTCGAGTGGGATTTTCAAGCCCATTTCGGATGTGTGATTATTGGCTGCAGCGAGAGGATTTTCTTCACCCCTACCACTACAGCCGAGGTGGATTCACGGGGCATGTGGAGTGTTGGTATGACGATGATATTCTTCACGACTCTAGCGGGGCTGTACCGTTGATGCGTAGGTGGTGCAGCTGTGGGGGAGAGAAGTGTCAGTATTGCGAGGCACCGCTCTCCTTACCCTCCGCAGCCGAAACTTGGTAGGCGGCGGAGCCACAGACCAGATCCACCACTGGGTCAGGAAAGCTGGTGCTTCCGAGTGCTCGACTTTCCTAGCTTGCGATTATCGGGCTCTGGGGAGTCCTTTGCGCAAGTGGAGTTAAGGCCGCAGAGGAAGGCGCGCCTTGTGTACCTGGTGCGCTTTACGTGTGTGTGTGTGTGTGTTTGTATGTGTGTATGTGTGAGTGTGTATGAGTAAGTGTACGTGTGCGTATGTAGGGAAAGTAAGTTTTCCGTTTCCCGGTAAGAAGCATGGAGCAACCAGGTCGTTAATTTGCGCTTGCTCTGAGTAAGATTATTTATATCAATAGAAATAATCACACACATGCATCCGAGCTACCCACAAACTTACTAGGGAACCAGAGGGCCTGACTGAAAACTGAGGCCACTTCATTTCGTGATTTTATAATATTATGTAGGTATATAGAAATTAGTTATCGATTGGGTTCGATAAATGCAATTTTAAGTGCTGATTTACCACGTGCCCGGCGGTGAAAGAAAATACCGTAAGGAAACTTACATGTCTGAGAAATAAGAAAAAAATTATTCGCAGACATGATGTGAAGTTCGCCATCACGCATTGGTGCAGCGCGGTAGACATTTCCTTGCCCTAAAGCTTTCTCAGAAATGAGAGGAGGCCTGTGCCCAGCAGTGGGACGTATATAGGTATATAAGCTGTAACTTTAACTTTTATATAGAAAAAAAATTATTGTTAGGCAAATAAGATAGGCATAAGCTTAAGCTTGTTCTTTTTATATTATGCTTTTTCGTAAACTAAGGCTGAAAATGTGCTAGAACCATAAAAACATGTGTTTTTCTTTCTTTCTTTCTATGTTGATAACCAAACGCAAGCGCGAGCTAATCTACATACACACAAACGCATTCAAACACACACACAGAGGCAGAGAGTATGAAAATAATTGTATTGTATTTACGGGGAGATTTATGTGTATGGTGAAAAATTATTCAATCATTTTTTTCAACTTTATAATTGGTGCAATTACTTTTGGATTAAAATAATGAAATACGTGTTTATTGATTTTCCGAAAATCATAGTGTTAAGACGAGGGTACAAAATATGCATTAAAAGGACTTGCAAGGATACCCGATCAATGTCATACCGAAATATGAGATACTTTTCATGTGATAGCTTGATCTCACCTTGGTATTCGATTTCATATTATGCCTGGGTCATTATTATCTGAACGTGGCAACGGACGCGAGTAGCACCGCGGGGCGAAGAGCTAGTGTATACATATACCTAAACCTTAGACCTAAACACAGGTTCACTATTGGAAATTTATCAAAGGAAGGCTACTAAAATAGCACAACAACTTCGAAACGACATGAAAATTGACTGAAAAATCATAACCTAACAACACTAGAATGCCACAGACACAGAGGTACATAGTCTGATTAAAACATTCAAAATACTGACAGGATATTATGAAAATAGCAAGAAACGTCAGAGGGAACATCAACTTCACTCTGTCACAGGGATGTCAAGGGAATTCTATGAAGAATTTTATTACAAATCGTGTTGTCACTAATTGGAATAAGCTACCGCAAAATGTGATTGATGCTCCCTCAGTGAACGCCTCCAAGAATAGATTGGATAAAATTACGAAACATTAAAATGCACGCGCATCAGCTTTTAGTGCTGCTGCAAGTACCTATGTGTATGAGCAGTAATTAATTCATGGGGCAATGTATACGATATTACAACAAAGTCCCAGAAAATATAAGGTCTCTCCATAACCAAGCTTAATTTTTATTAAATAAAAACTGTATAAAATCGGTTATTATAATATAAATGAACACATTATTGATTTAATAACCCCTGGGATTGAGCTGGTCGATTCCCAGCTGTTTCTTTAATAAGTTTTGTGAATAGTTTATACAGCCAGTGTTTTATTAAATAATTTTACTAAGAAAAAAAAACGTGTGGTGTGGTGGAGTGTACTTATGTACGCACGTAGGAAGGAAGTTATACTTTTTAAGCGTAAGAAAACAAAAATAACTAAACATTATTTAAGAACCTGGTGACAATTAATTGACGGCTCCGTAGCGCAGTGGCTTAGCAATGAGTTGCAGTGCTAATGGCCGCGGGTTCGATTCCTGCACGGAACAAGTATTTGTATGGCCTACAAATAATTGTTCTTGGTCTAGATATTTGCACTTGTGAAATCTATGTATGTAAACTGCTCCCGTGATACAGGAGAAAATCCTACTGTGTAGGTAACGTTTTAAAAAATTGTAATTTGTTTTTATTAAGATTTTTAATCTTTATATTTACTCTTAATATTGTTTCACTAAATAAACATACATCAATCACGTCTTTTGATGGGTACATTTAACCTCTTTTATCTTTATAAAGATATAAATAACTATTTTACATCATTATGCTGAGAATGCAAATCTGCGATACAATCTCCACACTTAAATTTCTTTTACAAAACTGTTCCTCTCTATCCACATTTAATATACTGCTAAACAATTTTTTTCTTATGTGCGTAGAAAATCATTTAATGCTAAGATACTTCCAATAATATATATGTTGAATTATTTTAAATGCTATGCCTTCTTTTGAGCATTTACATGTTTTAACTTTTTTCTTTAAAAAAAAAACATTCTAGCAAGTAGCTACGGCGACCTTAATTAATTAACATCAAATACGAATTAGGCCCTCACTAAATCTATTTTCCGATGAATCGGACACATTTTTGTTTCATTAATATGCCATTAGTGTTATTAATATAATGTTGCTACCGAACCGCCCCGGCTTCGCACGGCTGATCTTTGGATCTTGACAAAAGCGCCACATACCGGGTCCGGTTGTGAATCTAAACCATCCACGGAGCCCACGCAAAAACACATAAAATATAAGTCTCTAGGCCTTATGATTCCAGAGATATCGTGAACATAGGTGGAATATATATATATATATATATATATATATATATATATATATATATATATATATATATATATATTGGGTTAGCAGGTATCATTAGGTAGTAGTATCCCGGGTCGGGTCATAAAACCTGTTATTGAGTTTTCCGTCAAGAAATTCTTAGTAGTTGCCCTAGGTCAGGAAGTAGGCAGTATCTCACCCCAGTGCAGTGCCTGGCAAAGCACGCACACCCGTTGGCCCTGCGCCGGATATCTCTCCGGACGTGTCGGTTTACCGTCCCATCGGACTAGCAGAGTGAGGGAACAGAGAGTGCACCTGTGCTTGGCACTATAATCCTGTCCTGCGCCGATGGCTAGTTTCCGTTCAGAATTTGGCTTTGTTGAAATTCGGTCCGGAGGACACTATTAGTATTTTATACCAAATTCTTAACTAATAGTAGTCAAATGTTCTAATGGAATGTTACATCCTTTATACGTCCCTTACTCCTCATTATTGATAGGAGGTTAGGGAGAAATTAGTTTGCAGCGCTGTTCAGGTGCGTGTTGGACTTCACACGATGTTTTCTTTCGCCGCCTACACGTAGTAAATCAACACTTTCGTTCGGACATTTTATATTGACGGCTCCGTGGCGCAGTGCTCCAGAGTTGCTGCGCTGGGGGCCGCGGGTTCGAATCCCGAACGGAACAAGTATTTGTATGGCCTACACATAATTGTTTCGGGTCTGGATGTTTGTCCTTGTGCAATTTGTGTTTATAAACTGCCTTCACGATACAGGAGAAAATCCTAGTGTGGGGGTAACGTTTTTTTTAAAAAAAATTTATATAGGTACACGAGATATATGTGGTTTATCCTTAAAGTAAATGCAAATCATAGTAGGTTTACGGATTTGGGTTCCTAATGCCCGTGGATATGGAGTTTTCGAGCTTGGATTTTCTGTGAGCACCCATGTGTCTTAATTACTGGGTTAAGCCTTACTGAGTTTATCGTAAACGTATCATACATAATGTGGGATGGTCAGGGATAAGCCCATTTGCGTTACGGATATTCCCATCGTCAAAGTTGGCGTAATAATGCCTGACAAACGATATAATAAGATCACAATATACAAATATATAAATATATTTTAATTAACATCGGAATCTTGTTGAAATCTATACGGGGTCACTGTGAAAGTATATTTAGATATTTGGTAAATTTTTAATATGGTAGCATTACGCTGCCGTTAAATTATGATTGCAGCACGAGTGGGTAAACCAGCGAAAAACAGCAACTCATTGCTGCTGCGTTCCTTATTAGTGTAGAGAACCGAAGACCCATTTCACTTATGATGATGCATTCTATCTTTGTCCTCACGGGTGACCAAGCATTTGCGTTTTGATAATTAATCAAGGGTAGATGTAGATGTCCATGAGCTAGTTTGTCACCTGTATTTCATAAAAAAGTCAGCTAATTTGATGAACTTACGAATGAAAATCGAATTTATAACCTTTTTTTAAAGTCGGTGAGAACATCATCGCAATTCATATCCAATTTAATCTCAAAGTAAAAAAATCAAAACTAGCTGTTTAGCCGTTTACACACACGGATACAAGATTTATATATATATATAAATATAACCAAAATGGTTTTTTGTACAACAAAAAAGCCATTTTGACATTATAGAGTTCACATAATATATTATACCATGTTATATTTGTAATGTGCGCTAAATTCACGTCAGTGAAAAGTTTATTGCTATAGCTTATTCACTGTTATGATAAATCCGGTGGAAAAGGTAGACAGAACTTTTAAACTCACATTTATAGTAAACTAACAGCTATACGTCCCACAGTTGGGCATATCTTTCTTTAATAGGCCCGTCAATGTCCATAGCTAGACGTGGGACTTTTTGCTTAATCGTCGTGCTTGGCAAGTTTAATGATAATCGCAGAGCCAGATTCGCGTATCGCTGATGCATGTCATGCCGATCTTGGTATTTTATATCCGAGGTAATTTTTTAACATTACCGCCACACTAGGATATTCTTCTTTATCTTGGGGCAGTTTACATACATAAATTTAACAAGGATGAACATCCAGACCCGAAATAATTACTTCTAGGCAATACAAATACTTGTTCCGTGCGGGATTTGAACCAGCGGCCCTCGCGGTGCAAGTCATTGCTAAGCCACTGCGCTACGGGGTCAGATGATTATAACACTATATATCGGAAGCCATTAGAAATATTAGCCTTACATATCCACCACAGATGGGCACAAGTTGCACATGTCGCTTTGTAATTCCAAAATTTTTACGGCGAGAAGAGTCCGAAAGTAGTTTTAATTCCTCAGACAAGCAAGTTTCCTCACAATGTTGAACAATTTAAGTGACGTCGGCAGAAACGAACGCGTAGGTTTTTTTGTACCGAGCACTACCGACACTATAAAAAATTAAGCCTTCTTGTTATTAGTTATAATAGAACTACTTAATCGAGTAGAATAGAATAGAATAGAATGATTTTATTCAATATTGATTATTACATAATACTTATTGAAAGTCATTTTTTTATTTACCACTGGTTCGGAAAATACCTCTGTCCTGGGAAGAAACCTAGCGGGACTTTTTTTAATCATAATTTCAATCATAATTTTGTTTATACAATTTTAAATACATTTTAATAGAACCAGCATGGTGGCGATCACCTTATTCCCAGGGGTTATTTTCATTCATGTATTCCTTGATATTATAATAACCCATTTTGTACAGTTTTTCTTTATTAAAACTTTTAAACTTGTTTATTGACAAACTTTGAACATGTTCTGGGATTTTGTTGTAAAAGCGTATACATTGCCCCATAAATGAATTACTATATAATTGTATGTATAATCTGTGTAGAAAGACATTATTAATCGAATCAGAAGAATTCCTAATTATTACTGGTAACTGAATTGAATTATTCCAAGCCCCATTGTGCCTTTGCCGGTTTTGGAATTTAAAAACATCTGTCGATATAGCACTCGCGGAAAAATATGTAGGTATCTAGATTTGTTTACATTTTTTGTTTATATACAAAATTAATGCTAATTTTCTTTTTAAATAATTAATTGTTATGCTATGTAAACAAAACACGCACAATTTAAAATTTTCTAGTATTGGTATGACTGAGAAAAATTGAACCTAGATTTTTATAGTCACTTTACACTCGAGTGTTTTAATCTCAACGATGATTACAGCTTAAGAAAAAAACCTTTGGACCTTCACTATATATTCCTTTTAAGAGCTACCCTTTTTAACGTGCACTCCTAGCCATTCTCAATTTAAAAATATAGAAAAACTAAATTAAGAAAAGAAGTTATTACTTTTTAGAGCCCACAGTTCCAACCGGTCCAAGCTGTCCAGAAAGAGGCGACTATCCCTCCGGCACTGCTCACTAGTTCCATTCATTGGGACCATGATCTTCGGGAATCTGTCCCAAAGTTCCAAAACGTTCGTTTTAACACTGTCATCGTAGCTCTCGTTTTTCGCGGCAATTTTTAATAATGTTCCATTAAAGATGCTGTCGGCTATGCTCTTCTCCGAGAGGGTAAGTTCAATGCACTCGCGAGCTGCGCAGGCGCCGACAAGCAGCAGTAGCAGGCATGCGCGCGCTGCCATGATAACATTCGCAATGATGCCGCGGACTGGCAAGCGGGTATGTAATATCTATCAACTTGCAGGCGTGCACTTGAACAATAACCCTAAGCTACTGACATACGCACACACAATTGAATTGGGAAACTCATCTTCATCTATTTACCTTCAAAGCTCTAATCGTTTCAAATGTATGCGCATAATTTGAATCGATTAACTTTGCGACCGTACGCAAATTGTTTCGGTTGCGTTACATCTTTATATTTTAATTTAAGTAATTTTCTGTCAATTAAAATTGAAGTTCGATTTTCTTAGCAGCCCCGTATTGGTAAACGCAGTGTAGGGCGGCCACCAATTAAATAGACTGATTACCTTCTAAGACATGCATGAAGTTAATGGATGCAGGTGGCTCAGGGCCGTGCTTTGTGTCATATTAAGCAGTCGGCTTGTGATGGCTGTTACGATGATGATGATGCTTAATTTTTTGAGTTCATCTGAGTATCGGAATTTAATTATTATAGGGATTCTATGGCAACAAAAGTGAGATAAATATTCAATTTCCTTAGTTATCCCTATTTTGTAACTGATACTAATAATGTCCTCCAGACCGAATTTCGGCCACGGCGGCCAGTCTGAACGGAGACTAGTCATCGGTGCAGGACAGGATTATAGTGCCCGAGTGTGCGCACGCAAAGTGCTCTCTCTATTTCCTCACTCTCATAGTCCGATGGGACGGTAATTCGACATGGCCGGAGAGAGATCAGGCGTAGAAACAAAGCCGTTATGTGCTTTTTTACTATTCCAAGCCAGCGCTTAACTACAATCACACATCATGGTAAGGGGTGATATAGCCTCAGATGGTGAAACGCACTAACTTAACAAAAGCATATTCAGTCTTGCCTTGGAGAACTTTGTAAGCGCGTGGAAAGACAGATGCTGGTAACTTAATCCACTCCTTTGCTGTGCGCATGACGAACGATGTAACAAACCGTTTGGTTCGAATGTGTGGTAAGTCAACAACGAAAGGGTGGAGGCTGGCCGAAGGTCTGGTTGGCCGATGGTGGAAGGGAGAGGGAGGAATTAAATTAAGCAATTGCTGCGCACACTCTCCGAAATGCATCCTGTAGAGAACCGAAGTTCGAGGCTCGTAAGATTTTAACCAGATTCGGGTTACCAATAAGCCTCTTAGCACGCTTTTCCATTGCGAGACTTGCACTTTATATAAAGTAAGCAGCTGTCCCGGCGTACCGCCGCACCTTTGCAAGGACTCCTAGCATCCTTGGGGATGCTTTAGCATTGGACTCAAAGAAACAATCCAAAGTTCATGTTTGAGGATATCTCAACCCCCAACAATTGAATGTGGTTGGTGTATTCCAGTAAAACATTTCAGAAAGAAGGAGCCAAGGTGAGTCGGATCTTTTTTGCAGTGAGTGCACACGCTTGTGTTTTGAAGGAGTTGAATTTCACAAATTGGCATTGCCCCATTCGGAGACTGCCTGTAGAGTGAGAGCCACACACTCAACTATAGCTTTTCTTTCGAACTGGATTTGATCTCGACTGGCCCGTGCTGTCATTTGCATACCAGCTCGACCCGAGATTCGAACCTGGGACCTCATGATCAGCTACGGCGTGTACGACCACGAGACCAACGAAGCAATTTATAACTGATATATAGTTGTTGAGCGCCACCCTTAATGCCAGGCAAATGGCAACACTAGTTACAAAGTAGTAGTAAAGTGTCAATTTCGGTAATTCACTCGGCAGTTTTTAATCGTCTCGAACCCCAAGCTTGTAAAAGTAGTATAGACATTAATTATATAGTAAAGACTAATTAGTTTAACGTTTTCTTTTAATATGTATGTAAATTAAGAAATGTTTGTTATTTTAACAACACCAAACGTAAAAGTTATTGTCAGTCCCTAAAAATTAAACGTACATGAGTATTATATCAAAACGGGTATTATAGATTCGAAGGCGAATGCAAATAGAAAGCAACATCTGTGCGAATGGAAAGCATCATCAACCCCATGACGCTCCTGAACCCTCGAGGTTTCTCTGACATCGCCATAATACCATGAAAATAAATAAATAATATTATAGTAATTGTTGTTTTTTATGTTCTTACCGTATATTGGATTGCATTCTTTAATAATAATTATTATTATAATTCTTCAATATCAATATTATTAAATATTTACTTAACATTTAGACTCCGCGAATATTCAATATCAAAGAATTTTTAATAAATTACTTAAAGTAGGCAGAATAATGAATAATTTTGCATTGATGCTTTTTTGACGATATGCTTTTACGTGGTAGAGCAATGCTGCAGCTATATTAGTAGTATAGTTGTAGCACGAATGGGTCGGCTCGACCGGGGAAGGACCACGCTCTCACAGAATACCAGCGTCAAATAGCAGCTTCATGCTGCTGTGTTTCGTATGGTGAGTGTAGAGAACCGGAGACCCGTTTTACTGGAAAAGAGGCATTCTATCTTAGTCCTCACGGGTGACAACGCATCTGCATTTTGATTCACAAACGAGGATAAATGTAGATGTCTATGGGTCACAGCGGCCACTTACCATCAGGTGGACTGTGTGCTCGTTTGTCACCCTATCCTATAAAAAAAATGATAACCTCTCTGATATCCAAATAAAATGTTACGTCAGTTATATATTCAGAACAATAACTAATGCATATAGTTCTGAGGTTTATACGTCATGAAAATATGAACAAATTTAATTAGAGACGTTTACGTAGGTGAAATAATTAAGCGGGATTTACCGAAATATAAAAATATCTTCGCGTCGATGTTATTAAGTAAAGTGATTGTTTTATAAACTTCATCATTATTTGGTTATGTTATTTTTTTCATAGAATAAGGGTGACAAACAAGCACACAGTCCACATGACGGTAAGTGGATGGTGTGAACCATAGACATCTACATTTATCCTCGATTAAGAATAATTTCATTATTCTGTGAGAGTATGGTCCTACCCCGATCGAGCCGACCCATTCGTGCTACAACTAATATAGCTGCAGTGTGGCTCTAATAATTGATATTGGTAAATTAAAACAGAATATAGAAAAGAAATAGATCGTTAATAATAAAGTGGTACAATATTATTCTACTCTAACATAAAGTTATAGAAGTACGATATTTCTATTTAATTGTACAAACGTCTTTGGTCCACTAGAAAATACTATAAGCAGTTGTTAAACGCTTCAGTTCGATCGATTGGGTTGTTTGATTTAATAACGCCTTTTTAATTGTCCCGTCGAAAATTTCAAATAAATTGAACGTTTCGTTTGTCGAGTTTACTTTCATTAATATTGTTTTCTTTCTATTTTTGAATATTTATCGCAAATAAATATTTCATTGCCACTTACCGTCACGTAGGGTTTTAATCAAGCACTGGCCTAAAACATAATTGTACTTATTAAACATACGAGTCAATGTCAAGTAACTCTTTTGATATTTGCCACTAAAACATTTAACTTCCTTTTTTTGCGCCCAGAAGCAATTGAAAAGTGCTACCCCGTTAACGCGAGGAGGTGGTGAATGCTTTCTGTATACCACGACAGCCGGCTGTCGTGGTATGCATAAAGATTGATGAATTATAATTGTTATTTTATGCCATAGTCACTACATACGGGTTGACAACTAGCCACCCCTGCAAACAGGTTGGCAACCGCGCAAAAGAAAAGTTCTCGAATCGCAGCCTCGTACTGACAAGCGCAGTATTTTGCTAACCCCTCGTCCTCTTTGGGATTCTAGGTACTCAAGGGTCCTTTTTGGATGTGCCAAATTATAAGTGCGTAGTTCAGATAGTTTTTTAGTGATGGGAGGTTTTAAAGATTGATTATATTGATTTAAAGTTGCTCAAAATGGTTCGAGTAAATATGCACACCGCCAGAGCGTCGCCCATTCGTTTTTCGAAATTGGCTGACACACTACTGAGTGTTTAGATCCCACCAAAAACATAAAATGTAAAGGAGCAGACACATAGAATGAAAGAGGTAACGCAAAACATCATTTGCAAAGAGCTGGATACTCGCAGGTCTGGTGTTATCAGCTTCGCCGATAAAATAGTTAGTATCCCAACAGGGGTCTTGTGCTTCACAGCAGTTACTTAAATAAGTTCCTTCAAATAGCTTATAACTCCTCAGTTTCAAGGCACTCCCCTTGTTGCCGTAGCCAGTATCGAAATCCTCGGTGTCGACATATCGAGTAACGTGCAGTTTCGTGGTCACTTGGAGGAGAAGCCAAATATAAAAAAAAAGTTAAATTGGCCTCTAAAAAGCTTGTTGTGCTCAGCAGAGCGGGACAGTATTTCATGCCGGCACACCGCTTGCAACTTTACAAGACGCAGGCTCGGCCTCACATGGAATACTGTTCCCATCTCTGGGCAGGGCTCCCCAGTGTCAGCTCCTTCCACTTGACCGCATCCAGCGCAGAGCGGTTTGAATCGTCGACGACCGAGTCCATTCCGATCGGCTTAACTCACTGGCACTGCGTAGAAATGTTGCATCTCTTTGCGTATTTTATCGCATCTATCACGGGGAGTGCTCTGAGGAATTGTTCGGACTAATTCCAGCCGCTCAATTTCACCATCGCAAATCGCGACAAAACTTGCGAACATCTGGATGATTGGCGGTCCACCACTATGCAATTTAGAAGAAGTTTTCTCCCTCGCACAACTTCCTTGTGGACTCGATTACCACCAGCGATTTTTCCGGACCGATACGACTCAGGGACCTTCAAGAAAAGAGCCTACTCCTTTTTAAAAGGCTGGCAACGTAATTGTAATTGGTGGTGAGTGGCAAGAACCGAAGAAAAATTTTAACTGACAACGGGGCATTTCATCTTAGCCCTCAACAGTGACAACGCATGTGTATTTTGATTATTATCGAAGAAAATGATTGTTATCTGTGACTTCTATAAAATAGAGCACTGTTTGCACAACAATAATAGACCTTTAACTAATTTAAGTTTGATGCGTATCTATATTACATACAGTCAAAGTTACAATTACTTAATTATGTTTGGTTGTTTAGTTAAATTAATGTTTCGCTCGCTATAATAGCGACTTGAATAATCATTCTCCCTTTCTAGAACCGTCTACATCGCAAATCGACAAAAGTAATTATCGCTTAGTGTCATTGTCTTCATTAAATACCGAAATAACCATGTTTAGCGTGTTAGGTTTTTATTAATTTTTTTTATAGGAGAGGGGGCAAACGATCACATGGTTCACCTGATGGTAAGTGACTACCGCCGCTCATGAACAACTGCAACACCAGGGGAATTGCAGATGCGTTGCCGGCCTTTTAAAAACGAGTAGGCTCTTTTCTCTAGGAGTAGGGTAAGGCGATGGAAAGCGGATGCTTCATGCTATAGACAGCTGCTTACATCTATTCTTATTTAGATGTTGGGGCTTGAAGAGTAGAGAGAGCCAGTATAATTGCAGGCTCTCATTCCATCTAAGCCCTCAGAAGTGACAACGTATTGGTAGCAATCTTTTGGGAGTTTTGGCGGGAACTTGACCGGCGTCGGTTTGCTGCTCCTGTATTATTGTTTAAATAATGGTTTGAAGTAGACTTTGATATGTAAAAGTGGTGCGATTTTGTGTATTAAGTATCCGCGCATGTTAACTATTAGTGGAAACTGTGAAACAAATGCTCTGATGGTGATGTGATTCTCAAAATAAGGTGTCTGTCTGCTTAGGCGCCTTGAGATACCATCGCCAACCGTCAGCTGTCTGCTGGCTCAAGTTGCCGTCAAAATCTCCCAAGGGCTGCACAATGTGACGCATCAACATATTGTGAAGCAGTATACTATGAAGGATAATTATTAAATATATTGTAACTTCAGGCTCAGAAGGGCTAGATCTCAGAGCCGTAAAGCCAGTTATTAAGAAGAAATAAGAAGTAGCAATCTTTGTTTGAAGTTAGCTGCAGTTGTCCATGAATCGCAGTAGCCACTCTCTCTCTCTCTCTCACTCACACCATCAAGTGGACTGTAAGTTCATTTGTCAAACAGTTTTATAAAATGAAAGAATAAAATTGCAGTTACGTATGTCACTTGTCACTTCTGAAGACAGACGAAATGCCAGTAAAAGGGACACTGGTTCCCGTCAGTCACTGTACAAAATACCTACTATAGAATTATGTTGGTACTCTACGCTGTCACCGTGTTAACGTGGTACTGCAACGTACCAGGTAACTGGCGAACAATGCTTTTGCGAACTTTATATAAAAAATTTTATAAATTGTATTTTAGTTATAAGTACCGTATGTACTTACATATGCATAGAGTAAAAAACTGTAATTTTGTCATTACAAACGGACACTTCAATTTTATTTATTGTACAGATTAATATATTTTTAGCATTATTTTTCAACAACAGTAAGAATTAAAGGTTACTTAGAGAGCCTCGTAACAATGCGAGGAGTATAATACCATGAAAATAAATAAATAATATAATAGTAATTGTTGTTTTTTTATGTTCTTACCGTATATTGCATTGCATTCTTTAATAATAATTATAATAATAATTCTTAAATATTATTAAATTTTTACTTAACATTTAGACTCCGTGAATATTCAATATCAAAGAATTTTTAATAAATTACTTAAAGTAGGCAGAATAATGAATAATTTTGAATTGATGCTTTTTTGATGATATGCTTTTACGTGGTAGAGCAATGCTGCAGCTATATTAGTAGTATAGTTGTAGCACGAATGGGTCGGCTCGACCGGGGAAGGACCACGCTTCCACAGAATACCAGCGTCAAATAGCAGCTTCATGCTGCTGCGTTTCGTATGGTGAGTGTAGAGAACCGGAAACCCGTTTTACTGGAAAAGAGGCATTCTATCTCAGTCCTCACGGGTGACAACGCATCTGCATTTTGATTCACAAACGAGGATAAATGTAGATGTCTATGGGTCACAGCGGCCACTTACCATCAGGTGGACTGTGTGCTCGTTTGTCACCCTATCCTATAAAAAAAATGATAACCTCTATAATATCCAAATAAAATGTTACGTCAGTTATATTTTCAGAATAATAACTAATGCATATAGTTCTGAGGTTTATACGTCATGAAAATATGAACAAATTTAATAGGAGACGTTTACGTAGGTGAAATAATTAAGCGGGATTTACCGAAATTTAAAAATATCTTCGCGTCGATGTTATTAAGTAAAGTGATTGTTTTATAAACTTCATCATTCTTTGGTTATGTTATTTTTTTCATAGAATAAGGGTGACAAACGAGCACACAGTCCACATGACGGTAAGTGGATGGTGTGAACCATAGACATCTACATTTATCCTCGATTAAGAATCATTTTATTATTTTGTGAGAGCGTGGTCCTATCCCGGTCGAGCCGACTCATTTGTGCTACAACTAATATAGCTGCAGTGTGGCTCTAATAATTGATATTGGTAAATTAAAACAGAATATAGAAAAGAAATAGATCGTTTATAATAAAGTGGTACAATATTATTCTACTCTAACATAAAGATATAGAAGTACGATATTTCTATTTAATTGTACAAACGTCTTTGGTCCACTAGAAAATACTATAAGCAGTTGTTAAACGCTTCAGTTCGATCGATTGGGTTGTTTGATTTAATAACGCCTTTTTAATTGTCTCGTCGAAAATTTCAAATAAATCGAACGCTTTGTTTGTCGAGTTTCCTTTCATTAATATTGTTTTGTTTCTATTTTTGAATATTTATCACAAATAAATATTTCATTGCCACTTACCGTCACGTGGGGTTTTAATCAAGCACTGGCCTAAAACATAATTGTACTTATTAAACATACGAGTCAATGTCAAGTAACTCTTTTGATATTTGCCACTAAAACATTTAACGTCCTTTTTTTTGCGCCCAGAAGCAATGAGGGCTAATAATCTTCCACTCACCAGATGTCGCTACTAGCGACTGAGGTAAAGTTTTTTGTTACACAGTGTCATTTAATTGAGAAATTAGTTTTAAATAATAGTTTATCATTATCATGGACGTATAAATAAGGCGGACAGAATTTTGTTAAGAAAGGACTGATGCACTGTAATGGCGGCGGTGCAAGCATGTTTGCGTGTTATATAGGGTTGTCATGTAAAACAAAATTTCCCCATTTTTTTATAAAACAATCTGTCAAAATATAACACAACTTTGATGTAATACTAATTTATTATTACGTAACTAATAAACATAATACATTTGACTATTAAAAAAAATCTAAGAATTTAAAATTTAGATTTTGATTGAAATCGAATTATTCTATGTCAATCAATTTCCATTTAAATTAATGTTATCGCAAACATTATATTATACAAAAATTGTGTTATATTATTGGAACGAAATATATTATAAATATTTTTAACGAAATATATAACAAATAAACATATTATAACCAAAAAGTTTAATATAAAATTAATTTAAAATATATTATTTTAGAATTAGTATGAAAACATTTAGAAACAGCATGGTAGCGATCACCTCATTCTCAGGGGTTACTATCAGTCATGTACTCTTTAGTAGTATACCCTAATAATCCTTACTAAACAATTTTTGCTTGCTAAAAATTTTAAACTTTGATAGATAAGGCCTGCATATTTTCTGGGACTTTGTTATGAAAGCGTATATATGAAGGAATCACTGATTCTTTTGAGTCGATTAACTGGTATAACTAACTTGTGCTTGTTCCTAGTATTTACAGAATATACATCACTAAATACAAATACATAGATTAAATTTCCGTAAATATACTGAGAGGCCAAAGTTAATATATTTATTTATTTAAATTTTCTGCAAGTGTAAAAAATTATAGTTATTATTTATGATAATTAATAGAATCAGGCATTACTTTGCGGAAACCCATCATATTAAATTTGGTAAAAAATTATCTCGCGTACATCCGCTCGATAAAATAAAATGATGTGTCTTACCTAGTTTGAAGAGCACCTCCCGCCATGCTTCAATTGCGTGCACTATCCCCGTCACCACTAATCCCAGCACCACTACTTCCAACACCACCACAATAGGAAAGACACATCATTTCGAAGCGGTCAGCCACCGCAGAGTCTACATCACCTGAAGATGCCTCGTGTAGAGGCGAAACACGTGTCGTATTGTCGTTAGTGGTGTGTCTTTTCTAATTTAGTGGTGTTGGGAGTAGTGGTGCTGGAATTAGTGGTGACGGGGATAGTGTACGTAATTGAGAGAGGGCGGGAGGTGCTCTTCAAATTAGGTAAGACACATCAGTTTATTTTATCGAGCGAATGTACGCGAGGTAATTTTTTACCAACTTTGTTATTATTTATGACAATAAGTCATAAATAATTACCATAATTTATCATATTCAAGACAAACAACAACGTTAAAAACCTTTCGGTTGAATAATTTTTCTAAAAAAATGTCTTTTACTTTCGTAGGTTCTTGAAATCCCATCTAATTTAGAAATATGGTGAAATCAAATCGCCAAATATTTTTCTGCTATATATTTAATAACTCTTATCTTGTGCTCTATCCCTGCAAATATGTACTCAAATTCCAAGCTTACAAAAACCCTGTCATTTTTTTTATTTTTTTTAAATGTTACCCCCACACTAGGATTTTCTCCTGTGTCGTGGAGGCAGTTTACAAACATATGTTGCACAAGGACAAACATCCGGAACAATTATTTGTAGGCCATACAAATACCTGTTTCGTGCGGGATTCGAACCCACGGCCCCAAGCGTTGCAACTCATTGCTAAGCCACTACGCCACGGAGCCGTCTATTGGCAATAAACTTTTCTAATATTTTTGTAAGTATATACTTTTGTTGTCTTCCATTGTACATTTTAATGTTTTCCTTAATAATCTTTCGTACAACCATTTCGCAAGTACAACAAATATTAAATAAATCGTTAGATGGAAAACGTAAACCTCCTAAAGTTTTCAAATTTATTAATTTATGAAAGAAATGCGGTGCATTTTTGGCATTTAGTTTTTTTTTTCATAATGACCAATGCTACTCGGCAGATATCCTATTATTAACAAAATGCGTATAACTGCATTATAATCGATCGGGTAATTTTTCAGAAAAATTTTAACAAAAAAAGACATAAAACAACCTTAAGAAGTTTTTGGGCACACATATATACCATATCCGTGCCGACGTGGGTAAAAATAGCAATTTCCCAAATTTCGGGTAATTTTCCCTATAAATATAATTAACAACACTGATCACGTGACTCATGTTTTGTGTTCCAAAAATAGCATTTTAATTTAAGACATAAAATACTCAAATAAGTGATTATAATTACTGAGTCACCTATGAAAGGTGATTCCTTGATGTTTTTTGATAAAAACACTATGATTTTTACAAAATTTAACGACGCAAGACGGCATATTGATTTTTGTTTTTACTTACGCCAACTACTTCTCTCGGACGACGTTTGTTGCGTAATGGCGGGCGCTAGACTTATTATTAGTGTGAATGTGTGCCTGACCCCTTGTACGTACACGCGAGCTGACTTATTATGGGTGCCTCGCTGAGTTGTATAGCGAGATTCAGTCCGCCTTATTTATACGTCCATGATCATTATCTAGAGTATTATATTAATACACAACACAATGCGTCAGTGGTTTGATTTTTAATTTTTTGCACATTATAACTCTTTTTTTTAAAGTCGTCTTTTAGTTATATTTATAGTTTGGTTTATTCATTTCTAATGTAATTAATATAAAATATAACTAATAACACAGAAAGAAACCTTAAAGATTACATTTTCCTAAGAAATTATCGTCCCCGCTATGAAATCTGTCAAATATTTTACCTCACTCGAAAGTGGCGCCGCCCTGGTGGCAGAAAAAGTCGTGGATGCCCTCATTGAAAAGGGCTACCTCGTTAACGCGAGGAGGTGGTGAATGCTTTATGCATACCACGACAGCCTGCTGTCGTGGTTATGTGGGAATTATAATTGTTATTTTATGCCATAGTCACTACATACGGGTTGGCAACTAGCCACCCCTGCAAACAGGTTGGCAACCGCGCAAAAGAAAAGTTCTCGAATCGCAGCCTCGTACTGGTAAGCGCAGTATTTTGCTAACTCCTCGTCCTCTTTGGGATTCTAGGTACTAGGTAGGTTTTAAAGTTGCTCAAAATGGTTCGAGTAAATATGCACACCGCCAGAGCGTCGCCCATTCGTTTTTCGAAATTGGCTGACACACTACTGTGTGTCTAGATCACACCAAAAACATAAAATGTAAAGGAGCAGACACGTAAAATGAAAGAGGTAACTCAAAACATCATTTGCAACGAGCTGGATACTCGTAGGTCTGGTGTTATCAGCTTCGCCGATAAAATAGTTAGTATCCCAACAGGGGTCGTGTGCTTCACAGCAGTTACTTAAATAATTTCCTTCAAATAGCTTATAACTCCTCAGTTTCAAGGCACTCGACATATCGAGTAACGTGCAGTTTCGTGGTCACTTGGAGGAGAAGCCAAATATAAAAAAAAATTAAATTGGCCTCTAAAAAGCTTGTCGTGCTCAGCAGAACGGGACAGTATTTCATGCCGGCACACCGCTTGCAACTTTACAAGACGCAGGCTCGGCCTCACATGGAATACTGTTCCCATCTCTGGGCAGGGGCTCCCCAGTGTTAGCTCCTTCCACTTGACCGCATCCAGCGCAGAGCGGTTTGAATCGTAGACGATCGAGTTCTTTCCGAAGGGCTTAACTCACTGGCACTGCGTAGAAATGTTGCATCTCTTTGCGTATTTTATCGCATCTATCACAGGGAGTGCTCTGATGAATTGTTCGGACTAATTCCAGCCGCTCAATTTCACCATCGCAAATTGCGACAAAAGTCGCGATACCATCCATACCATCTGGATGATTGGCGGTCCACCACTATGCGATTTAGAAGAAGTTTTCTCCCTCGCACAATTTCCTTGTGGACTCGATTACCACCTGCGATTTTTCCGGACCGATACGACTTAGGGACCTTTAAAAAAAAGAGCCTACTCCTTTTTAAAAGGCTGGCAACGCAATTGTAATTCCCCTGGTGGTGAGTGGCAAGAACCGAAGAAAAATTTTAACTGGCAACGGGGCATTTCATCTTAGCCCTCAACAGTGACAAGTGACAACGGATGTGTATTTTGATTATTATCGAAAAAAATTATTGTTATCTGTGACTTCTATAAAATAGAGCACTGTTTGCACAACAATAATAGACCTTTAACTAATATTAATTTAAGTTTGATGCGTATCTATATTACATACAGTCAAAGTTACAATTACTTAATTATGTTTGGTTGTTTAGTTAAATTAATGTTTCGCTCGCTATAATAGCGACTTGAATAATCATTCTCCCTTTCTAGAACCGTTTACATCGCAAATCGACAAAAGTAATTATCGCTTAGTGTCATTGTCTTCATTAAATACCGAAATAACCATGTTTAGCGTGTTAGGTTTTTATTTTTTTTTTTTATAGGAGAGGGGCAAACGATTATATGGTTCACATGATTGTAAGTGACTATCGCCGCCCATGAACAACTGTAACATCAGGGGATCCAGGGGAATTGCAGATGCGTTGCCGGCCTTTTAAAAAGGAGTAGGCTCTTTTCTTAAAGGTCCCTAAAGCTGAACGCACATAATATGTCCGCACCGTACGCAACGTACGCGCCGTACGCGCCGAGTTTTACTGATGGACTCGCACATATGTCCGTACGCATCGTCCGCACCGTCCGCAAATCTTTTGTATTACCAACAACTTTTGTAGTTTTTTCCAACCACTGGTGTGAAACAGTACATTGAAATTGATCGCTCGAAATCGCTATGGAAAGAAATATAGTAATAGCCTGCTTATTGGCATAGGAAGAAGAAAAAAAAGTTCGGAGAAAAAGAAGATTCTGGATTCATAATATAAATTTAAAAAGGCAATTGTATGGAGAATATGAAGGGGATATACTTTATTTAAAGATTTATTAGGTGATGATGAACGATTTTTCAGATATTTGCATTTAACATACAAGGTACTTCAAGAATTGGTACATGTACTAAAACCATATCTTTCTATGGAAAATTCAAGATTTTGAAGACCAATTGAACCAGAAAAAAGACTTGTTGTATGTTTGAGGTAAGTATTTTTATTGATAATTAAGTAATCAGGTATAATTGGGTTTTTGAATTAAATTTAACCATTTTTTTAGTTCAGTATGTAAATAATTTATCACTAAGTATTCATATTGATAACCGATGTAAAAAAAATCAAATTATGTATAATTAATTACGAATTAATTAAGTTATAAAAATACAAAAACTATCACGTAAGTCGAAACCACCAGTTTTAGTGGAAAATCCACTAAGTTGGCAACATTACACAACACTGAATATCCACACGCGCCAAACGCGCCGCGTTATATGACGTCATCAGCATTCGTCCTTCGATATCGTACACCTACCGCATTTTATAAAATTCGGCGCGTACGGTGCGGGTGTAGTGTGCGAGGTTTCATATGATTTCATACAACGAATTCTAAAATTCGGCGCGTGCGGCGCGTACGGCGCGTACGGCGCGTACGGCGCGGACATATGTGCGGTCGTATCGATACGGTAGAAGAAGTTTTATAGGAGTGTATGGGTAAGGCGATGGAAAGCGGATGCTTCATGCTATAGACAGCTGCTTATATATATTCTTATTTAGATGTTCTGGCTTGAAGGGTAGAGAGAGCCAGTATAATTGCATGCTCTCATTCCATCTAAGCCCTCAGAAGTGACAACGTATTGGTAGCAATCTTTTGGGAGTTTTGGCGGGAACTTGACCGGCGTCGATTTGCTGCTCCTGTATTATTGTTTAAATAATGGTTTGAAGTGGACTTTGATATGTAAAAGTGGTGCGATTTTGTGTATTAAGTATCCGCGCATGTTAACTATTAGTGGAAACTGTGAAACAAGTGCTCTGATGGTGATGTGATTCTCAAAATATGGTGTCTGTCTGCTTAGGTGCCTTGAGATACCATCGCCAACCGTCAGCTGTTTGCTGGCTCATGTTGCCGTCAAAATCTCCCAAGGGCTGCACATTGTGACGCATCAACATATTGTGAAGCAGTATACTATGAAGGATAATTATTAAATATATTGTAACTTCAGGCTCAGAAGGGCTAGATCTCAGGGCCGTAAAGCCAGTTATTAAGAAGAAAGAAGAAGTAGCAATCTTTGTTTGAAGTTAGCTGCAGTTGTCCATGAATCACAGTAGCCACTCTCTCTCTCTCTCTCACTCACACCATCAAGTGGACTGTAAGTTTATTTGTCAAACAGTTTTATAAAATGAAAGAATCAAATTGCAGTTATGTTGTCACTTGTCACCTCTGAAGACAGACGAAATGCCAGTAAAAGGGACACTGGTTCCCGCCAGTCACCGTACAAAATACCTACTATAGAATTATGTTGGTACTCTACGCTGTCACCGTGTTAGCGTGGTACTGCAGCGAACCACGTCACTGGTGAACAATGCTTTTGTGAACTTTATATAATTATCTATACATACAAATAAATAAAATTGATGTCTGTTTCTAATGTCAAAATAACAGATGTTTAGTTAATGCTTATGAAAGTATATACAGTACTTATAACAAAAACACAATTTTTAAAATTTTTGTCTGTCTGTTTGTTCCGGCTAATTTTCGAAATGGCTTGACCAATTATGACGGAATTTCACTGGCCGATAGCTGATGTTCTAGGGAGTAACTTAGGCTACTTTAATTTTAGAAAAATATTAATGGTTCCGCGCAAAAAAATTAAAACCTTAAAATACACGCGGGCGAAGTCGCGGAGAACAGCTAGTCCCTAGATATACTTAGGTATGTAATGTGTCTTGAATGATTTGTGATTTATTCTTGAGATAGATATTCTCGATTCCAAAAATACATTACAAGTAAATTTGTACCAAGTTTTTCATAAAAAAGTTTTATATGGGTGACGAGCTGTACCCCGCGACTTCGCTCGCGTGTTAGGGTTTTTATATTTTCGCGCGGAACCCTTATTCTTTTTCTAAAATAAGAGTAGCCTAAGTTACACCTTATGAAATCAGCTATCTGGCAGTGAAAGCCCCGTCAAAATCGGTCTAGCCGCTTTGGAGATTAGCCGGAACAAACAGACAGACAGACAAATTTTAAAAATTGTATTTTAGTTATAAGTACCGTATTTACTTTCATAGGCATTTAGTAAAAAACTATAATTTTGACATTACAAACTGACACTTCAATTTTATTTACCTTTGTATAGATTAATATATTTTTGGCATTATTTTTCAACAACAGTAAAAATTAAAGGTTAATGATAGAGAGCCTCGTAACAATGCGAGGAGTATAGGACTACTCTTTAGCACATTTATACTCTGTTTCTGTTTATGTTTCTTTACTAGATGGAATAACGATTTCAAAAATCAAGTAGGAATTCGATGGATGATGGTAGTAGAATTTTGTGGCAATCTAAAAAAAGTGGATTTCCTAATAAATATGATGGTAATAAGAGCTATCTAAAACACATATGATAATCAAACTAAGGAATTACAAAATTGCAGGTTATTTTATCGACGATTATATAATGACAAATAAATTACACTAACACCTATCATTTGATGATAGATTCAATAATATGATTGCTATGAATGAATATTTCGTTGATTTCTTTTTCCAGTAGTAGATAGCAGCTAATGGCTGAAATTAGCGTCATTTTATAATATAAAAAAGTCATTAAGGGTGAAACAACATTTGCCGCAACTGTGATCTTATCAAGAGTTCTTCTGTCTTTGAATTTAAACTCGCTGGTAACTGTACCAGTACAATAGTGTATTATGAATCTTTAATAAGACTACAAAGCTTATGTTGACAATATAAATTATCATGATGAATAGTTCGCCTTTTAACATTATATATCACTGAATATTTAGTGCTGTTTGCCAGTTAAAGTCCAGTTAGGATAGTGTGATGGATTTTCATGCGTCTCCAGCATGAAAATCCATCACACTATCCTAACTGGACTTTTTCAAGAAATGTGTCATTTAGCGAAGCTACTTTTTTTATTATTATTATAGAATAGGGGGCAAACGAGCATGCGGCTCACCTGATGGTAAGTGACTACCGCCACCCATGAACAACCGCAACACCAGGGGAATTGCAGATGCGTTGCCGACCTTTTAGAAAGGTGTAAGCTCTTTTATTGAAGGTTCCTAAGTCGTATCGGTCCGGAAAATTCGCTGGTGGTAATTGATTCCACAAGGAAGTCGTGCGAGGGAGAAAACTTCTTCTAAATCGCACAGTCGTGGACCGCCAATCATCCAGATGGTATGGATGGTAACGCGAGTTTTGTCGCGATGTGCGACAAAACTCGCGTTAACTAAACTATAAACTCGTACTTGTAAAAAGATCTACATATTATTGTGTAGATCTTTTTAGGCATTGTATTATTTATAATTTTTTTTAATAGGATAAGGGTGACAAACGAGCACACAGTCCACCTGATTGTAAGTGGTTGCTGCGACCCATAGACATCTACATCTATCCTCTATTACAAATCAAAATGTAGATGCGTTGTCACCCGTGAGGACTAAGATGGAATGCCTCATTCCCAGTAAAAAGGGCATCCGGCCACCTGCACTCACCAAGCGAAACGCAGAGGTAAACCTCTACTTCACGCTGGTTTTCTGTGAGGTCGTGGTACCACCCCGGTTTGAGCCGGCCCATCCGTGCGACAGCAAAAGCTGCCGCGTGGCTCTACCACTGTTTAAAATCTTATAATAAGGTAGTGTTTCATTCTGAGTTGGACTAATGGTTAATGATAAGTAGTCCTACAGTTAGGTTTGAGATAAGTTTATTGGTGGGATGTACAGGAACCGTGTAGTGGCGGTAAAAATATATCCACTGCCCCATATTGTCCTGTGGGTGTCGCAAGAGGTGACAGAAGGATACTAAAACAGAAAATGTTATTACTTATAACAACTCAAAATAAAAAAAAAACTGCGCTTGCCAACATGCGTGCCAAGCATGGCAACTAAGGCGAAATCCTCCCTATAAGGCAATCTATGGCAGAGGCCTGTGTTCAGCAGTGGACTTTTATAGGATTATGTATGGTGCGGGAAAAAGGAAAAGGCCATAGTGGGTCTAGAATACCGTGTAGGTTTTATATTAAATGGGAAACAATAACAGCCGTGGATAAGTGATTAGAAACTGACTCGCAGTTCACCTGATGGTACGTGGCTACTGTAGTCCTTAGACATCTGCAGCCAACTTTAAACAAGGAACCTTTGAGGATCAAGATGGAATGCCTCACAGCTGGTAATTATACTGGCTCCCTTTACCCTTCAGACGGATCACAGTAGTGCAAACATTGCTGTTTGGCGACAAAAAATAGCTAAAGCCCATGTTAATAAACGTTACTCAGCTCAAGTACACGCACTTGAGTACAATATTGAGGTTATGATCTTATTAATAAACTAGCTGTGCCCCGCGGTTTCACCCGCGTTTTTCTCGTTTCCGTGGAAATACCGAGATAAAATATTGCCTATATTATAGCCTCCCTCAATAAATGGACTATTGAATATTTAAACAGTTTTCATATCAGATCAGTATTTCCCGAGATTACCGCGTTCATAACAAATAACCAAACTTTTCAGCTTTATAATATTAAGAAAAATATAGATTAAGTTAAATTGTATAAGTCGCAGGCAATAGCTGTCCGACATGATCTGTTCGACATTCAGCCAGTTACATAAGAACATAGATAAATATATATGTAGCAAGCTAATAAGAATTACGACTGCAGGCGGGAGTGTCCGTCCACTTTAAACCGGGTTCAAATATTATTTTAAAGTACTTTTGAGTAAATAATATTTTTCGTTTTATTTTCTTGTGGCAGAAGAATATATTGATTGTTTCCGCAACCTGATCTTGACAACGCGACATATAGTTGGCCGTGCGAAAAACAGTCTTGCCGTAAATCTAATCCTACATATTTAAATGTTTGCCCCTGTAATTTATTTATCGTTACGGAAAAATATAATTTAATTGGGAATTGGACTCTTTTAAAATGAAAAGGCAAATCATTTGGAATCATTGGGATCCGAGGTATAAGTACTGTTTGACCAACCGCTGGACCAGTCAAAACTGTTGCAACGATCACGTTATTGCGAAGAAATTTAACCTGAAGTCGAGTTCCGTTACATAAATTTGGTGGCTTAAGATTTCTAAGTAAAATAATTGGAGCACCAATTTTTAACTTGAGAGAATGTGGGGGGAGGCCACTCGGGTTTAAAGAATTAAGAAATTCCTGTGGATAATGGACTGCATCTTCTTGATCCATTACATTATCAATAGAAGTGTAGGTGACTATATCCCCTGGAAGTTTAGTTAAAATTAAATCGTTAATTTCGTCAACACTACTGTTTCTCGCCGCCAATATTGCTCGTTGACACATCCATTGATAATCTTTATTTTCTATTTCGACGATATCTGGGTAAACTTTTGATATTAAACTCTCATTGCTAGTCACTTTTTCTCCTAAATCTTGATCAATAGGTATTTTATTTTCAAAATGAGGTACTTTTCCGTCTCCAATTAAAAGTAACTTCAAAGGAAAATTTGTACTACCTCCCCCCAAATGTGCTCTCATGTTCGTAGATAGTTTTAAGGTATGAACAAATTTCCATAATGGAGAACTTTTGAGGCAAGATTTTACAATGTCTGCTCTAGTTCCTCTTACTACTACTGGTAAAGTTTGCCGAAAATCCCCAGCAAACATGACAGTAATTCCACCCATGATTTTATCACAGTTTCTAATATCTCTAAGAGTCCTATCTAGAGCCTCTACATGAGCTCTATGAATCATGGTACATTCATCCCAGATTATTAAAGTGACGTCTTGCAAAACTTTTCCTAAACGGCCATTTTTACGAATAGAGCACACGCTATCTTTCTGTAACGAAACGGTTAGGGGCAGTTTAAAAGTGGAATGAGCTGTGCGTTCACCAGCTAATAAAGTTGCAGCGATTCCTGATGACGCTACTGTCAAAGCTAGTTTTCCCTGAGACCTTACTTTTGCTAATATCAAATTAGTAATGAAAGTTTTGCCGGTTCCGCCTGGAGCATCCAAAAAAAATATTTTTCCCTCATTGAAACGAACACTGTGCATAACACTATTGTATGCCGTCACCTGGTCATTAACTAACTTGGGTTCATTTACAGTAATATACTCATTTAATTCATTTACATCGTATGGCTTCCGCAACGATATTTCTAAAGGATGCAAATTATGGTGTGTGTTATTCCTTTTTGTTGCAGGAAGCCCAACATCAGTTAATGATTTATCGCAAATCTCATGAATCTTATCTTCAATTATGATAAGTCCATCATTGTATATGTCATCACTATATGCTAATGTCATATCCTGGGTCTCATTACGCATTCTGTATAATATATCTTGACACAAATCTTCCCGAAATTCGTTCCATAGCTGCAAGGGGTCAGATGGTTGGCAAAATATGAGGATTATGGTAAATAATTCTCTTAATTTTGGAGCCGGCTCGGATATGACAGCATCTGACATAGTATTTTGCCTATGTTCATCTCCCTCCAGTAAACCTAATTCCTTGCAAGCTCCTTGATAAGTATTGAAAATAACACCATTTACTGTCCTTAGATGTTCAAATGACATTGGACCGCGAACATGATGCAGTAACATTCTTAAATAGTAACATTCAGTTTGTGTCGGATGAATATTGTAGACACGACCTAAAGTTGAGTCTTTTTTTATACCGGGGTATCCTTCAACATCTTGTCCACGTTTTCTTCTAGAAAATGAATTTCTTTCCCATACGTAATACTGGGGTACTTCGTGATATAAAAGGGTTTTGGCAAAATCGTCTCTTTTGCAAAGATCAAAGAACGCTGTAAGTGTCGTTGATGAAGGATTGTTGACGCGATCTTGAAGATTTTCATTATTATAAAAATAAACTCTTTGTCCATTTTCTAAATGAACTGCTAAATGAACTATTGCCGGAAAACGTTCATGAATCGGAAATTGGAAAATTCTCCAGAGTGCTTCCGAGGAACTTATATAGCGACCATTTAAATATTTTTCTACTTCATCGTTATTATTTTGTAACGAAAATGTGGCTTGATCAGAACCTTTATGAATATACTTACAGATGTACTTAATGGCTTTGACCGATTGGCAAAACTCTACGTTAATGTGTGCATTGAAACTTCGTGATAGCACAGGGTTATAGGGAACAACCCACCTATTATCCACTCTCATTTCTGTACCTTTGATACGAATTATTGCGGTGTTTCCACCATTATCTGGTGAACGGCGCTTGTAGGTTGGGTAACCGTCATCCCCGGTTTGTGTTTCAGAAATAAACTGTCTGGGGTATTTTTTAGAGCAAATGTTTTCTTTCATACATGGTGACGCAGGATTGTGAAATCCGCAAGGACCATGTATCATATTTTTTATGACAATGTTATAAAGCATTGGGTCTTGTTGTTTGTCAGGTATTTCAGCCGATATTATTGCATCTATGGAATCCGGTTGCACCTTGTTAGCCAGCCACAACAAAATGTGAGCGTGAGGTAAACCTCTTTTTTGCCATTCTACACTATAAACGAAGGCTTTCGATGGTCCAAATATATTTTTCTTCGTTAATAGGTCTATCATTTTTTTTAGTTTTAAATGAAATACTCTAGAAATCAAATCATGTCTGTCGTAAGAATTTTGATCGGGTAGTAACTCAATTTTTATTTCTGGCCATTTGGAGTTACATGTGAATGTTATAAAGAGATCTGGTCTTCCAAATTTTCTGACATAGATCATGGCATCTTGACTTTTTTCATTCATGTATCTAGGAGATCCTGTAAATGACGATGGCAATATAACGTGCTGGCCAACATTAGAAGCGTCTACATTGCCATCATTAACCACGGCATCTCTTAAATGAATGTACTCTTCTGCTCTTAGTTTTTTTTGATTTCTTTTTATGAAGTCAAGCCTCTCAGAAATCATTTTTGCCGCCATATCAACACAGTATTGATTAAATAATGCTTTGAAATAATGTATGCTGTTAAAGTCATTTATTCTCACCATGAGTCTAAATGCATAAAACTGCATACATGATATAGTTTTAGATCTAGCAGCAGTATTTTGCTGTGGAATATTTATACAATATCCATCATTTCCAAAGGGAAACAGCAAAGGATATTGAAGTGGGTCATAAGATCTATGTATTTCAGAAACTCGCTGAAGGCGCCCGTCTCTGGTATTTAACACTATATCTCGGGGACCTTTGTCTTCATCTATTAAAAGAACAGCTACTTCATCTACCATGGGCGCGTTATATCGACCTCGATGTTCATTAGGAGGTTTCACATCAGCATGAATGATAAGTTTAAAATCATTCGGTGGTCTGTTTTCGAGATTATATTTAAAACTTTGAATATAAGTATTGCGATCGTGAAGATATGTTTGGAGAGCGTCGATAAGATCGGTTTTTAACGTTGGGTTTAAATTTGAGCGTAAAGATACCTGATCTGTATGGGAAATAAAATATATTTGCAAAAATTCGGGTTGTACGCCTTCAGGTGGAAGTAAATTACCGATCAGATGGTAAACTTGCCCCTGGACTTTAAAAGTGGGCATAAAGTTTCCTTCACGAATTTCTTTGGCACCAAATGAAGTCATCTGAAACAGAGTATTATATTGTCTAGAGTGATTTAAGAAATGCTTAGAAGATGGATGTGAGCCTGATATTAGATCTTTAAGAATTGATGTTGGTGCTGGAATTTTAGGAATATTTACTTTGCCACCACTACAACACAGTCCAGGAGCTTCAGCCGGCCATTTTTTTGCTTGACATGAATTACATATTTTATTCATTCTGCAAATATTAGTACCATTTAGCTCAGCATAGTCAAGGGTATAATCATAAGCAAATGCTGAATTCAAAAAATTATTTTGCCTGCGAGTTCTGTTCCTTGCTGTTCGTGCATTTTGCTGTGCTAATCGATGGGAACGTTCAGCACTTGATTCCCGTTCCCGGTTTGCCGAAGTGCGGGAATTTTGTGTAGCTAAACGTTGAGAACGTTCAGCGCTTGATTCCCGTTGCCGGTTTGCCAAAGTTCGGGAATTTTGTGCGGCTAAACGTTGAGAACGTTCAGCACTTGATTCCCGTTGTCGATTCGCCGAAGTACGGATATTTTGTGAGACTAACCTCTGCGAACGTTCAACACTCGATTCCCTAGCAAGCGCGGCCTCCTCGTCTCGCCCGCCGCCGCGCCGCCAGTGTCTCGTCTTGCTTGCATCAAGCGCGCGTGGATTTCCTTAGCAGAGTTATTTTAGAAATGTATTTATTATACTCTTCAAAGATCTTATACTTACAATCAATTATATTTCGAAAAATATTATTACAGGATTTTATGTTGATAAAAAACTCTATGGCCCATAACTCATTAATAGGTACCAACTCTTAACATCTTACACACGTGATAACTTTTAAACGAAATATCCGATTGAGATGAAACAAAAAGTATTTTACTTCTACATAAAAACTCTTGATAACATAATGCTTAATTTCGATAAAGATTAATATTACGAAACATATTTAACGTAGTTTTTTTTCTTCATACGATTTAATAATTAATTTGAACACAAAATCGGTTATTGTGATTAAACCATGATAGCTAGATATATATTCTCGCGGACTTTTTTGTAGGTCTTAATGGGATCTACAAACCCGTAGTACATCATTTTGTTTTATTGTCAATAGTTTTTGCAGCGCACGCAAAAATAGGTTTTCGATTTTACACCTTGTGTTACAAAATAGCAATTTTATTACGGATCCCTAATTTTGAAAAAAAAAAAACATAGCCTATAGCCTTCCTCGATAAATGGACTACCCAAGACTGAAAGAATCATTCAAATCGGACCAGTAGTTCCAGAGATTAGCGCGTTTAAACAAACAAACAAACAAACACTGCAGCTTTATAATATTAGTATAGACATATCTCAAAATGCGGTTTAGGTTTACGATATCAGCTGAGTGCCACACTGATTGATAAGCGAAACCGGACTCTAAAGTGTGTGTACTTGAGTGCAAGTCACAGAACAGTATTCCTAAGTACAGCGTTTTGAGATACTGTTTTTATGTGTTTATTAATTAGCAACGATCTTGAGATGCTGATATCGTATCAAATGATTACGCACTTGAGTTCGTCGTTGAGTAACGTTTATTAATACGGGCTTAAGAGGGTGATATCTACCGAGACGAACTTCTTGGCAGAAAAGGACTTCTGCCACCTGGACACTATTTTATATTATTAACTTTTTTATGATATAGCTAGCAGGGTAGGTAGCTTTTGTATGCTTGATTTATTTTGTTGCAACATTATTATTTTCTGTTTGGTCCCCAACATATATAGTGGTGTCGACTACACTTTATAATATAGACCCATTGTTTTATAAAACAATACTTGCGTCAAAATTGACTCAATAGCTTACGTGTACTGCATGAACAAACAAAGGAAAAACGATTCAGAAATAATAGAATGTTTTTAGCGATATAATTGTTAAACTATTATATCAAAATTTAATATATTTTTAACTAATTACAATAATTCTTTTAATAAGACAAATATTGTGAAAGTTATTGCTAATTGCATCATATTAGCAGGTTTTAACAGAATTTGCACCATAAAAATCATAATTTTTGTGAAGCGTTTAAAAGACAAGATCCTTAAAATTGTGTTCAATGTAAAATATCATCATTTTGTATTCAACTTAGTAATTTTTCATCATAATAAGATATTGCGGCAACAAAAAAGCGCAGTAAAACGAGCCGAAGAATGCCGTTCGCTAGAAACGTGCATGAAATATTTTTACATTGAATACAATATTAAAAATTTTATTCAATATTTCTATTAATGAAAGTAAATTAAAGTAAAGATACAGCCTATATACGTTCCACTGCTGGGTCCAAGTCTTCTTTCATTTTTAAGAGTGTGTTGCGGACAGCTAGAGACCCGCCGTCCCGTCGCCCCTTCATACCCCGTTGCGCCCCGCACACCCCGCGCACTGGAGCCGAGCGACGACCAATGGGCGTGCAGCATCGTCGCGCGGCACTACTCACAGACTGAGACGCTCTCTTGCGGGATATAAGAAGGGCGTTTTGGTCTGTGAGCTGTTCATTTTCGGAAGCGGCACTGAAGAAAGAAAACTTAAGACTCCATAAGCGAAGTACCCTCTGTACATATTAGCATAGTTAATAATAGTGCCCAACCATTGTAAATAATTGAATACAGTATACTTCTACAGTACCATCTTTTCTTCGAGCAGTCCCCTAGCATAGTTAACCTCAGATCAGTCAGTCAATTTAGTCAATACAGTCCACTAGCTCTACAGTAATAAATAAATACAGTCCACTTATGTCCATTATAGAGTGGTTTAGGGCAAGAAATATCCACCGCGCTGCCCCAATATGGGTTGGCGGACTTCACATGTTGTCGAGATTTTTTTAATTCGCAGATATGCATATACTTATAGTAAATAAGAATTGAAACTGCAATTAACAATTTCATTGGTGCCGGGTATGATTACCCGGTTTGTTCGCGTACTGTGATTATTACAGCGAGTGCTTAGCTACCACGAGCTGAGCCCTGAGCTACCACGGGTCGGCTTATCTATACCAATATTATAAAGAGAGAGTGCGAATTTTGTGAGTTTGTTATTGTGGAGGGTAATCACCGGAACCACTGCATCTATTTGATTATTTCTTTCAAAATTTGAAGGGTACATTATTCCTGATGGACATAGGCTATATATTATGTGTATATATTTATATTATGACTAAAAGTTTTGATGATATTTGTCAACAAAGTCGGAAAAAGTCGTGCCTCTTGAGAGCTTCCACAGCGTGCGCTGCGTCAATAGGTAAAGTTGGACGAAAATAATGTATAAATATATCTTATAAGGTTCTAAAAAAACAGCATATGTCTATCTTCTAAGGATAACTATATATTATGGCTAAGAGTTGTGATGATATTTGTCAACTATGCCGGAGAAAGTTGTGCCTCTTGTGAGCTTTCATCAATAGGTAAAGTTGCATGAAAATAATGTATAACTGAATTGTTCTTCTTAAAAAGTTCTAAAAAAAAGTCCGCGAGAGCATATACGAGTATCTATCTTCTACGGATAATTCACAATAACCATTTTTATATAAAAACTCTCTCACGATAATATAGTTATGATGGCGGTCGGCGAGGCTAAGACGGGAGGAGCTATGGTGTGCGGAGGGGGAAATAACGTGTCAAAGTAAGCAACCAAGACAAAGGCTAGGCAATGTATGGCTATTTCCAGAAAAAATAATTCAAAGGAATTATACGAACATAGACGGTTGATGATTATAATGATTATTATTCTGTAAATACATACTCGTTACGCTCGCGAATCATATTTTCTTAAACATACAACCTGACACTGACCTGCAAATTGCAAAAAACGTAAGAAAATTTGAATTTCGCGGGACACCCTGGAGCTTTCACCTTAAGTCCAGGAGGAATCGGCGCATGAGCACCGATAACTATTTCAGCTCAATTTTTTTTATGCGATTCTCTTCAAATTGTCCTACTGATGATATATATGCACGTTGCATTGGGGCAACTCAGTGCCACTCCGTTTAACTGATTGCAAGGGATTGTGTTTTTCTAACGGGTAAATTTTTTATATTTTTTGATAAAATACAAATAAAAAAGGTTCTATAACTTTAAACGATAAAGTTAATATATTCGCAGTGATAAATTTTTAAAGGTTTGAAAAATCTCCAATTCGGATACTTTTAATTCAATAAAATATAATATATATCATTTTTTTATTTCGCTTGAGGATATTATTAACTATTGTCTAAAAATATAAAAAATATATCTTTTATATTTTATTCCTTTCTTTATAAAGTTTCAAGTAAAAAGTGTCCGAATTCGGGATTCACCTACTCATTTAAATGTAAACTGCCTTTGAATGTCTCCATCCAGATAGAATCCATATGTTCCATACGAAAATACGGGCCACTGGGTAAACTTCTTCAATATATATTTCTCATTATGTGCGACGAATGTACGATGAGTCACCGCTCACATATAGAAGCTGTATACAGAAATCTAAAAGACCTAAGAAATTCAGAAAAATTATGGGAGACGTCACCTTCGTGTATGCCGGTGACTTTCGACAAACTCTTCCTGTTGTGCCTAGAGGAATACGTGCATATATAATATATAGCGCGTCTTCAAATATCGTGAGTTCGAATCGGGCATTCGACTACTTCCGCGAACCCTGAACCACTTCTAACATATGGTTTTTAAGCTAACCTGGAGTGTTTAACGGGAATATTACTAATTTTAGCATTGGTAATATTTTTTAATAAATAAATATTGAAAAAAATTTAAATAAAAATTTTGAAAATTATTGGCCTTTTAAAATAACTTTTTAAAAGTCAGTCTAGATTGTAAACAGAGCTACTTTTTTGTATTTTACTTAAGAAAAATATGGCCAATTTTTTAAAGTAAGTATAAACCAATTAGTTAACTTCAGGCCCAAAAATCCCATTCTCCTTTGGACTGCTCGTTTGTCACTTCAGTTTAATGAAACAAAGACTAGGTGATTGATTGACTTTTTACGAGTAATTTTGCAGTACATGCACTGAATACTAACATTACGACTTCTGTAGTTTCAATCTCGCATGATAAAAAAATGTACGTTATTAAAAAATATTCAATGTAAAATTATAGTGCATAAAGGATTATAAATTTTTCAACTACAATTGGATTAAAAAACCTTCACTAGTGACTTAATATTATATAATTCAGCTGCAGCAGTCACCTATGAGGATTGTTTTAACTGCAACTAAATAGCACACTTGCTATGGTTCATTAAGCCTTGGGCTTCGCTATTCCTTGATTCCGAGCTGGTTTTACAGGTATTACTACTTACTAGCTAGCACAGCCACATACTTGGAAGGTCGTGAACATCAATCTTCCTTTTTTTATAACTTGTATTACACAATAGCTAATAGTGTTACTAGCAATGTTTTTGATGGGCATAGTTTTGGGATTTTTTTAACCGACGAAAAAACGGAGGTTCTCAAGTCGACGTGTATATTTTTTTTATGTTAGACCACGCATAACTTTTTACATAGTGGACCGATTTTGATAATTTTTTTTTATTAGATAGGGTATACCCCGAAATTGGTCCCATATAAATTTGAAAACAAAACGTCTACCCTAAGGGTGGTAAAATAGGGGTGATTTATTGTTTACTCACATATTCTAATGCTGAGTTGTGTATTACTACATTACATAATAATTACATTACATTACATTACAAAAAACCTCACGATGAATGAGCTTTAGACCTGTCAGTTTCTTGTGTGTAGACCTCTCAGTCTCTGCATTTCTGCTAAAGCTCGTTCATCCTGAGGTTTGTGTAATACCTTATTTGGCTCTAGATTAGATAAAGCAATACCCTCAAGTTCTTGTACTCTACTCAGTGCCACATATACCTGTGCCACATATACAGTGTTTGCCCTTGGGCAAACACTTTCTTTCCGAGGTCGATTACAGCTTTATCAAGGGTCGTATCTTGTAATTTGTGAACCGTGACGGCTCAGCATAAAATTATCGGCAACATCCTGCGCTCAGAGTCGCCATAACCCTTCGTACTTTGAAAAGTTGCTACTACTTCACACAACCATAGCTATCTTTTAGTCTGCTTCTTATGCTTACAGTCTTTCCTCGCGATGACCTAAACTCTCCTGTTAACGTGTTAATCTAATTCTCTTTCTATTTGCTTCTCACCTTTTTTTTCTCATTATTACATTCTTCTAAATATCTCTTTTTCATTCGAGCAGCATTTAAGTATTTATATTCTACAACAAATAATAGTAAAAGTAGGATTATATAACAGTTAATAGCTATAGTAAGGTAGGTAACTAATTTGAAAGTATTCAAAAATTAAGCATGTAGTAATTAGTAAATTATAGCCACGAAAAATTATAAAATAAAACTTTTTAACAAAAAAATTAAACCGCCGAAAAAACTAAAAAGCAAAAAATAATAAACCTTTTTATTTAACCTTAATAACTAAGTTCTTAAACTAATTTAAGTATACCTAAGTATATATTTTTGTAATTATTTTGAGTTTTTAATTAACCTTAATAACTAAGTTCTAAAACTAATGAAAGTATACCTAAGTAATTTCGAGTCGGCGCTAAACAATCAATGAACAAAGACCAGTAAATTACCTTAAATTTAAAGAAATAACCAAATCAAATTAACAATGCCGCGCATCACGCTTTACATAATTAATTAATTTGCTTGTTTGGCGCCGACTCAAAATTACTTAGGTATACTTACATTAGTTTTAGAACTTAGTTATTAAGGTTAATTAAAAACTCAAAATAATTACAAAAATATATACTTAGGTATATTTAAATTAGTTTAAGAACTTAGTTATTAAGGTTAAATAAAAAGGTTTATTATTTTTTGCTTTTTAGTTTTTTCGGCGGTTTAATTTTTTTGTTAAAAAGTTTTTATTTGTATTGTACTAAGCCAGCGCTTATCTACGATCCCACCTGATGGTAAGTGGTGATGTAGCCTAAGGTGGTGAAGCGCACTGACTTAACAAAAGTCTATTCACTCTTGCCTTGAAGACATCCACACTGTAGTCGGATTGAAAAACAGATGCTGGCAGTGGTAAATAAAAAATGACTTTCAATAAGTATTATGTAATAATCAATATTGAATAAAAAAATATTCTATTCTATTCCACTCTATTCTGGCAACTTATTCCACTTCTTTGGTGTACGCATGATGAACGACGTAGCGAACCGTTTGGTTCGAATGCGTGGTAAAGGCCCGCCACATACATACGGAATTCCGTTTCGGGATTCTGTTTCGGAATTCCGAACGGGTCGGCCACACACATACGGAATCCCGTTTTGCCCGCAAAATTTCGAACGGAAAGCTACCGTACGTGTGTGACGAGTCATAGATTTTACATAGACTTACTGCGTTCGTAATCTCGAATCGCAATATCGAAACGGAATCCCGAAACGGAATTCCGTATGTATGTGGCGAGCCACGAAAGAGCGGAGACTGGCCCAACGTCTTGTTGTCCGATGGTGGAAGGGAGAGGGAGGTATTAAATTATGCAATTCCTGCGCACACTCTCGATTTTTCTCATAGTATCGTCATCAAAATGATCAGTCTGTCCTATTGCCGTCATATACCTTTTTACGATCGCCATATAAAATATTTTACAACTATCTGTATTCAATCTGTATTTTTTTTTGTAGGACAAGGATGATAACCTCGTACCATTAGGTGAACACACAGTCCACCTGATGGTAAGAGGTTGCTGTGGCCCATATACACGTTTATTGTCAATTAAGAATCCAAACGCATATTGTCACCCTTGACGACTAAGATGGAATGCCACGCTTCCAGTAAAAAAGTTCTGGTTCTCTACACTAACTATAGGAAACACAGCAGCATTAAGCTACCATTTTAAGCTGGTATTCTGTGTGGTCCTACCCTGGTTGAGCGGACCCATTCGTGTTACAGCTATAATATAGCCTCAGCGTGCCTCTACCACGTATTGATAGGCATATATATAAGACTGGTAGTATAACTGAATCTGAACTGTAGTTCCGTTATTTGTTCATGATATTAAAATTATTCGGGCACTTTTCTATAATTATTCGTAGGATTTAGAAGAAATGAAGCTACGGGCACTCGTAGGTATTCACTTGACTTGTAGTCCATAGGACATAATATGGAAAATTATTCATTTAATGACGTAAACATTGTCATACGAGTAAATGTGATAAATTCAGCACAGAATCCACCTATAGGCAAGTAAATGCTGGACCCATAGACACCTACCTATGATTAAGATATCAGTATATCTTAATCATAGGTAGGTGTCTATGGGGCAGTCCCCATTACCAGTAAAAAGGTGCGGTTGTCGCGCCTATACGAAACATACCATCGTTATAATACATGGCTCCAACAAAACATATTAAGACTGAATACGGACAAAACCAAATATATTCATTTTTCTATGCGCAGCTCAACACAGCATATAACCATTTCATAAATTTATGCATGTTGCTCAGTCGCAGAGTCTAATTGTAACTGCCAAGTTATTTTTAATACAAAAACTATTAAATACCTTGGAATAATTATAGATTCTACTCTTACATTTAAAAATCACATAGACCACATCTACAATAGAGTCCGTAAACTAAGGTTTGTTTTTAAAAAGATTCGTTCTTTTGTTGATATTAAGGTAGTAAAGCAAGTATATTTCGCATTATGTCAATCAATTCTCACCCATTGTATAACCTCATGGGGAGGAGCAGCTAAAACTACACTGCTACTACTGGAACGCGCTCAAAGAGCTGTATTAAAAGTCGCAACATTTTGCCCTATCCTATTCCCGTCCCATCTCTTATATAAATCCTATAATGTCCTCTCAGTGCGCCAGTTATTCGTTATGAGTACGTTACTAAAACAGCACTTTAAAGTTGCCCTACAGAAGAGAGGTCACTGATAAAAGACGCAAAGATAAAGTCATTGAAACTAACATTAGAATAAGGCATTCTTTCATGCATATATTTTTTACATTCCTTGGCCCTTTTCTGTATAATCAAGTGTATCCATTAAAAATGGCAGATTGTAAATATGTAATTCGGACATGGTTACAAAATTTGTCATACGATGATACGGAAAATTGCTGATTGTTTTAAGTTAATTAAAATCTTAAGTAATTTAATGATAATATATTTAAATGTATCTATTAGCACATACACCTGAGATACAGGTTTATCCTACTTCAGGTGCCTGTTATTGTAGACTATTTTAAATTAAGAAATTATTTGAATTAATTGTACAGTTTCTTGAAATAAATTATTATTAAATAAAAAAAATACTGTATTTTTCTTTCTGAGAGCATTATCATTTTCCTTTCCTCATTCCCTGGACGAGTGGGCTCCTCACGCTAAAGTATTTCCATGTAAAAATATTGCATAAAAATTGAAAATACCGTGTATGATGGAATTGCTAATTTAATTTTGAAATTCTTTAAGCAGGCATATTTTGGATTTGATAAGGATTTTTGTAGAAAACTGAAGTGAAATAAAAGTTAAGGTCCACCTGAGTCCGCATAACCACTGCGCGTTATATTATATTTAAGTAGAATTAGTAAAAAAGTTACAGCATATCATATGTCTAACTGCTGGGCACAGCTCACGTGCCATTTTGTTGTCGGACTTCATATTTACATCATCATCATTACAGCCCTTCACAAGACCACTGCTGAACAAAAGTCTCCCTTTTTTTTTTTTTTTTTGCGGATGGAAAATCATCTAATGACGCCTTTCGCTGTGGGTGGAGCGGAAGGGAGTGTCAGACTTTTACTGACTAAAAACCATCCGTGTTCCTTCAGTGCCCTCACGTTCCGGAGCCGCGGTATCTCTTTCGAACAGCCCGCAGCCCCGGCAGGCGTCGGCCCTTGCGGGCCCCTTCACGCTGCTGAAAGCTCTTAGAGGCGCGCGTGGAACAAAACGCGCCGTCGACACGGCCTGTCGTCGTTAGACGGACGGACGGCGAGCTACCCATTGCTCGCCGTCCACAGGCCCGCGCCTACGGTGGCCGGGGGCCACGACGTAGCCCCCGACGCCCGGGGCGTCTCCCGCGGCGGCCGGGAAGGAAAGCTGTTGCTCTTTCCTTCTCCCGCTCCGCCACCTCCTTCGCTAGCATCACTGCTTCGCAGAAGGTGGTGACGGCATTCCATTCCGTCTCGCTCCGGACCATGGCTTCGACTAGGGCTGGACGCGAGAGGTCGCCGCCGCCTATCGCCACTACGAGGACACGGCGGTGCTCCGCCCAAGCAGGGCACACCTCCACGGTGTGCTCCACCGTGTCCTCCGGTCGATCCTCGCAGTGGGAGCACTCGGGCGTTTCCTCCCGCCCGATTCGGTGCAGGAACCTCCCGAACACACCGTGTCCGGTGAGGACCTGCGTCAGGCGGAAGGTGAGGACGCCGTGGCGTCTCTCAAGCCACTCCTCAAAGAGGGGTCTTATCGCCGCTATAGTGGCGTGCCCAGCACGGGGTTGCGACAGTCGCTCTCTCCATGTCGCCATGAGATCATGCCGGAAGTCTGTCCGCTGCGCGACAACTTGCCGCGGCAGCGGGGTTTCCCCCCGGCATAGTGCCTCCGCGCGCCATTCGTACAGGCGCGCGAGGACTATCGCCTCCAGATCCCATGGCGGCAATCCGGCAAGGAGGCTCACCGCCTCGCGGGAGATCGTGTGGTAGCCGCGAACCATCTTTACGGCCACCACCCTTTGGGGCGCGTTTAGGTGGTGGATGGCAAGCCGCGCTAAACCACGCGCCCACACCGGGGCCCCGTAAAGGGCCATGGACCTCACGATCCCCGCGTAGAGCCTCCGGCAGGAGGCGTTTGGCCCCCCCAGGTTCGGCAGGAGCCGCCTGAAGGCAGCCCCGGTCCGTTCCAGTTTGGGAGCCAAACGTCGGAAGTGCTCAACGAAGTTCCATCGGCCGTCCAGGACGAGTCCTAGGTACTTCAACGTCGACTCGACGCCGATGGATATCCCTCCTACCATCACTGAGGATCCCGGTGGTGGCCTGTTCCTAGGACCATGGAAGTGCATGGCCTCGGACTTGTGCAGAGCCACCTCGAGACCCAGTTGCCGGATCCTCTAAACGACTATCGCAACCCCGCGTGTCATAGTTTCCGCCGCCGCCTCGTACGACCCCCCTTGTGCCACTACCAGCGTATCGTCAGCGTAGCAAACTACGCTGACGCCGGTAGGGAGGTCGGCGCGCAGCACCCAGTCGTAACCGATGTTCCACAGGGGCGGCCCCAGAACCGAACCCTGTGGGACACCGCACGACATCTCTCGCCGGTTCCACTCACCGTTGCGACCGGGGTAGATGACGGCCCTGTCCGTCAGATAGTCCCCGACTATACGACGGAGATAGGTCGGCACCCGGTGATACCGGAGTGCCTCCCTAATGCAGCTCCAGGGCATGGAGTTGAAGGCGTTGGCGATGTCGAGAGACACCGCCAAGACAACCCCCCCCCCCCCTTGGCCACTGCATCCCCCGTCGTGAGGGCTCTCACGCGCATGATGGCGTCCACCGTAGTCCACCGAGAGTCCGCAGGGCGCCCCGGCTTCCGAATGAGGACCAGCTTCCCCGTCTTCCAACGAAGCGGGAATTGGCCTCTCTCCAAGCATGCGCTTAGGAGCCCCTCCAGTCGGGGCCCGAGAGCCTCCGAGGCCAGGACCCAGGCTTTGCCAGGCAAGCCATCGGGTCCTGGGGCGGTATTCCTGGCCTTGAGCCTACGTACCGCCTCTCTCAGGTCTACCCCGGTCCCTTCCGGGATGTCGTCGTCGTCGTCCTGGTGGTCCGCTTCCGGCACCGCAGGTGGCGGGGGCGGATGTTCCCCTCGCGCAGGGAACAGAGCGCTCACCACGTCCTCCACGAGCTGAGGCCGGAGACTCTGCGTTAGCGGGGGGGCCCAGGTGCGGAGTTTATCCCGCACCATCTTGTAAGGGCGCCCCCACGGATCTCTATCGAGAGTCTCCAGCATCTTCTCACGGGCCCGATCCCGGGCCCGCAGGACAGCCTCCCGGAGGGCGGTCTTCGCCGCTCTGTATCCCTCGTACAGCTCCGCCTCAATGGCTGCCGCATTCGGTGGACGAATGCGGAGCCTGCGATGCCTGGCGTACAGGTGCCGCGCGGCGTCACACGCCTCGCGCAGAGACGTCAGCTCACGCGACCACCAATACACCTGACGCCGGGCGCTTCCTGGCGGGACGCGGGGTATTGCCACGTCACATATCTCGGACATGGCCTCCTGGAACCACCCTGCCTCATCATTGACGTCGGCAGGCCTGTCCGGTGATGACACCCAGGCCTGCACGATCGAGGCTTCCAGGAGGAGCTCCCGGTCCAGCTGCTTCAGCGCCCAACGCGGATCACTCGGGGCCTGTTGGACTGGCGCGCTCGAGGGCTGGGTGGAGACGTCAAACCGGATGTACCGGTGGTCGGAGTAGGTCTCCACCCCCTCCATGACACGCCAGTCAATGGCACGCGGCGACAGAGCGGGGCTAGCGAACGAAATGTCCACCACCGACTCGCCCCGCATCCGCACACACGTGGGGTCAGAACCCCGATTTAGGACGACCAGGCCTGTCTTGAGAGCCCAGTCTTCCACCATCCTACCCCGCACATCTGTACGACGAGAACCCCAAGCCAAGTTCTTGGCATTGAAGTCCCCGAGGACAAGTACGGGGAGGGGATAACTTCCGACGACGACTGCTCTCAGCTCTGCAAGAGAGTTGTGAAACTCGGCGAGAGATCGGTTCGGGGAGAAGTACACCCCCACAACGACGAACTCCCCGAACCGTGCTGCTACGCACCCCTGACCCCTCCTGACACCTTCAAGGGTCGGGGTACCGGCGGCGGCTGAAGAAATGATGGCCACTGAGCCGTTAAGGTCCGCCACCCAGTCCTCCCTAGGCCAGACAAAATACGGCTCAGCGACCACAGCGATGTTAATCGACCACTGCGCCATGCTCTGGAGCAACAGATCCTGAGCGCAGGCGCAGTGGTTGATATTCGCCTGGAGGAAGCTTAATGGGGCCGTTATTTATTTATTTATTTATTTATTTATTTATTCCTACCTCTGTCTTTACAGGCGTTCCTAATACGACAGTGTAGGCACATAAAACTATCTAATTTAATAAGGACAGAACACAACTTATCAACTATTATAACACAATACATATAATGTGACTTTTGTGAATTCACCCAAGGAACAGCAGAATAAATCTATACCCTGTGCTACTTTATTAAGAGTGTGCAGCACTCGGGTCAGTGGGGCCTCCTTTAGAAGGTTGGTGCGTGCGCGCGGTATCGCGAACAGCGGCGGCCGCTTCCGGCGCCACACGTACCTGTTTGGCACACAAAATTTAGCCATTCGCAATATCGCCTCGTTATATACTATTCCACGCAGCAATTTAAACATATATGTTGCTAAACTTAACTCCCTCCTAACCTCCAGTTTGTTATACCCCACCATGCCTAGAACAAATAATGTTGGGTACATTAATGGGTAGAACGGATACACTCCATATAATTTTAAATAAAGAAATCGAATAAACTTATTTTGTATCCGTTCCACCATCAATTTGTACTTAGCTTCGTGCGGGCTCCATATAAAGCCATTACACTCTAGGTGACTTTTCACTAGTGCTTCATACAAGGCCCGGACCACACCGAGATTTGTAAATTCCCGCGACTGACGCAACACAAATCCTAAATTTCTATACGCCTTCTTGCAAATATTATGAATGTGGTCCCTAAAATTGAGTTTTGAAGTAAAGTGAACACCAAGGTCTTTTACCTCTGTTACCCGCTGCAAGGCTACTCCATCTAAATTATATTTGTATGTGTGAGGCTGGCGTGAATATGTGAACGACATGACTGAGCATTTGGAAATGTTAAAAAATAACTTATTCCTATGACTCCATTGTACTACTCTGTCAATGTCCGCCTGTAGTTTGCCACAGTCAGCAGAGTCCTTAACTATTGACACCAATTTTAGGTCATATGCATTCCATTTCAGCTTTCTCCACGGGGCGCCCCTCTGCGGGCGTCGGTGTCGCGGCGGCGGCGGCAGCGACAGTGACAGCGGCGGCGGCGGCAGTTGCGACTGCGGCGGTGGCCACAGAGGCGGTGGCGGCGGAGGGCCCTCCCCTACCCGCGGCCTTGGCCTTGGCGGGTGGCACGCAGGCCTTGCTTCCAGTTCGGTGATCGGCTGGCTTGCCGGTCGCCGCACATGCATCACAGTGCGGCGTGGCGCAGCAGGTCGCCGATTTGTGTCTGGGCTGACAGCAGCGGAAGCAAAGGCCACTGCGGTCAACCTCCGAGGCGCATTTCACAGATACGTGGTGCCCCACGAGACAGCGGTAGCACCTCAGAGGTCTGGGCTCCAGCAGCTTAACCTGCGCTGAGACCCAGCCCACCAGAAGCCTTCGGCCCTCCACTATGGTTTTGGCCGCCGTGACAGGGCAGCACACCGTGGCGGCATGTATACCCTGTTGGTCCGGGCGTATGGCGCCTCACCTGACCTGGTCAGTAGTGCACCCCCCGGACCTGGCGACGGCGGCCACCAACTCCTCCTCCGATACCGAGTCGTCCAGACCCATGATGCGCAGGTCTGCGCATCTGACGGGCCTGGACACTCGGGCCTCGTCCGCGTCCAGGGACGCTCTGAGCTTCGCAGCCAGAGCGTCCGCGGTCGCGCCACTAGATTCCTCGGGGATCTCCAGCATACGAGCCCCCGTCTGGGTGACTTTGAGCCGGAGGCCCCCGGTGATCCCGAGCTCCCCGAGATCCACCGCCTCTTTCGCCTTCGCGAGCAGATCGCGGTAGGTAACGCCCTTCTTTTCCGCGTCCGGCTGTAGTGTAATCACTACAGCTGCGGTCTTCGGGGCGCGGAGCCTAGCCGCGATCTTGCGCGCCCTGAACTGGCGCTGCCGCTCCTGCTCTTTGGCCTTTTTGGCTGCCTTCTTCCCCTTATTTTTGTCCCCGACCACCTGCCAACCGGCTTCAGCCGCGGGAGGTGTAGGGAGCTGAGGGGGCGGTGGCGGCGGCGGCAGCTGGCTTGCCGCTGGCGCTGGCACATTCGCCGCAGGCACTGGGGCTGGCGCAGCCACCACCTGTGCTGCCGCCTTGCCCTTTTTTGCCTTCGCCTTGCCTCTCTTTCCCGTCGCCGGCTTAGCCGGAGCCGGTTCAGCCGGTACCGGTTTTGCCGGAGCCGGCTTTTCAGGGGGAGGAGGGGCAACTGCAGCCCCGCCCGAAGGCTGGCTGGACGGCCCCGGCCTGGATGCGGCAGCTGTGGCCGCCGCGTACGAGACCGTTGCCGGCCTCGCCGCCGTCTTGTTTGCCCCTAGGGGGGGGGGCGCAGGACGATGCCCTCCAGCACGGAGAACCGGTGCTGGAAGGCAGCCAGCTCCTGCCGGACCAGGTTCACCGGCACGGGCTGGCTTGGGCGCTGCGTCTGGGGCGCCGCGCAGACTCACGTAGACTGGCCAGGTCTGTGCGGAGCTTCTCGTTCTCCTTCTGGAGAGTCTCCATGGCGGACGTCAGGCGGGCCACGTCCACCCGCAGCTCCGCTACCTCGTTTGCATTAGGCTCGGCCCCAACAAAGTTGGCCTCCGCAGCCGCCATGATGGAGGCGGAGGCCGCGGGAATGGCCTTTAACTTTGAGGAGGCCTTTTGCTTGTGGGCCACGACCTTGATCGCGGCCTCCACCTCCTTTACGAATCTGGCCTTACGCTCCACCTCGGAGCCGCCAGTCGCATCCGTCTCTTCGCCTGATACCCGAGCCGTATCGCCCGGGTGGCGCCCCTCCTCGGCATGCTTTGCCGCTTGTTCGGCCCTCTGATTGTCAGAGGGCCCCCTCCCCTTGCCTCTCAGCCCGCCCCGCCTGTTGGTGGGGATTTTCCGGGCCGAAGCCTCCTCTTCACCGGCTGACGACCCCTGGTCGCCATCCCGCCTGGACCGCTTGCGGAAGAACTTACTGGTCTCCGCGGTCCCAGGCTCCACGCGTCGGGAGCTCTCTGAGCCTCCCACGCTGCTCGATGCGGCGTCGGACTCTGTCCCTGCATCGTTCCTCCTCTCCTCTACGTTGCCGTTGCCGGCGGTTTTGGTTTTTTGTTTTTGTTTTTCTTTATTTTCCATATTTGTACCCACGAGTATGGGGGAATTAAAGGTCCACCTTGGCAGAGACACCTTTACCAAGGTAAGCAGATTTAGAGGATTTATTACTCGCCAGGGGGTCTGCAGGTACCCTGGCGAGGAGCGCACTAGCGACTGATTTGTTCATAGAACCCCGTCAGCCATCCATCCCCTCGCGGTGCGTCGTCGCTTGAGATTCGGGGTAAATTTTTATAGAGGTTTTCTCTCTCGCGGTCCGGGCGGTTAAGCCAAGACCCTCGGTCCCTATCAAAGCCGCGAGACATGATCCACGACACTTCGATGGGATTACGAGACCGGCGGTGACAGCAAAGGATGAATCCTTCACTGTCTGCCCGGAGGCAGGGTAAGTGCACACCGAGCCCGCCCTCACTCCTCTGCTATGCCCTCTGCTGATCAGAGGGTCACGCAGAGGAACGCACCGTTGGTCCGAGACGGACCCCACCCATGTCAGAATAATTAGCCGCGGCAGTAACATTCCCCAAGGAATAAGAATTTCTTCTCATTTCTCGAGGAATATTACTGCCGCGCCCAGGGTGCACCGGCCCAGTAGCTGCTCTTCCCTCCAGACGTATCGAGAGGGACCCGCAACTACCAGGCACACGTGGAGGACTTCTGACTTCGCACCCCAACATAAGTCTCCCTCAAGGAACGCTACAAAGCATGGTCCTGAGCCACCTGCATCCATCGATCTGCATGGAAGTCGATGGATGTAGGTCAGGTCATCACTCCATCTAGTGGGGGGACACCCTACACTTGAAACGCTGTATCGTGGCATCCTTTTCGCTGTGTAGTTTCGTAACCGCTCCCAGGATGTCGAACGACGCGAAAGAGGGAAACTGAAATAGGAGATGGCAGCAGCATTTTCCAGATAACAGGAACTTGATAATATAAAAAAAAACTTTGGTTGCAAACCAGCCTGCCAAGTGTGACTACTATGGTAACGGTATACTTTCATTACAGCCTATCAAATGTTCTCATAGAAGGGATATTTGCCGTAGTTGCCACGCTTGGCAAGCGGGTTGGCAACCGCAGCTTTTTTATTTGTAGTCGTTATTAGGAAGACGCTGCTGCCCATCTCCTGGATATTATGAATGTTTGTATTGAAAGTATGAATGAATTGAATCCAAATTTTACTTTTCCTTTAATACACTTTCGAGAATGTTAACACATTGCACGGAAGATTTGTTCACCACTCTGGACAGGCGGTGACCATGTTTGGTGAGCGCAGAGCTGATACAGTCTGTCAAATATATTATTACTGTCTAAATTTCATTTAAAAATCTTTGAAATCAATTAGTAAAAGGACCTACTACGCATTGACCTCCATCCAATACATTATCTTGTGTCGAAAGAATTTATTCGTTGAAAGTTAAGTAGGTATTTGACGGCTTCCAGTGCATTCACAATGAGATACTTTTAATTATATTCATTTTCGTTGACTAATTCGCGGCATTATTCTAACTAAGGTTGTTAAATATGCAAAACTAAATCTAAAATGTTAATTGCATGATAATTGATAACAGTATACAAATTAACGGAGTGATGAACTTGCGATTCATGGTGTCTTAAGAGAGTTCATAGTTTCCATTTCCTTCCGTGTGTTTTAAAAGACTAAAGAAAATGCTTAAAAGATGTTATGACTATTTTAAATGTCCTAAAAACCAGTTATTATTGATTATATAATCGATATTATCGATTATAAACGTACGCAGGTATTTAACCACACGGAATGTGTGTGTAATACGGAGTTTCAGGAGAGAATAGCTCGAAGAATTGACAACTGATTGGGAAGAAAGCTTCTCGAGTACGAGTCTCGTACCGGTAAGCGAAGGTGTGGATGGTAAGAAATGCCACTGCTGAACATAGGACTCCCCCAAGGAATGCCACAAAACACGGTCCTAAACCACCTGCATCCATCGACTTCCTGCATGGCTTACCAGGTCATCACTCCATTTAGTGAGGGGTCGCCCTACACTTCACCTAGGAGGCTGCCACTCGAGAACCTTTCTTCCCCATCGGTTGTCGGTTCTTCGAGCTATATGGCCGGACCACTGCCACTTCAGCTTACTAATCCGTTGGGCTATGCAGGTTAATCATACAGGACATATATGTAGTACATAATATATTCTTTAACGGGAATTCGGGACTTGTGTTAGGCTGTAATAACGGTAATAATTATGATCATGATGATTCAGTGCTCCCATATCGTGTAAACGGATATTTTTTTGTTTATAATTTGGCTATATTAAGTATACTATTATATAAGAAAATAAGAATTCAAATTAAAAGTGAAGTGTGAAAATTTAAGTGTAGCTTTTATATTGCATTCCCTCTGTGAGCCCACTAGTTTTAAAATGTTAAAAGAATATCGAGAGATCGAATGTTTCTTAATCGTTGGAGATAAAATTAACACTTGTTTCAATTTATTCTTATCGGAAATGACGCTTTCTGGGTAAGATTCTTTAACATTAAAAAAGAAACACGAGATAATAGTTACAGCTTATTATTCAGTTTTGTTGGTTTGTATAATTAGATTTAAATTTGTGTAAAATAAGTAGGCTCTAGAGGCAGTTCAGCTCATATGAATCCACTGTTTTTCTTGGAATCATAGTTTACGCGAAGCTTCAATGGGGCCCTCATGTATCTAAACTAAGTTGCAAACTTAGTTCTACAGCATATGCTGTAGGGGCCCTCATGTATCTAAACTAGCTTGCAAACTTAGTTCCGCAGCATATGCTGTAAAAGTGATTAGAGGCATCACATGTGTTGAAACTGTGTTCATTTCAGTTATTTCCATAGCATAATGTCATACGGAATCGTGCTATAGGGTAATGCGACTAACATAGAAATATAGATTACCCCCTAATCTATGCATAGAAACTATCTTTGTTTTGCAGAAGAGAAATTCATAACCTAGGGCCGAAGGAAACCCTTAGTAAAAAAATTTATGAAATACATATATTAACTTTGGTCTCTCAGTATATTTATGAAAGTAATATAAGTACAAAAAAAATAGTTTTTGTTAAAAATAGTGATGTACATACTGTAAATACTAAGGAACAAGCACACAATAGTAATACCAGGCAAAGTGTCAGTAAAATTCCTTCATGGGGCAATGTATACTTTTTACACCAAAGTATCAATAATTTTAAAATTTAATCAAGCAAAGATTGTTTCATAATTGGTTATTAACTATTAACTACAAAGAAGTACATAAAATTAAAAAGTTGCAGCCTATTTACGTCCCACTGCTGGGCACAAGCCTTCTCTAATTTCTGAGAGGGTTATTAGGGCAAGGAAATGTCCACCGCGCTACCCCAATGCGTGTTGGCGAACTTCACATGTCATCGAAATATTTTTTTTTATTTTTCAGACATGCAAGATTCCTCACGATGTTTTCCTTCACCGCCGAACACGTGGTAAATCAGCACTTAAAATTGCAATTAACAATTTCATTGGTGCCGGCGGGGATCGAACCCGGGTTGCTCGAGTACTGTGAAGCTTACAGCGAGCGCTAACCATCTGAGCTACCACGGCTCTTAAGAAGTACATGCTTGATGATAATTCATGGGAATTAGGTGATCGCTATCATACTGTTTCTAAATGTTTTCATACCTGATTGTATGAAATATTATATTGAAAACCATTAATGTTTAAAAAAATTAAAATAAGCCGTGTTGTGCCGTAAAAGCGATATCCGCGGGATAAAATTGGGTGATTACATGCTGCGATTAACGTAAGAAGCAATTATGAGAAACAAAAATATCTTGTGGCTTCTGATAGGCTTTCTAGGTTTCTTGCTGGTTCTTCTCAGGACATGATTCCGATGACGGATGTTGTTTCTTACTTTCCGATTCGAGAATCGTTTCGAGATACTACGATTTGACATTGCGCCATTTATTGAAGCTTAACACTCTGAAGTGCGTGGCCTACATAATTAATTTCGTAGTGTGTGCGTAGGATTCGTATACCAAAGAAAGAGTAATAGAGATTAATATTGGCCATACTTCCAGATGTTTGGCCATATTAACCTCTTTGTGAGAATTCTTTTTGTAAACTTTCGTTCTTCATTAATTGTTTGGTGATTATAGAATACTCCATGCGAAGACGAGACCCGTGTCCAGCTGGTGTCCTATTGATTTATTGACTAATACTGCTGACGATGATGTAAAAAAAACATTCAGATAAGCCGTGTAGTGGCGTATAGGTGACATACGCGGGATAAATTGGGTGATGACATCTCACGGGTGTTGTCAGAGGCATATAGGAGAAAACAAAAATATGTTATGGCTTTCGATAGATGTCAATATAACAATCTCGTTCAAGGCAGGTAAGAAATACTCAGGCCAGCAATGGAAAGCGGCGTCAACGTCACACAACGTCTGTAACTTTGATCTTCTATCCGTTCCAAAAATGTATTATTGTTTTACAAACGAGTTAACAGTTTACCTGATGATAAGTAGGTACTGCATTCCATGAACGATAATAAACTAGAATATGCGCCAAGGCTTATAGAATGTTAGGTTTTGTCTTCCGACAATGCAAGGACTTCAAAAACATAAACACGTATATTATTTTGTATAATTCTTTAGTAAGAAGTCATCTTGAATATGCATTTACGGCGTGGAACCCAATTTATGCTACTTATGTAGAACACATAGAAAGGATTCAAAATAAGTTTCTGAAAAGACTTAGTTACAAATTTAAGGATCATTCTACGCTACATCAGTCATTAGAATTGAACGGCGTGAACATAGGGATCAGGTGTTTTTGTTTAAACTTTTACATAACTATATAGATTTCCCCTACCCTCTATGTCGCATTTCATTTAGATGCCTAGCCCTCTACTCCTTTCTTCAGAACTAAGTATTCGAAAAATCGGTTTCTGGTCAGTGCTTGCAACACACATAATGAGCGATATAACCATTTATGAGATATAACAGCTTAGTTTGCAGTTAAATATACCATAGTTAAGTGTAAACTAAGCGGTTATATTTCATCTATTAAGCAAGTTGATCACTTAGGCGGTGTGTGTACTTCTTGTTCTCTCTCTGAATATAAAATTACCTTTACTAACATTGCATGCATTGTATTGGCATTGGCATTGGCATGCATTAAGTATGTTTTTGTCTTTGGCAAACACAAAAATGTACTTCATTATTTCTAAAGTTTTTGTATGTAATTCTTAACGTTGGAGACTGTTCTTGCTAATGTATTATTCAACATTCATCTTCATTCAAATGTGATACAAGAGCTGTAAGTTTCTTTGAATGATATAACTTTAAACTATGAAGGCTACAGATGCATTGCCCTCTGAGGACTGAGATGAAATGTCTTTAAGGTGTAATTACGCAGGTCACTCAATATGTATTGAGATATACAAAAAGTATTCCAGATACTATTAATATTTATTTTACATATTTTTAAAATATTCTCCATCATGCTCTATACAAAGTTCCATTTGCCTAAACCAACTCTGAAAACACTTTTGCCAGTCTTGATATGACAGGTTGGAAATCGCTTCTTCGTAGGCAGCCACGGCTTCTTCGGCGCTTGAAAAATACTTGCCTTTTATTTTTTCTTTGACTCTTGGGAACAAAACGAAACCACAAGGAGCTAAGTCAGGGTTGTAGGGTGGGTAACTTTCAACACCAGATTCCTCAATAAATCCTTTTGTTCTAAGGGAGGTATGTGAAGAGGCGTTATCGTGATGCAGCATGATTCCTCGAAGCCTGGTATTTGGTCTTCCCTCCCGCACAGCTTGAAAAGCTTTGGGTAATGCAAGTGTAGTATACCATTCAAAGTTGACTGACCTACAGTTTTCCAGCATTGACGTCGACAAATGTCCGCTCCGCGAAAAAAAACTAGCCACACTTTTTTGCCAACGTTGCGAGGTCTGCAGTTTTGTCAGTAACTGTCCTTCTGAGCAGACCCATACCAATGATTGCCTTTTATTTTCCGGATCATATTGATAGATCCATGTCTCGTCACCAGTAACGATTTCTGAAGCACGCCTAGATGCCCCGTTTTCAAAACGTAGATGCATTTCATGGCACCAATCCACACGTGTCTACTTTTAGCTTTAGGAGAGCAAACGACGGATCCATCTACAACAAAGCTTCCTCACTCCAAGATGTTGATGCAGTATGGTATGAATGCTCCCCGTACTAATGCCTACAATCTTTTCGATGTCCGTATATGTGATTTGCGGATCTTCTCGCACCAGCATTTCAGTAGTGCATAAATTTTCTGCCGTTACTACTGTTTGCCTCAGTTCTTTGGCCATCTTTAAGATTAATTTTACCCCTTTTGAATTCAACAAACCAGCCAAATTTGTTTCGCGTGATGGAGCTGAGTCCCCTAAAGCTGATTGTAACCGTTGTAAACTTAATTGTTCGGTTAAATCAAATTTAAAATCATAATATATCATAGCGCGCAAATGTTCATGGTTGAGATCCATTATTTGAAATGAAAAGCGTGGGAAGCGTTGCAGGAGAATTAATAGAACTTTGTTTTTTTCTAATATTGAGCAATTGGCATATGGAGTTCTATTTTTAAATAAATTTGCTGTTTAGAAACGTATAACACGGGTGCGTTCCATTTTTAAATTTCAAGCATCTCAAAACTTATTGAGTGACCTACGTATACTGGATTTATATATCCTTTAGACCAGTAGGAAAATAGATAAGAGAAACTTTTTCCGTTACGAAACATTATACTTATTATCATAGTTACCACAGCACTAATATTATAAGGCAATAAGGTCGAGGCCAACTTTGTAAATTATCAAATCAGTTATGTATAATTACTACAGCAGTAAATCATTGTTAAGTGCAAATTACATTAAGAGACATTCCTCACTATTCAAATTAATATCTCATTTAATCTGACAGTTTCAACTTGGAAGCTAATCTGTGCAATCACGAGCACAGGTGCAAAGGTGAAAGAGTTTATGTCACTCACAAGGGTAAACAAAATCTACTGTTAATAAAGAGTTAAAGCCAACTCCAAAGAACTAAAAAGAATATATAATTTTTGCATTCTGATGTCGGGGCTTAGAATCTTCTTATTTTTTTATAACCCTGTCAGAAGTGAGAAGAGACCTGTGCTTGGCAATGAGAAATATTTTTTTATAGATAAGATGCATGATCGTAAGTAGATGCTTGCGAATCATAGACAAATATCCTCAATTAAAAATCAAAATACAGATGCTCTGTCACCCTTAAGGACTAAGATGAAATGCCTCACATGCAGTAATAAGGGTATGGTATGGTAAAGGGTAAGGGTCTCCGGTTCTCTACACTCATATACATACATACACCATACTCGTACGAAACACATCAGTGTTAAGCTGCTACTTTACGCTAGTATACTGTGAGAGCGTGGCCCTTCCTCAGTCAAGCCGACCTATTCATGCTGCATGCAGCAGCGTGGCACTACCACGGATAATAACTTAAAATGAATTTAGTAATTAAAAAAAACCATGTATCTATACAAATAAATAAAATTGAAGAGTCTGTTTGTAATGTTAAAATAACAGCTTTTTACTAAATGCATATGAAAGTATATACGGTACTAATAACAAAAAAACAATTTGTAACATCTTTGTCTGTTTCTGTCTCTTTGTTCCGGCTAATATCCGAAACGGCTGTACCGATTTTGACGGGACTTTCACTGGCAGATAGCTGATGTTATAAGGAATAACTTAGGATACTTTTATTTTAGAAAAAGAATCAGGGTTCCGCGCAAAAAATTAATTAAATTAATACCCTAATTAAAACCCTTGAAATCGTAGTAAATTCTACGCGGGCGAAGTCACGACGGACAATTAGTTTTATTATAAAATGTTACTTAAAAATACTAAATGGTTCTTCCCAATATTTCTCAATAAGTATTATTTTTAGCCTACTCCAAAAAGGAGGAGGTTTTCAATTCGTCGAAATCTTTGTTTTTTCTATGTAAATTCACCGATTACCCGAAGACGCCTGAACCAATTTAGAAAATTCTTTTTTGGTTTCAAAGGGTATACTTCCCAGGTGGTCCCATTTAAATTTTATCAAAACCGGTCGAATGCTTTTAAATAAATCAATATAAAATTATATTTATATTGTGGTTGGTTGTACAAAGTTTTTAATTTTACCACTTGTTAAGCTGTTCATTCATTCAATACAGCTTATCAAAAGGTTACTGTTAGGCAGGTGGGTTGGTACCTGGAGGTTTTTTACTATTTTGAGTCGTAATCAGAAAGATGCCGCTACCCATCTTCCGTTTCATCTTCCTCTGTCGCTGTCTCTGTCTTATAACACCCACGGGATGACATAGAGTAGTGGATTCTATATCGCCGCTAATACACGGCAATTTATAATATTTCTTTAATGAAAATTATTAAATTCTTATCAAAAGATGTCCACAGTAAACGAGTGAGAACGTAGGATTATGTGAGCGATTATATTTTAATTTTAAATTCAATTTTAAATTCTCTAACTGTAAGAGAAGCTGAGCTAATTGAAGCTGAGCGCCGGCACGTATATACGAGTGTAGTGTAGAGTGTAGAGATTGGAAGCATATATTCCGGACAATGGAATTATATATGAATCGGAACAATATTCTTTTACCAAAACCACTACCTCAAAATAAGCATTCTCAAAATTATGATACATTTTGAAAACTAAAAATTACAATAGTCAAAATTTATTCTTTTAATTGACCTTAAATTGAAAATTTTTACATGACCGATCATTGAAATATTGAGTCGCTCATTCATGTCATCGTGTCATTGACTTTAAAGGAAATGAAATACGTTCTGCCAAATATAATAAACTAAAATTCTCTTCCAAAATAAATGGCCCTAAAGAAAGGACGGCGCGGCGGGTCGCAAGACGACTATTGATTTTAACGCAATGAATATTAGTGCGGTAATGAAAGGAAAATAGGCCGTGAGAATTTAGCTGGTTAAAAAGGTCAATGAACAGTAGTGGTCTAAATTATGGGTATACAAAATAGGTTATAGTATTATTGTGTATTTAAATATTAATATTATAAGGATATTTCTATTGTTTTTGTCTGCTTGGGATACATAAAAACGATAGAATAAAATACATATAAAGTTAATAGAACAAAATAATACAATAAAATATCGTCTATACACACAATAAAAATGTAAATTATACTTGTTATTGCATTTTATATTTTATGACAACATTATTGAGAGCAACTACAAATGAGTAGTTAAATAGATTTTATAGATGAAATAATTTTCTATGTCTGAAATTGTTCAATCGTGGCGTTGAGTCATTAAGTCTTTAAGAAGCTTGAATGACCTTGACGAAACGGCTACCACAGAGATTTTAGCCAAAGTCAACACCGTATTTCTTATTTATTCGTATTCTGTATTACTTAGAAAAGTGCAAAGATTAACAGACTGCAGAGGTGACAAGTACATAAGTGATATACTGCCTATTATGCTTGCGTATCACTGAGAGTTATGTCGCGATCTTCAATTACATTGCACGATGTGGTGCTGTAGCTTCTTCCGGTAGGCATCACGAGCTATCAAATGTTTCAGTTTTAAGTACGAAAGAGGTTTTTTTTTTATATACGTTGAATCGTGTTTATTTGTGTCTTATTAGATCTGGGTCTAACCGTTCGCTGTAAATTTCGCCCTGGTTTGATCTCCGATGAAATTTTTAATTGCAATTTTAAGTGCTGATTTAGCACGTGCGCGGCGATGAAGGAAAACATCGTGAAAAAACTTGAATATGTCTTGAAAAAAGAAAAAAAATTTTGAAAAAATGTAAAGTTCGCCACCATTCGTCACGCATTGGGGCAGCGCGGCGGACATTTCCTTGAACTAAAACCCTCTCAGAAGTAAGAGGAGCTCTGTGCCCAGCATAGAAACTTGCATAGTCTATTACTTTACTTTTGTATCGCACATATATGCAATATTCATATTCGTTTCAGATACAGAAGGGTACCTAATGCTGACAAAAATATTATATGGAAGAAAATAGCAGAAAAATATCAAAATTTTTGTAATAAACTATTACGTTTTGTACAGTGATAATCTCCTCCGTCGTGAGTGACTGCAGGATGTTACGAGTATATAGGTACTGATTAACCGTCAGTTACTAAGCGGCTATAAATCAATATATGCATGTACAGAAATACAGATCTACATTTTTTATATTATAATTTTTGATAATCTGGATTTTGATAAATTTTTGAAACCTGGTAAAATTAATTATTTTTCCATAACATTTGATGAGCCTGAGTATAATGCCAGTTGTGCTCTTTGGCTGAAGTTATTATTTATTTTATGCATAATTGCTGACCAACCAATCTCCAAAACAAAATTTTACCTCTTCTCCTTCTAATAATAGCTCCTGCACCTGACACGGCGGAAAAGATTTTTCTAGAAGACCATTTACGATAACAAGTTTTGTTAACAGTTATGAGTGTAACGTTTTTATCAGCTGCTTTATTCATAGTACCTTGAGCATCAATTTGCCAGGTTTTGTACAGCTTCTATTTTTAGTGCGGCAAACTATAAAAGCATTTTTTGGACCGATGTTCTTTTACGCGGCTTACAGTAGATTGAACTGGCAGAAATCGTACTTGTTTTATGAATTATTCGCAAATCCTGAAGATCCTGGCAAGGATAATGGCAAAAACTATTTAAGTTCGTGCATTGTCATCGGTTCTTCTTAAGTGTGCGAAATTTAAAATCGATTTGACAAATGGAAGGGAATGAAAATCACATTCAAAAATTCCATTACATAGATAGATATCAAGGTAATAAAAGCGTGTTAAAAATGATGCTGGCTTTGGTATTTCTTATTTGAAATAATTTGTAGGCGTAGAGCTGCAGAAAACTGTTTCAAACATAAATGGCCGCTACCGATGAATATAATACCTGTCATCTTACACCTATTTACATAGAAACTTTAATTATGTTATTATATTAAATTCTAAATAGCACTTTTTACACAAGACAGTCAACTTTGTGATCAGTTCATATTCTTTTTCGCTAATTAAAAGAATAGTAAAACAAAGAAAGGGGTTCATGGTTTAAAATGTCTTGCAGCTTTTTATAGAAAATCATGACCTTATCATAAAATGTTAGTTAATATTTAGCGATCTGATTTGAAAACTTTTAAGTATGCCAGTCATACATTAATGATGATATTTAGGTCATTATACTGGAAATAGTCTAATAAAGTCTTCAGTATGATTGACGCTGTGTATGAATTTTATAAGTCTATGTTATTTTTTATGAAAATTATTATTGCAGATAAAAGACCTGTCACATTTATTTTAGTCTCGAATTTAAGTAAACAAAATAAAAATTTGAACTTTTTTTTAGAAGACGAAACGACACCTGATTGTAAGTGTTTACCGCCGTCCATGAAAAACCGCAACACCAGGGGAATTGCAGATGCGTTACCGGCTTTTAGAAAGGTGTAAGCTTTTTTCTTGAAGGTCCCTAAGTCGTATCGGTCCGGAAAAATCGCCGGTGGTAAAAATTCCACAGGGAAATTGTACGAGGAAGAAAACTCCTAGTAAAACGCACAGTTGTGAAAAGCCAAGCATCCAGATGGTGAGGATGGTATCGTGAATTTTGACGCGATATGCGTTCGTGAAATTTGGCGGCTGAAATTAATTCGAACAATTCCTCGGAGTACTCCCTGTGCTAAATTCGAAAGAAAATGCAACATCCTTACGCAGTGCTAGTGTATCGAGCCGATCAGAAAGAACTCGGTCGTCGACGATTCGAACCGCTCTGCGCTGGCTGCGGTCAAGTGGAAGGAGCTGACACTGGGGTGCCCCGGTCCAGAGATGAGAACAGTATTCCATGTGAGGCTGAACTTGCGCTTTGTAAATTTGCAAGTGACGTGCCAGCATGACATACTGTCTCGCTTTGCTGAGCACGCCAAGCTTTTTAGATGCCAATTTGGCCTTCCCTTGCAAGTGACCACGAAACTCCACACTATTCGATATGTCGACGCCGAGGATTCCGATGCTAGCTGGGGCAGCAAGGGGAGTGCCTTGAAACTGAGCAGATACGAAAAAGGGGATATTTTTAGCGATAAACGCGCAAACTTGTATCTTCTTGGTATTGAACTGGACTAGATTTAGTCGCCACCAGTCCGAGACTTTGTTCAGCAAAGACTCGACTTCAGACACAAATTTGTCCCGGTACTCGGCGAGGTTTTCCCGAAAAATATTGGCACGGCCGGTATATAAGGCATCACCAGTGCTGTCGTCTGCATAGCAATGAATGTTACTAGTTTTCAACATATGATTGATTTACAGGAGTAACAGCGTTGGTGATAGCACGCAGCCTTGTGGAACACCAGCGATAGGTTTGAAATCAGAGCATGCACCGTCTACTACGATCTCGACGCTCCGATCAGCAAGGAAACTGGTGATCCATTTGCACAATTTCTCTGGAAACTCATAGGAAGGAAGCTTCGAAAGAAGCGCTTTGTGCCAAACCCGATCGAAGGCTTTCGCTATGTCCAAACTAAAGACCAATGCCTCCCCCATGGACTCTACTGCCCCCGCCCATCTATGAGTCAGGAAAACCAGAAGATCACCAGCTACTCGACCTCGACGAAAACCGTACTGGCGATCACGAATCAGCTGGTGATCCGCAAGGTACCTCATGAGCTGACAGTTTATAATGGAATCTATTATTTTGGAGCACAAGGAGGTGATGGCGATAGGCCTGTAGTTGGACGAGTCTGAGCGGTCGCCTTTTTTAGGGATCTGGTTGACCAAAGCTGTCGTTCATGAATTCGGGACTACGCCTTGGGAGTAGAAGTACCAGAAAAGACGCGTTAAATCCGGTGCCAACTCCGGAGCACACGTTTTCAGCACAATGGGAGGGACTCCATCAGGCTCACTCGACTTGCTGACGTCCAGGGAGGTGCTTTACGAACCGAGCGATATGTAAATTGCACAACCGGCATGGAGCACTCACACCGCGGGATGGTCGGCGGTGTGTTCTACCCGTCATCTAGACTCGAGTTGGACGCAAGGAGAGATCTTAAAAGGTCGGCTTTCTCCTTTGCGGCATTGGCCAGTGAGTTGTTCTCTCTGTGCAGAGATGGATGAGATGTCTAACTATTTAAGAAGTCTTATCGGTAGCCTTCCTTTTACATAGAAATGTTGTAATGACGTGCATTTCTTTTATTATGAACTTAGAGTATTTAACCCTAATAGAATAGAACAAGACAGTCTTCGGCATAAAATTAAACATTCAACAAAAAAAATATCCCAGAAAATGTTCAAAGTTTGTCAATAAACGAGTTTAAAAGTGTTATTAAAGAAAAACTGTACAAAAAGGGTTATTATAATATCAAGGAATACATGAATGACGATAACCCCTGGGAATAAGGTAATCGCCACCATGCTGGTTCTATGAAAATTCATTTAAAAATAGTATAAACAAAATTATTGTTAAGTGAAATAAGTTTAAAAAAAAGTCCCGCTGGATTTCTTGCTAGTTCTTCCCAGGACAGATGTATTTTCCGAACCAATGGTAAATAAAAAAAATACATTCAATAAGTATTATGTAATCATCAGTATTGACTAAAAAATCATTCTATTCTATTCTATTCATAAATCTTTTCTATTATTTTTGCAATACCTTAACAGCCGGGTCAGTGCGCAATTCAGATCTGTCTAGAGACGCTAAATTTCAGCGAGCATTGTCAAATTCAATAGGAGTGAGGAAAAACGCTACTTGGTACAGAAGGGCAAAATTAATTATTTAAATTAAAGTCCAATAGCTTTATTAACACGTGACACATAACTGTACTTATTATACTCAACATTAATTTATGGAAATCTGACAAAGTTGAAAATTTTAGTATTTTCGGAAGCTACTTTGCAATTATTCTATTGAGTGAATTTTGCGGAATCGTGTTTTGAAAACTGCCACCTGGAATACGCTCAATTGTAAGTACAATTTTTTTCGATAATGACGTGAAATTACAAAATGATCCCCATGCAGATCAATTTAGCTCTGTTCAGCCTCTTAATATGGATATACCTCGAGATTCAGAGATTTTAAAAGTTTTTATGCGCAGATACTGAAAAATATAATATTATATTATTACTGTCCCGTGAGAAAACCTTTATTCTTTTAATACACTTTTATGGTTGGTTAGAAAAATAATTTCTAGTTCACAGAGTAATTTTTTTTACTATTCTTAGCCAGCGCTAACTATAATTCCACCTGATGGTAAGTGGTTATGTAGCTTAAGATGGTGAAGCGCACTGACTTAATAAAAGCGTATTTACTCTTGCCTAATAGTAGTAGGTATTGTTTACGATCTATTTGTGTGTGTGTGTTTGTGTATGTGTGTGCGTGCTTGCTTGCGTGCTTGCTGGCGTGCGTGCATGCGTGCCCGAATGCGTGCGCGCGCGCGCGCGTGTATGAGTGTTTGTATATATATATATATATATATATATATATATATATATATATATATATATATAATAGAGCATGGTCCTAAGCCACCTGCATCTATCGACTACCTGCATATCTTACCACGTCTTTCTATATAGAGATAGTGGGAGCCTACGCAGCAGTTCGCTTACCGGTACGATTTTGCCACTCGAGAAACTTTCTTCTTATTGTTTATCAATTTTCAAAGCATAAAATATGATTCATATCTAACTTTAACACGTAGAGGAACTTCTATCCAATAAAAAAAATATATTTTGCACATGATGGTTTGTCTAACATTTAAAGAAAACATAAACACAAGAATTTCTTTATTTTCCTTATGTACTTAGTAAAGCACCACTTTTATTTTATTTAAATAGTTTGATTTAATTTTATAATGGTGTACCGAAATATAAGTATCTGTACCTATCTAGATTTCCATCCCCAATAATGTTCTATTAAAGTCACACTCATAAAAACAGTGTTTTATTGTAATACATAATTACAAAATTCAGTATCACCTAATTAATAAAAATATGCAACAATAAAATTAAATAGGTATTACAAACTATCGAAACCTATCAAGAAAAGAGCTTACACCATTCTAAAAGGTCGGCAACGCATCTGCAATTCCCCTGGTGTTGCGGTTGTTCATGGGCGGCGGTAGTCACTTACCATCAGGTGAGCCGCATGCTCGTTTGCCCCCTATTCTATAAAAAAAAACCTATGTAACGAGAGCATGTTGGTCGTTCCACATCTAAATTATATAAAAATGTGTTTTTCAATTTCACTAATCAACGTCGCCGCGATAATTTCCTCTTCTTTGAACACTTTAAAAATTAATTTATTTAGAAAACAATATTTACAGTTACCAATGTACAGATATAACTTAACTAAATTAAGTATTTCTATTCATAAAAATATTTACAATTCAGTATAAACTCTTAAAAAACTAAAATATATTTGATAGGTGACCTATGACGATGTCCGAAAATGAACTGCGACAGAGCTCGCGGGTGATTACAGGATGACGGAACAGGAACGCTCGCGCGAAAATATTCAATTTCGGGGAAAATGATATTTTCTCGAGTAAAACGGGGAATAAAAATAAAAATCTGAATATGAAACATTAATATTTTAAGACCCTTTTTTTTTAGTGTAAAAACTATTTAAAGAGCTTGTGCTGTTTTGGAGAAATTGTGCAAAATATGACAAAGATAATAGTAGGCAAGGTACTTTTTGGGGATTTTTTTTGCTAGTAAGGGGTTCACAAAAATACAATTTTGTTCAATTAAGACATTTATAAAATCCTCTTCTGTCACTCTGTACTTTTTCTTTGCGAGTTAAAGGAACAGTTGTTGTGATTTTTCTGCCGACTTCCAAAAAGGAGACGGTACTCAATTCGAGTGTATGTTTTTTTTATGTGTGTTACCTCATAATTTTGTACTGGGCGAACCGATTTCGATGATTCTTTTTTTTATATGAAAGCTGATAGTTCTCGTGTGGTCCCATATGAATTTGATCAAGGTCAGACCAATGGTTATTGAGTTATTCTTAAATAACCTACATTGAAGTCGCTTATATTGAAGTCGGCTGTACAAAATTTTTAATTTTAAATTATTTACTTACATATCCAAGAATTTAGGCATTTCACCCGCACTTAGTGCGTCAAAGGGCATTTTTCAATCTAATCTCAGAAATCGTAATTATATGGTGTAAAATATTTTTTTTATAAATATAATTTTACCTAAATAATACGAAACGAAAAAAAGAATATGTTTTCTCACAAATATTAACGTAATATATAATACCATCTAATAAAGTTAGAAAAAGATAGATAACCAGTGCGAAAACGGTTGGTTTTTTTCTATAGTTGTGTCTTCACAATTACTACTGATCGTTATATTACTCATAGGCGGAATAACTCATTTATGACGACGAATACGACTGTAAAATTGTATGTATTTCTTAAAATATGTACATATATTAACCACAAAATTTATGATGTAGAGCCAGGATATCAACAAAACAACTTTTTTTTTTTAAAATAGAGTCTTCCTATTCCAAGACCACAAATTAAGATGTTCTACTTCAATTAAAAAGTTACTTACGTCCTACTAATAGGCACAGCATCTTCAAATTTCTGAGGGGGTTTTTGGAACAGAAATGAGGATAACGTATTGATTTATTACGGTGATAACATATATGTAGCGTTCTTTTAGATGCATACCATCTTCATGAGTAAATTATTTGTTATTATAATTTTTCGGATTATTATTTATTAACGAACTGGGGTTCTAGGTTTCGAAAACAGACAGTGCTAAAATTCCTATAGCGACGAAAAGCTGAACGTGAACGACCGATTTAAATAAACCGACTCACAGACTACTAAGAGGATACTACGCATAACCGACTCGACGATCGGGAACTCCCCTGTATTTGTCTGAGGTGTGGTGACGTTTGTTTTCTTTGTAATTGTTAGTGACTGTGCACTGAGGTATTCTTTGATTAAATCGTCGTTTGCCTGTTTTATTTTGGGTTAGCAACTATTTTCATTGTAAACATAAAAAAAAAATATAATATAAAATATAAAAACGGTTAACTCCTAGTAAATCTGAAAATAAGTTTTAACCGTTGTATGATAATTTGAATCTATTCTATACTATAACCTAGTCTAATAGGTCAATGAACGTCAAATCCTACCTACTCCAGGTTCCTGCAAAACATAAAGGGACATTCCTCGCTCCCGATTTCTGGCCCTCTAGGGTAGTGTTTCGCCCATACAGGGACGCGCCAAAGAAAAAAGTTCCCTAAATAGTGTTAAGTTATGTCTATATTTTATATATATTTTTAGGTTACGGTATATATTGCTATGGGCCAATGTTCTTAATTTTTAAGTCCTTGATGCCTGAAATAAAGTTATTGTATTGTATTGTATAACCTACGTGATACCTTTTTAAAACAGTGATCTTTACGATAAAATGAGATAAGTAATATATTATTCCTTCAGTTACAGTGGGATGCTACACACGTAGATACTTTGGCGACCTCTCATCTTAAGAGTACCTCGTTTAGAGTCAGGGCGGCATTAGATGCAGCTGAACTGAGTAAGTGGCACAGATATGAGTCTTTGAGAGATGACTATATATTTGGGTCCACGAGCGGTGAAGTTCCTACATGAACTGTATCCGCGAATGGTCTTTGCTGCTGGTGATAAGAAGGCTATTTCTTTTCTCGTTCAAAGGCTAAGTATAGCCATTCAACGAGGAAACGCAGCCAGCGTTCTTGGCACGATACCACGGGGAGTAGAACTGTATGATGTTTAAGTTACTAGTTTTAGTTTCTTTATTATAGTTTTTTCTAATCTATAAATAAAATTCCTAAATAAATTATAATATGCTTCTATAATTAAATTTATAAATGCGCTTTGAAAATTCTGACTTTCATTATTAGAATAGAATTTACGGTTTTCGTCGGGGTCGATCAGCTGGTGATCTTCTGGTCTACCTGAACCATAGATGGGCGGAGGCAGTACAGTCCAAGCGGGAGGCGTTGGCCGTTAGTCTGGACATTGCGAAGGCCTTCGATCGGGTTTGGCACAAAGCGCTTCTTTCGAAGCTCCCTTCCTATGGGCTTCCCGAGAAATTGTGCAATTGGATCACCAGCTTCCTTGCAGATCGGAGCATCAAGGTCGTTGTAGACGGTGCATGTTCTGACTACAAGCCTATTAACGCTGGTGTTCCACATGGCTGCGTGCTATCACCAACGCTGTTTCTTCTGCATATCAATGATATGTTGCTAACTGGTAACATTCATTGCTATGCGGATGACAGCACTGGTGATGCCCTATACACCGGCCGTGCCAATATTTCTCGGGAAAACGTCGCCGAGTACCGGGACAAACTTGTGTCTGAAGTCGAGTCTTTGCTGGACAAACTCTCGGACTGGGGGCGACTAAATCTAGTCCAATTTAATCCTCAGAAGACACAAGTTTGCGCGTTTACCGCTATAAAGAACCCCTTTGTCGTATCTCCTCAGTTTCAAGGCACTCCCCTAGTTGCCTCAGCCAGTATCGAAATCCTCGGCGTCGACATATCGAGTGACGTGCAGTTTCGTGGTCACTTGGAAGAGAAGGCCAAATTGGCCTCTAAAAAGCTTGGCGTGCTCAGCAGAGCGGGAAGGTATTTCATGCCAGCACACCGCCTGCAACTTTACGGTACTTTTTGACATTATTGTGAATTGTTTTCATTTCATTTTTTAATTTCTTGAACACATTTATCCAAATATTCTTTATTTATAACCTCATTCTCTTTTTCAGGAGTTTGCAGTCCTTTTAATCTTGTTAAGTTGAAATCAAAATCACCTGCGTCTGTTCTTACTAAAGCGTCACTGAGAATATCAGAGCATTCAAATAGACGTAAACGCTTATGAACATGATAACCAAATTTGTCTATATTCATAGCCGTCTTATCAGCTTCTGTAATGAAATGGTACTGCGTAATCCTCCTGTAGGCAGCTTAATATATTTAATGTCTTTGAAATTTTGAAAATTTCATATCGTTCCTGTAAACCAAATCAGTATCTTTTTTAACTTCTTTTAAAACATCAACTCCTTCTCCCTTTGGAAGACTTTCTGCAATACTTTTATGATTTCTCGAGTGCTTAAACAATGGTTTCATCACTTTCATATATTTAAATCCTTTGTTACTGTCAATCGGTTTGGATGGATCATAACTATGTTTGTGTGCATTAGTATGCAAAAGTAACAATTTATAATTTTGTAAGTCTTCCTCTGTCACAATTTTTAAATTTCGTAGCTTTTTAAACAATAACTTTTTTAAGCCTGGAGTTTTTTCAAACTATGAATTCCGATTTTCAAGATGTGATCATTATCATAGACAAGAAATGGGCCGAGCATTCATTTCTCACGTTCATTTCTGACACCATAAGGCACATCTTTTAGTAATTCAGATGACATAGTCCATGATAATGAATCATTTGCAATACTTGGTGTTGACTGGTGTGATTTAAATGAAATTTCATTAGCGGCATTATCATCTGCAGGAAACGAGTGAGTAAGGGTTTTGTGGGATGTTGTATAAACATTGTTATCTGAGTTTTCTTCATTATTAACAGGATCTTCAAACACATCACTTGAAGAAATCAATGACTCACTTGTGCTGTACTTAGGTTTAACAATAAGGTGAGCTTGGTCTGTATCTTCATTTAAATGCTGCTTTTCTTCAGTTTTTCTGGTAAGCATATGAAGTGGATCAACGATAGGCTTAAATATTGTTTTCAAAGCCAGACTGTTTGTATTTCTTGCATCTTTTATCATTTCTACCTTTCTTTTTACAGCTGCAGCAGATTTCTCTCTGTCTCTCTGTGTCTCGCTCCATTGTAAAGGAATCGTACTGTGTTTGACTACTCAGCAGAAACTGATTGCTATTTAAACGTTAGTCTAAAATTATGTTATGTATTTATGTAATTATGTTGTGTATGTTAATTAGGTAATTATTAATGTATCAAACTTCATTCTGTAACAGCCTTTATATCGTTCACAATCTTTATTTATAACAATATAATTGAAAGGTTTTCTCCACACAGTTGAACACATTTCCCGGAACTGAGACCATGTCATGTCAGACCCTACATGCTCGTCATAAATGTGTCTCAGATTTACGTCATCTTGTTTAAACAATATGATCAGGTTAGCGTTATCTCTAACTAAATGCTTAGGTATCTTAGTATACGTTTGATTAATATAAAAACAGTCAATGTTCTTATGTCGACCCATTGCGAAATAATCGCGAATGTTGTTCTGATTTTCACAAGCTACATCGTCAAATATTATAATTGAGTTAGGCGAAGCTGGTGTGGACTCAAAATTTCGCTATTATGATTATACTTGTAATAATATGTACCTTCTATATTCTGCAGTACTGTTTCTAAAAATAAGTATTAAGGTTGATATACATACTTTGAATATACCTAAAGGTTGCGAAAACGCGGTTCATTCTGATGTAACATTAAGCTGATAACTAAGTTAGTTTCCGCAATTCGATGGACCGCATACAATACTACGTATCATATTTCGCAATAAGCTCCCATGACGTTTAACCTTATTTTTTGGTGCAGGACAGATACATTCTAATTTAAGTGATTCTTTTTGTTTGAGAAATTTCATAACAGGTGTGTTAACTTGGCCGTATTGGCTGATAGGTTTTAATGAACAAACGTTATTTCAATCGTGTTAATAATTTAAAAACTTGAAAAAGTTGCTGAAGATTAACTTCATCATCAGCTTTAGTTCAAAAGTATTTTTTTAACGGATAGGGTGACAAACGAGCACACAGTCCACCTGATGGTAAGTGGTTGCTGTGGCCCATAGACATCTACCCTCGTTTGCGAATCAAATTGCAGATGGGTTGTCACCCTTGAGGACTAAGATGGAATGCCTCTTTTCCAGTAAAAAGGGTCTCCGGTTCTCTACACTCATCATACGAAACACAGCAGCGTTAAGCTGCTATTTTACGCTGGTATTCTGTGAGAGCGTGGTTCTTCCCCGGTCGCAGCTGCAGCATGGCTCTACCATGTAAAAGCATTCACTCACTCTTGCTTCGCTCAAGCTATGTGCCCACTGAAGGTCATAATTCTCTCAAGTATAGGTCCAAATTTTTTTTAGTTTAACCAAATTAGTACCTACATGCTTGCAAGTTTATATATTAAATCAATTTATTTAACCAATGGTGGGTGATCGCAAATGATCTAGCGGTTTGTATTACGAGTGAGCTACAAAGACTGATGGATGTGGTTCGATTCCCATCCAGTATAATATAAAACATTCGTATATACTGTTGAAGACCTTTTTTTTTTTTCTTTTTTTTTTTCTATGTGTAACTAGCGAGCGTTAGCGGTTCAGGCATTCTATTATGATTGAGTAACAAACATAAAAAAAAAACATCTAACATACACTTTTATGTTTATATTATTAATTAATAAGATAAGCATGTAGTTACTTTCATAGCATAATGTCTTATGGAATCTTACTATGGGATAATGCGACTGACATTGAAGTCATATTTTTTGCAAAAGATATGCATACGGATGATCTATAACTTAAATTATAAAGAGTCCCTTAGAGACAAATTAAAGGAAATAAACATATTAACTTAGCATAGAAATATATTTATGAAAATGTAATGTATGTACATAAAAACATAAATAGCTTTCACAAGAAAAAAATATGTTCATTTTTAAACATTAGGAAAAAACATAATCTTGTAATACCAGTTTTTAGACTTTAAAGAATTAGTAATTAATTTATGGGTAGGCAATATATACGGTTCTACAACAAACGCCTGTGTGTTATTCCAGACCATATTCTATCTAGAGATATTACGAATAGTATAAAATTCAGTTTAAGATTGAAAATTGTTAGCTTTTCCTTCAAAAAGCATTGATATGAAACAAAGATATATTTATAATGGATCTTAATTTTATAAAAACATTGACCGCCATATGCTGACCCATTTCCATATTATTGCGACACTCGTTTACAGTGGATTTAGCTAAGAGTCATTTATATCATTTTCATTACTCTATAATGAAACGCATGTATAAAAATTCACTGAAACTCTGTTATACTGACACTGTTAGTCTGCTGTATCTAATAAATACAAATGATTTTTATGAAGACATAAAAAAAAATATAAAATATTTTGATACAAGTAATTTCAAAAACAATCATTATGATATACCCAAAGTAAATTGTAAAATTCCAGGGTTTTTCAAAGACGAAATGGATGGTGACATAATAACTGAATTTGTTGGATTAAGAGCGAAATTATATTGTATTGATTCGAAAACAACCTCAATAAGAAAAGCTAAGGGTATTAATAAATCTGTTACTAAAAATCTTAATATTGAAAAATATAAACAAGCGTTATGGTCTAATGAAAACTTTAGAAAGAGTATGTGTATAATTAGATCAAAGAATCATCAAATCATCATCATCATTACAGCCTTTCACAAGTCCACTGCTGAACATAGGCCTCCCCCAAAGAATGCCACAAAGCACGGTCCTGAGCCACCTGCATCCATCGACTTCCTGCATATCTTACCAGGTCGTCACTCCATCTAGTGGAGGGACGTCCTACACTTCGCCTGCCGGTACGAGGCTGCCACTCGAGAACCTTTCTTCCCCATCGGTTGTCGGTTCTTCGAGCTATATGGCCGGCCCACTGACACTTCAACTTACTAATCCGTTGGGCTATGTCGGTTACTCTAGTTCTACTGCGGATATCTTCATTCCTAAGTTTATCACGCAGAGAAACTCCGAGCATAGCGATCTCCATAGCTCGCTGAGCGACCTTAAGCTTCCTCATACGGCCAGCTGTGAAGGACCACGTCTCAGTTCCGTAAGTCATCACTGGCAACACGCACTGGTTGTACAATTTCGTTTTAAGGTTTTGAGGTATGTCTGACGAGAAGATGTGTCGTAGCTTCCCGAACGCTGCCCAGCCGAGTTGAATCCGTCGATTGACCTCTCGGTCGAAGTTGGACTTACCTAGTCGGACTATTTGTCCCACGTAAACATACTCGTCAACAACTTCGAGCTTAGTGCTCCCAACAACTACCGGCATAGGTGTGACATGGACATTAAACATAATCTTTGTTTTGTCCATGTTCATCTTAAGACCTATCCGTTGGGAAACACCATTGAGGTCATTAAGCATAGTGCTTAGGTCCTCCAGCGATTCTGCCATTAGGACTACATCGTCGGCAAATCGAAGGTGAGTGATGTACTCGCCATTGATGTTGATACCGTATCTTTTCCAGTCCAGAAGCTTGAAAACGTCTTCCAATGCAGCGGTGAAGAGTTTCGGGGATATGACGTCACCCTGTCTTACACCTCTCTGCAATTGAAAAGGTTTCGTACTCTGGTTCTGTACTCGGATAGCCATCGTAGCTCTACTGTACAAAGACTTCAGCACTTCGATATACCGACAGTCAACTTGGCACCGCTGAAGGGACTGCAGCACCGCCCAAATTTAGACGGAATCAAAGGCTTTCTCATAGTCCACATACGCCAGACATAGTGGCAAATTGTACCCTTCGGACTTCTGTACAATTTGCCGAAGGGTATGTATGTGGTCTATGGTGCTAAAGCGCTTTCGGAAACCGGCTTGTTCGGGAGGCTGGAAGTCGTCAAGTCTGCGCGCGAGACGGTTCGTAATGACTCTCGAAAACAGCACGTAAACGCGGCTCAGAAAAGAAATCGGTCTGTAGTTCTTCAAGAGAACGTTGTCACCTTTCTTGAAGAACAAGACCACCGCACATCTGCTCCACGCCTCCGGTGTAATGCCACCATGGAGGACGGAATTAAATAGCTTCTGAAGGACTTCAAGTACCGGTCTTCCACCCGCTTTCAGAAGCTCCGCTGTAATTCCATCCTCGCCTGGGGCCCCACCGTTTTTTAGGTGCTGGAGAGCCATTCTAATCTCGCTCAGACTGACGTCCTGGATATCTTCGGAATAGTGTCGGATGAGACTCGCTCTTCGATCGTTACTCACACTTGCGTGTGGCTCCAACGATGACGTGTACAGCTGCCCATAGAACCTCTCAATCGCACTCAAAATCTCAGGTGTCCCGGAAACGATGCTGCCACACTCTGTCTTCAGCTTTGACAGTTGTCTCTTTCTGGCAGACAGATCTCTGGCAAAGACTTTGGAGCCTTGGTTCTGCTCGATCGCTTCTTCAATACGAGCTGTAATGAAGTTGCGTAAGTCCCGCCGCATGCATTTGGAGATCTGTCTGTTCAGATGCCTAAATGCTGTCAAGTCTGTTGAAGAATGTAGCTTTATCTCCCGTCTAACAGCCAAAGAGTGTGATCGGTGAGTTTTTGTGTTCTTCTGCGGCGGGTCTTGCAGAACTTAGCTCCGACCGGATGGACAGTTTCCACGAGCTTGTCATTCATATCGTCCACTTCATTGCAGTCTTCTAGGCACTGAAAACGGTTTTGTAACTCGAGCTGAAAGGTTTCGGGACTTTGGAACAGAGCACGAAGGGGACGGAGCGTTGACTTCATTAGACGAGACATCTCCAACTTAACGTTTAGGTTCAGTGTGCCTCTAACCATTCGGTGATCGCTACCAGTTTTCACACTCGCGATCACGGAGACATCACTGAACAGTTGTCGTCTGGTCGTCATAATGAAGTCAGTCTCATTTTTGTCGAACCGTCGGCACTCGACCAGGTCCACTTCCTGTGGGGCCGCTTCTGGAAGAAAGAGTTCATCATAAAGAGTCCCTCTTTCTCCATGAAGTCGGGCAGCTGCTGGCCCCTTGGGTTCCGTTGCCCTATTCCAAATTTCCCTACTTTCAGCTCACCGTTCTCTCTTTGTATTGAAGTTTTGCATTGAAGTCTCCCATTAACACCGTATATTGTGTTTTGGAGGAATGCATGGCTCTAGAGATATCCTCATACATTTCATCCACCTCCTCATCGGGGTGTGCCGAGGTTGGTGTGTAAACCTGTATGACTTTCAGCGAATACAGTTTGGTGATTCTGAGTATAAGGTACGCAACCCTCGTCGACACACTCCCAATCTTGTTAACGAGAGACTTGTAGACGATAAATCCGACACCTCCTTGGGACAGATGGTCGCCCTCCCGGTGATAGAGCAAGTTGCCGGATTCGAGGATTACTGTGTCCTCCCCCTCTCTTCGGACTTCGGATAATCCTATAATATGCCAGCGCAACTTGTCTCTCTTCTTCCAGCTCCACGATCTTCTCGTCAGTCCGCAGGGTGCGTGCGTTGTACGTTGCCAGGTCGAGTCGTCTAAGGTGGCAACCGAACCTCCACCGGAGATTCTTAGCACCCCCTGCCCCGCCGTTACCATGGTCGCCACCGTAGCCAGGAATAGCGGGTGCGCCGGGGATTGGGGGCCGTTTATAATTGTCATTGCTCATGGGGGGTATATTGCCATAGTTGCCACGCTTGGCGAGCGGGTTGGCAACCGCAGTTTTTTTTATTGTAATTTTGGCTATTATCAGGAAGATGCTGCTGCCCATCTCCTGCCTGTTTCCCTTTGTCGCCTTTTACGACACCCACGGGAGGATATGGGGTAGTGGATATTCTTAACCGCCACTACACGGCATATCAAATATTATCATATGGCATAGAATCATCAAATATTTACTCAAAAAGTTGATAAACTTGTACTTAATAGAGACGAAGATAAAAGACAAATTATGGCACATGGCTACAATACGTTACCGTGGGGACACTATAAAACTATATTTTAATAAATTTGAATGTAAAACTATGTAATGCTACTACTATGTACTGTATAAGTAAGTAAGAGATAAATGTATAGCTTAAGTTACATTTATTATCATGTTTATAACTTTATATTAATTTTAACATAACATAACATAAACACTCACGCCTGTCACCCAGAGGGGTAGGCAGAGACTATGGACTTCCATTTGGCACGATCCTGACAGACCTCTCTCGCTTCCTCCACATCCATATACCTACGCATAAACGCTCGTCGGTTAAAGGTACTCTTGATTTGGCCCATTTTCAATATATCGCCAATTTGGTCGATAAACTTTCGCCTAGGGCGACCCTTCCCGATTCTGCCGTTCACCTCTGCAACATAAATTTGCTTTGTCACTCTTTCCTCATTCATTCTTTCTACATGACCAAACCACCGAAGCATTCCTTTCTTAATCCTGGTCACAACATCATCTTGCAAACCACACTCTTCTCTTATTAAACAATTTCTCACTCTGTCATTCAGATTCGTCCCTAACATACTCCTTAATGACCGCATTTCTACAGCATTTATTCTACTCTCGTGCTTCTTCTGCCACACCCAACTTTCACTACCATACATTAAAGTAGGCACTAATACAGCATTGTGAATTGCCATACGTGCCTTTTTGGACACATTCTGACTTTTCACAATAGAGTGTAGAGCCCCATTCACTCTATTTCCTGCATTCACTCGTCGTTCTATATCCTTATCATATCTACCATCCTTACTAAACACACATCCCAAATACACAAACTCATCTACTTGTTCTACCAACTCCCCTTCTATTCTTATTTCACATATCGTTTTACTTTCTTCTCTTTCAAAAACCATAACTTTCGTCTTACTTGCGTTCACTTTCATTCCCTTTTCTTTTAATGTCCTGTTCATTAATGTAACCATCATTTGCAACTCGGCCGCCGAAGACGCAAGTATGACTTGATCATCGGCGTACAAAAGGCATTTGACGGTTAACTCACCCATTCTTAACCCGCATTCTTCTACTTTCAAATTTTCCAAACAACTGTCCATAAATAGGTTGAACAGCCACGGGGAAGCCACACAGCCCTGTCTGACACCTTTATGGATGCCAAACCAGTCCGAGTAAGCCCCGTTGATCCTGACACAGGCATTAGAGTCCCTATATAGAGACTTCAATGCCTGTATCAGACCAGCGCTCAACCCAAATGAGGTCAGTGTTTGCCATAACACGTTCCTGTCCACTCTGTCATAGGCCTTTTCCAAGTCCATGAACGCACAAAAAACCTTCTGGTTTTTGGCCAAAAATTTCTCCGCAATCATGCGCATGGAAAAGACTTGATCCGTACACCCCATCCCCTTTCTAAATCCAGCTTGCACATCCCAAATTTTTCCATCAGTTTCTTCCATAACTCTTTCAATTAACACCTTAGCATACAATTAACACCTTAGCATACTTACATTATAATTTTAAATAAATAAATATTTAGTTTTAATAAATACATTCGTTGTAACAATAAATTTCTTTTACTTTTTCCTCTACACAATTGAATAATAATGATACATAATAAAAACAATAAAATTCAATGTATAACTTTTTTATATTTTACAAGCTACATTACTTAAATTACTAGTTCTCACATAATTTTTGACCAATTTTTTATAGGACAATTTGTAGCATCTAACACTTCATCATACATGGAATCCACAACATATTGAACATTTATATTAGCACTAAGATCGTGGATGACATTTTCTTCTTGCTCGTTAAGTTCGCAAATGCTGATTTTAATCAGACGATGACCTCGTTTATCTTTATCTCGGCGGATAATGTATGATGATGATGATGATGATTCTTGAGAACGGTTTCTCTTCCTGTAACGTATCTTTGATTTCGATTGCCGCTCTTCATTAATAGCAATTCTATTTGGTGGTAAATCGTGAAGCTGCTCCTTTCGGTTGTAATAATTTAGTGTAAATTTATCCACATTCTATGCATAGTAATACGGATTAGTGATAGAATTAGAACCATTGTGTTCCTCAGTGTTAACCATGATCTGCAATTAACAAAAACAAGTATGAAGTCAAAAAAAAGGTAATGGCGGCTGAATTTCTAAATAGTATAAAAAATTATTAAACTCACCAATATAGATGATATTTGACGAGCGTTGTAATCAACGTGCACTCGCTATGAGAATAAAACAATAATGAAAAAATTGAGGGAGGGCGGGAGGCGCTCTTCAATCCTGGAAAGACACATCATTGTATTTAGTTAGCGGGTGGATGCAAATTAATTAATATCTTTATTGTAATAGATTTACGATGTTATGTTTTCGGGTCTTAGGTTTTTTTTCGTCACGGAATTTCCTGATTCGCCGCGCTCAAAGCCCTCGATAAAAACTATGCAATATAGCAATAGCTTAAAAACGTTTATTAGCACTGACCACAATGAAATTAGGTTAAACAAGTTGTATCATTAGAAATTAATTATATAGATGCGGCAATACCATCAGTATCTCGCAAACGCTCTGAATATAATGCTCAATAACTCAACTGGAAGTGGAAGTACACTTGTTCCCGCAGGATAGAACTGTGAGTATGTAGACGTTAATTTGGTTAAACTAAAAATTTTGTACCTCTAATGGAGAGAATTGGGGTCTTCAGCGGCATGTAGCTCGAGCAAAGCAAGAGCAAGTGACGCAGAAGCCCCAATTCACACCTACTGTCGTTTGTCTTAATACACATTCCAAGCTTGTGACATGCATGATTCAAAATTAAAAGTTGTTACTAATTTATTTCTGTGCCCCTTAAACTTACCTACAATAGGTACTACAATAAGTGACAGGCAATGTATGAAGTCTCGCACCTTTGATGATGCTGCCCGTTATACTACCCGTTATTCTTATACAAGCAATTATTCTATGCGAATGAAGTCGCGGGCACAGCTAGTCGACAATCCCAGCGACACGGTAGCCCCCAGCAGGGGTTAACAAACGCCGAGTATAACATTGTTATTATTAATAATAATTTATTTACAAACTCAGGTTCATAATTAGTATAAAAGAAAACATGCGTGAGTGTCGTGGAATCGGTTGGAACGAAGTTCCTTTCGTACGATTGCATGTCTTAAGCGCAAAGTGCGTAGGTATGTTCTACTAGCGTCTAAAACTTAAGATTCCAACGTTTTGTCGCATAAAATCGTATCCAGCAATCATATTATACATATAAATGATATAAAAAGCACATTGTTAGAAAAGAACATAATTGTTGAACTTTTTAATATATTTTTTTAAATCGATTAATTGCTATTTTTACATAAAAAGGGGTTTTAGTTGCTTATGGTGTGGATTTATCAAGTCCGAATGGCGCTGTAAACACGATAACTTTTGAAAATATCAATTTTTTATCTCAATCTATTTTTTAATCTCTTCATCTATTATGTGGGAAGCCATGGAATGTAAATGGCAGTATAATTTTGTATTGTTTAGTAATAATTAATTTTTTTCGGCCCTAGAATGGCGAATTTTCGTTGGTTTGATAGCCTTGTATGTAATTTATTTTACTAAATAGGCCGAAGCCGCCCTCAAAACTACAGCCACAGAATACTTTACTCCAGCTTCAAATGCCGTCGTGAGTGGTTGTTTGTTACAGTGGCTCGTGCTGAAAAATATCGATCACGAAATACAAAATATTGCAAAAACCAAATTTGATACTTGACCAAGGTAAGCTATTACTATTATTATAATTACAAATTTTTATTACAATATTTCGTTTCGCTAAAAGCACGCAGGATTTATATATAAATAAATATACGTCTTGGACTTTATAGACCTGAAGGTGTGCCGGTATCTGCTACTGGAACTCCTCGACGAGGAGAACTAGATGTGCCGAGTTTGGCCTCGTTTTGTTAGTTATAATGAGACCTTACCTTCGGACTTGATAAAGTGACTTGAAAGTGTACTTTGATTACTGCTACTGGAACTCCTCGACGAGGAGAACTAGATGTGCCGAGTTTGGCCTCCTTTTGTTAGTTATGCTAAGACCTTACCTCCGGACTTGATAGAGTGAATTGAAAGTGTACTTCGGTGACTGCTACTGGAACTCTTTGACGAGAAGAACTAGATGTTCCGAATTTGAGCTTGTTTTGTTAGTTATGATGAGACCTTATCTCTGGACTTGATAGAGTGACTTGAAAGTGTATTTTGATGACTGCTACTGGAACTTAATGACATTTTTAGACACATTTTTAGATTTGTCAAGCTTTTTTTAAAATTGAAATTTGACATAAAATTATCAGAATATTTGAAGTATAGTAAATAATAAAATAAGAAAAGAATTAATAATTATAAGATATTTAGTGAACACTTGTGTGTATTTAACTACTTCAAAAAAATTACGTATAATCATTTTTTACGTCATTTTTTAATACGCTTAAGGCATCCACAATTGAATTTACCAATATTTTTAATACTATGTAATAATGCTATTAAACATTACTAATATTCGCTTAAAATGCTTGTGTTAGAAGTGGTTCACGACAGTAGTCGAATGACGGATTCGAACCTATCGAGTTCACGTTCCGCGCCCTGCCATTATGCTACTGCAGCTTCAAATATATTATTATTGATAAACGTATTATATTATTGATTAACGAATATAAATAAATGAATTTCTAGCGTCCATTAAAATGAAGCGCCATTTTAAAATAAAATAATATTTCTTTCATGGTAGAGATAAGAAAAAGTGCGAGGGAGATGGATATTATTCCATCTCGCTTCCTTATAGCCGTCAAGGCCATCTACATTACGTCAGAAGGGGTCGTGAAAATCTTACACTTTTTCTCGCCTAGCCCCCTCCCGCCAAATTCGTACCGATCCGATAAAGAACTTCGTTCCAATAATATTTTTTACTATTATAAATCAGTGCTTAACTTTGGACCTTGTAGAAAACTCGAAGGAGACTGGGATACATTACCTAAGGTAATTTTCGAGAAATTTGAGGGACCAGCAAAGTTGTAGAGCAAGTGCTCAGTTTTGGTTTTACTCATCTTCAGTTCGACACTCTCTAATCTCTATTGTCATTTTGCCAGTCTACTCTGTACCTCCAGTGTATTTTTTCCAACATTAACAATATCGTGTCTGTACGTCCGTTGTTAGTGCAACCATTACAAGGAGAATCAGCCCACATTGACATTCAACTTGCATGTTGTTCCAGTACAGACCGAGTATGCGTGCTGGCTTTGTTACACGTCGCACAGATAGATTAACATACTTCCCTCCCACTTCTTTCTGTTTCAATGCTCACAAAAGTTAAAATTTATATTCATTTGCAAACAACATAATTCACTTTTCCGTGTTAGAGTTATTTGCATTTCCTTCATGCTTTGAACATCAGGAATATTTAAACGAGCACTCTTCCATTGGAGTGACGTATTAATTATTAATAGACCGGTTGAGATTTGCTGAGAGCATTTCTACGCACTAAAAATAGCTTCAATATTGCATTACGTTACTGATTAATTTTGCATTCAAAAGAATTTTACTACTTTAATCTATCATTGATGCGTTCCGTTATCTATATAAAAATGGATATTGGCACAAATACGTATTTTTTTTTGTTTCAACTCAACTTTCATTTCGTTGTAATTCACCACTAGATGGCGCTGCAGCACCTTCTTTGCCGTGTACCGTTCAACCGATCGCCATGATAATTTAAATCTAAACTTAATTTTATAAAGAAAAAATATTTATTTTTTTTGTAATTTTGTTTGTAATAGGTAAACGATAATGAAAAACTCCTAAACCGATTCTAAAAATTCTTTCACATATTATAGAAATCTACAATATCGGTAAGTAAATTTTTTTTGCGCCCAGCAGAAATTGAAAGGGACTACACTCCGGAAAGCAAGGAAGGGAGGTGGTGAATGCTCTAAGCATACCACGACAGCCGGCTGTCGTGGTTACGTGGAACTCAATGTGACTAACCTAGAAGTGGTTTTGAACTATTTGTAGTTCGTTAATGATTTTAGGGTTAGCGTGAGCAAATATAGGGCCCGTGTAAGTCGTGACTGGTCAAATACAGACCTTATTAAGGGTTCGCTTGTTTCGCAGGCACATTTTACTGTGTCGGCCCAGCATACTATTGAGCCTACTCAGATAGAAACGTGCGTTGCGGGTTACTCTTATGTCAACCGCAGCTCACCTTCGGGTTGGGGCCCGAAGTTGAGCCTCATGTCAAGGGTGACACCTAAATATTTAGCGGTCGTATGCCAGGGGACAGGGGTCCCTAGCATTCGGATTGGCGGAATGGTAGTGAGGCGGCGTCGTTTATGATCGAAGTGAACGGCGGTGCACTTCTCCGGGTTCACATCGATGTGTCATTTTTGGAACCAAGCTCCTAAGACATTAACTGACTTTTGAATCTTGTTCCATTTGAAAGGCTTTACAAAAGAGGGCAGTGTCGTCTGAGGGAGAGCTGAACAACTTTCGACGAAATGGGAATGTCTTTGGTGAACAGGATATATAGGAGAGGGACATCAGCTTTGATGGGGCGCTGAGAGTAGAGCGTGCCTTCGTGTCTAAAACGAAAGGTACGATCCTTCAGGTAAGAGGCCACGAGACGAACAAGACGATCAGGGAGACCTATTTTATACAGTTTGTAGATGTAGATATATTAGATGTAGATAAATGCAGATATATTCCACAAAACGGTGAACTTGTTGGGGGGGTCAGTAACATCTAAACTAATCTTTTAAAGAAAAAAGATTTGTTATTTGTTTTTTTATTTTTGTTTGTAATGTATATACGAGTACTTTAAAACTAATAAACTAATTTAAAAAAATGTTGTACCTATAGAAAGCTACATTATTAGAAAGTATCATTGGCTACCTATATTTTATTTTTACCCAAGACATCAAACAAATTCCTAAAATTCCTAAAAACTCATTATAGTAATTCTATTTCACGATGAAGTTTTCACTTTGGTTGTTGTTGTCGGCTGGTGGCCTTTTTTACATGGGGAAATGCCTACGCATACCCGTCTCGCGGGAGCAAGGACGGGTTATGTCGGACTCGCACCGACTACTTTGCTGCATATTGGCAGGGCCACGTAAACACTTTCGCACACACCCGCGGCCCCACCAGCGCCAGCCGCCCCATGGTAGCCCCTTCTCGGGGGAGGACCTCTCCTCCCCATTCTCCTTCTTAGCCAAGGCGTACCAGGAACGCAAGGCACGCTCCCCTACACGGCCTCCAACTCCGCCTGCGTATCGGACCCCGCCGAGCCGACACACATCCGAAGTGGGCTCGCCAAGCCCACTCGGAGTGGCTACTTCGGGCCGGCCCTACACCACGGGCCAGCCAAGGGGTTCCTCTTTGTTCACTGCGGATGACCAAGCCACGGCTACTAAGCCCCCCCACCACGACAAGGCGGGAACCCGTTCGGAGGGGGGGGGGGATAGGAGGCAAGCGGCGGTGAGGAGGAACTTGTACTTTTTCTTGCTGGTGTCTTTTCGGTGGCTGGAGAGCGACTGTCGACCATGCCGTTGCTGGCCAGCGGACCCTTGCCTCACCCCCACCTTTTTTTATTTCGTTACAATTCTTACAACTAATAAACAGGATTACAAGAAAGGTAAGTATCTAACTTATATCTAACGCTATTCATTCGGTGTCTTTATTGGGAGAGTTATTGCATAGTTACAACACAACATTACGCATAGTTACAACACAACATTAACCATAGTTACAACACAACATTAAGCGTACTTACAACACAACATTATTCTTTTTATCATTCAATATAAAGTTATAGTTTTTTAATATAAAGTTATATTTTTAACATTCCGAATAAGGCTGCGCCTGTTTTTCCGCGTTGCTGTGTGCAACCATCGCTAGTTGTCGAACCGTGAGCGCGGCCCGACGATCGTAACACCCTCATGGCTCCGCCCGCTGCTCCTAGGTTGTTCAACTAGCATCGGTTACAACAAGCATGTATTTCGTTCGATGTATCACGTTTTTTTCGTCGTGGACAAGTATGTTTACCTGGGACAAATAGTCCGATAACGTATGTCCAACTTCGACCGAGAGGTCAACCGACGGATTCAACTCGGCTGGGCAGCGTTCGGGAAACTATGACACATCTTCTCGTTAGACATACTTTAAAACCTGAAAACGGAATTATACAACCAGTGCGTGATGCCAGTGATGATTTACGGTTCTGAGACGTGGTTCTTCACTGCTGGCCGTATGAGGAAGCTCAAGGTCGCTCAGCGAGCTATGAAGAGGGCTATGCTCGAGGTGTCTCAGCGTGATAAACTTAGAAATGAGGATATCCGCAGTAGAACTAGAGTAACCGACATAGCCCAACGGATTAGTAAGCTGAAGTGGTAGTGGGCCGGCCATATAGCTCGAAAAACCGACAACCGATGGGGAAGAAAGATTCTCGAGTGGCAGCCTCGTACCGGTAGGCGAAGTGTAGGGCAACCCCCACTAGACGGAGTGACGACCTGGTGAGACATGCAGCAAGTCAATTGATGCAGGTGGCTCAGGACCGTGCTTTGTGGCATTCCTTGGGGGAGGCCTATATTCAGCAATGTGATTATTTAATCTATTCTCATCTGGCCTGCAGCTGGAGAGTTTTTGTACATTCCACGTATTCCGATGATACCGACAGACCTACCCGTACCTTAAAGGCGGCTTTGATTCTAATGAAAATAAAATTCAATGCTGGAAGTATCCTTTTGACTTAAACCCTCAGGTTATAGCTATCAGGAAATACAGACTCTGGCAGCGAATGCCACTCCTTAGCTGTACGTACAATAAAAATATTCCTCAAACCTTTGATTCAAAACTTTGGTCTACTTAGGGATAGAGTAGCTTTATATTGGAAAAATATTTTAGAATCAACATTTCCCCACGCGATCGAAGTAGCGGGTGGGTCAGCTAGTTGGTATATACACAAGTATATATATATATATATATATATATATATATATATATATACATACAAGTTTAAATGGTTTTCTAAACACCTAATATATTATACAGGTTCAACTATTTTGTAAAAGTAGGCAGCTCTTTGTTTTTGCTGTATTGTCGGTGCTGACGAGTTAGAGTATTCATTACTGGCATTTCGTAATATTTGTGTTTGTAAGAGGCAACTTTAGGAAATGCTCAATTCTCATGACTTCAGACAAATAGCAGAATAACCACCTTGTAATATACCAAACGTAAAATACGCCCGCAATGTGAAGCAACGTCAAAGGCGCGAAACGTCTGGTACTGTACTGTAAACACGCAGAGTCATTCTATAGGAGAGGTGTATGTACAGTAGGAATCTTATTGACTTTCATCGGCTACTATTTAAAAGTTAAATGCTTAAGAAGAAATAAAGCTTTCTGGAAGCTTTACCTTTCAAAAACATCAATTTTAGTAAATTGAAAAAATATTATGATGAACATAACGTTGGTGATAATTTACTCCAATTTTGTTTCTTGTAAATTTTAGATATCAGTATGTCTTTTAAGTTGTGGTATGTTTCACTCACTGTTGTCGTTTGAGGTAAGTAAGTGTAGTACATGATAGTAAGACAATGCTGAATCCCATAGACAACTTCGTTTAGTCAAATTTCGGGAGTCTCACCGATTTGGAGGTGGCTTCAATAATGAATTTAAAAGAGTCCGTTTGTGCGCAGACATTAGGCTCGGCAAAACTGCTGATGCTGATCTATTAGTTTTATTGCTTAGTCTAATAAATACAATATTATATATTTTAATATTTTAGTCTAAAACAGAGGTTTGGGGTGCATCTATAAGTTATTTTTGATTAAGAATAAAATGCAGATAAGTTAAAATGCATTGTCACTCCTGAGAATTTAAATGAAATGCCTAAATTGTATTGAAGCCTAAATTATTACCAGTAATAATTTAGACTTCAATACAAATTATTAAAAATAATTCAAAAACTATTAGTCAGACCTTAATCAAATTTATATGGGACCACACGACTTCTCGTGCTTTCAAACAAAAAAAAATCATTGAAATCGGTTCACCCAGTAAGAAGTTATGAAGTAACACACATAAAAAAAACATACAATCGAATTGAGTACCGGCTCCTTTTTGAAATCGGTAGATTAGAGGTACTCCTTTTAAAACAGTATTTTGTGTGTTTGATACGACAGTAAATACAATTGATGTAGTATTTACTTGTATTGTAGCCATGTATCTAGTAGTATTAAAAAAAAAACGACTTTTTCACATTTAGCACGTAACGCATAATCTGCTTTTAATAAAAGCGCTTATACTATTGATAGCAATCACACTCACACACACATCAATAATTAAACGGCAAATATTTAAATACCACGAAGTGAATAATGCTATATCAAATGCACGTTAATAGTCTAAATTTAAACGGCATGAAAACTGTATGTGTGTTTTTAAATGGGAAAGAACTGAGCCCTGCCAATTTCACTATTTTTCTTGGCATTACTCTTGACGCAAATCGCCATTGGGTTGGAGTCAATCGGGTTGGAGTTAAATAAAAAAAACGGCGGTTGCCAACCCACTTGCCAAGTATGGCAACTATGGCTCTGTCTCAGAATATAAAATAGAATATGTTCATACGTTGCGTTGCGCGTTGGCGAATTTAAAACAGAGCACTCGTATGATTTCTCAAGTCTTGGAATATATATATATATGTATATCTTTTTTTAAACATCTGTTTGTGATATAATAACTTCTAACTACTTTAAAATATTAAATTAAATTTGTAGCTAACGACGTTGCAGACTATTAGGTAAGTCAACAAAGAAAGGGTGGAGACTGGCCGAACATCTGGTTGTTCGATGATGGAAGGGAGAGACAGGAATTAAATTATGCAATTCTTCCACACACTCTCCGAAATGTATCCTGTAAAAACCCGAAAGGCTGGCTCTTTCGTGCCTGTGCTCGATCTCTCGGCAGAAGTTCCAACAGGCAAGATGTATAATCATCCACATCTGGACTCCGCGTAGGCAAAGTAACCAGTTGTTTCAGACCATATGCCAAAGCAAAGTTATAAACAGATCTCCCCGCATAATCGGTTAAACGTGAACCGCGCCATTCCGCGTGGTGGGCATTAAAATCGCCGAGCATCACGATTACTGTGAACGGGGTCTGCTGTAGCAAGGAAACTGTAGCCATTGTACGTGGTCGATGAATCGGACTGTTTCGGCATTATCGCTATGGGACCTATAGAGGCACCAGTAGACGCGCGGATGGTCGTCGCACGAAAAATGAACCCCGTGGTCGTCCAAAAACTTTGGTTTACAATGATGAATTAACGGCGATTGTGGTGGCTAATGATACTCAATCTACGGCTGAATTAGCAGTATCATTCGACATTAGCGTCAAAACAATATTGGTCATTTGCATTAAATTGGCAAGGTAAAAAAGCTCGACAAATAGGTGCCCTACGCACTCAATGATCGCCAGTGTGAAGTACGCGTCGAGACGTGCCTTGCTCTGCTCAACAGGCACATAAGCGAAGGAATTTTAACTGTATTGCTACCTGAAACGATTGCGAGAATTCTGTTAGACAATTGCAAGCGCTCAGCAAGTTGGTTGGAATCTAGTTTAGCACCTAAACAATGCCCTAAAAGAAAACTTACCTCTAGAAGAGTGATGGTCACTGTTTAGTGGTCTAGCGTCTGTGTGATTCATCACAGCTTCTTATAAACGGGCATGAGCAATGAGTATTATTACTGCCGATGTGTACTGTAAAGAATAGAACACAATGATGGAGAAACTCGAACTTTTCTAACTAGCTTTGGTTAATCGCTTGTCTCCGCTGCACGTGCATGACAACGCGCGACTTCATACCATATGTGTAATAAAATACTGCACAACAGGCGGCCTCTAAAATACAAGAGCTGGGGTTGAGAGGTATCCGTCATCCGCCGTACTCTCCAGACCTTGAGCCTACAGACTTCTACTTTTCCAGAATTTAGATAATTTTTTGGCGGGAAAAAGTTCAATGCCCGAGAGGCAGTACAAAATGACTTTGAAGAATTTGTTGCCTCCGTCCAGCTTCTTCTGCTTCTTCAAGAAGGGCTTCAATAAACTGACACTGCGTTAGCAGAGATGCATCTATTGCATGGGTAATTACTTTGTTTAATAGAAATAAAAATAATATAGAAACAAAATACCTTTAAATATTTCATAGAAAACGGCAATTTCATAGGTAAAGAACTAATATAAATAAATTTCACTATCTTCGTGCAACTTCAAACCGCAGTATTTTGCCTGTTATTCTGGGTTTAGAATGTCGACAATTTTATTATGTATTTTTACAAAATTTATAAAATAACAAATTATTGGATAATTACAAAATTCCATAGCAATTACTTATAATTGGTTAATTTAAACGTGAAAGTATTTTTTTTATTTGATTTAGAAAGAAATAACTAAACTTTGAAGGGGCATAAGTTTTAATTGTTGTCACCAATTAAAAGTTATGCCTCGTAACTATTAGTCAAAAATTTTAACTTATTCCATCAGGAACGAGAAGATATATAACCACTGCGATTTGCTATAGTGAAGAAACGAGGCTTTGACGATAGGCTGTTGGCGGAAAATTGAAAACATTACGGATGTGAAGATGCTTAATTTAAGAAATAATTAAAAAATAATAATTTAAATTAAGAAATGCTTACCATGTCATGTATTTTTGTAAAGGTCTTTATAAAGCTACGAATTTAATTTTATATTTTATAATAGTTAGAAGTTATGATATCACAAACAGGCAACTCACCTTAAATTCCCCTGGTGTCGCAGTTGTTTATGGGCGGCGGTAGTTACTTATCATCAGGTAAGCCGTATGCTTGTTTGCCCCCTCACCTATAAAAAATATACAAATTGGTAGCTTCTACGGACAAAGACTCCAGTTTTTTTTTTGCGCCCGAAGCAATTGGAAATGGGCTACAACAGAGGGAGGCAGAAAATGCATTACGCATACCACGATGGCCGGTCCATCGTGGTTATGGGGGACTCACTACCTACAAGGGGAACCTAAGTGATACCCCTCAAAAACTGCCTTTGGAGATTGGCAACCAGCTGTTGAAAGCTTCATATGCCATAACTAAAGCGACCCTCTTTTGGGAAAAGAGGGCGCATACGGCTAAATGCCGTTTAGGAAGTGCCTACGAAGGCATATTGTTGAATTTAATAATTTTAAATTTAATTAGAATTGGCCTGAGCCGCCAGGAGGCAGTTCAGGTCGTTTGACAATTTATTAGGCTGGTCCGAGAGGGTGTTTCTTGGCCTGCGGACGCTATAATGGGAGGGGAGTGGGGCTGTATAAGTAACTGCCTCACGAATTAATGTGTTATTGTGCGACTCTGAAACTTTAAAGAAGTTTTCAGAGAGTTTTTTAATGAATTGTTGAATTGTTGGGATTTCTAAGTCCCGGTGAAGGTAGGCATTACAGACGTACCAAGGTGCGTTTGTAGCTCGACGACAGAATAGGTTTTGAACTACTTGGAGTTCGTTAATAATTTTATCGTTAGCGTGTGCAAAAATAGGAGCCGCGTAAGACATTACCGGTCGTATACAAACCTTATAAAGGGTTCGCTTATTTCTTAGAGACATTTTACTATGTCGGCCTAACATACTGTTAAGCCTACCTAGATAGAAACGTGCTAAACGTGTTACTCTTTTGACATGAGGCTCGAAAGTGAGCCTATAGTCCAGGGTAACACCTAAATATTTAGTTGACATCTGCCATGGGACAGGGGTCCCTAGCATTCGTATAGGTGGAGTATTTTTCTTGTTTTTATTACGGCGTCTTTTAATATCGAATTGAACTGCGGAGCTCTTCTCCGGGTTCACATCAATACGCCATTTTTGGAACCAGTCTCCTAGGTCATCAACTGACTTTTGGACCTTGTTCCTTGCGGAAGATAGCATATGACTTTTGCAGTATAGGGCAGTGTCATCTGCGAAGAGTGAGAGCTGTACACCATTTGACGGGATTGGGATGTCTTTGGTGTACAAGATGTACAGGAGGGGAGCTAGTACCGCTCCCTGAGGAACACCAGCTTTAATGGGGCGCTGAGAGGATAACGTACCTTCGTATCTAAAACGAAAGGTACGATGTTGTAAGTAAGAGGCCACGAGACGTACTAGACGATCGGAGAGTCCTAGTCTGTATAATTTGAATATAAGGCCTTCGTGCCACACTCGGTCGAAGGCTTTGGCAATGTCGAAAAAGACCGCGATTGTCTTTTGTCGACGTGGATAAAAACCGCTCAGGATATATTCCACAATGCAGTGAACTTGTTGGGTATAGGAGTGTTTCGCTCGGAAACCAAATTGATGGGGAATGATAAGAGGGTCACCGTCTGTGGGAAACAGATGGCGCCTCATGCGATTTTGAATGACTCTTTCAAAGAGTTTGCCCATGGTCTTGAGGAGGTTAATGGGACGATGACTAGAGGGGAGGTTAAGAGGCTTGCCTGGCTTGGGAATACCAATGACAGTTGCCTCTTTCCACGTAGTGGGAAACTGACTAAGATTGAAGCAGGCGTTAAAGATAATAGATTAGAGGGTTAACACCTGCTCTGGGAAGCATTTAAGGACTTGGTTGGATATGCCATCCGCGCCCGGAGCCTTTTTGGTCTTAAGTCCTTTTATGAGGGACGAGATCTCATCATTGGACACGGTGATAGGGTCAGAGGTTGTGGGGCATAAGTTCCGGCGGCGGACCTCATCCTCCACTTCCTGAATATGTGAGGGGTCGACAGGTTGAGAGCTAGGAGAGCATTGTGCGGCAATGCTGTCTGCAAAGCAATCAGCCTTTTCGTCGTCCTCGAAGGCAACCGTCCCGTCGGGGCGGGAGAGAGGGGGAGTGTGAGTTGTAGCGTCTATACGGAGGGCTCTAGCCATCTGATAGTACGCTGTATGAGAGGGAGATATATTCTCCATGAGTTTACTCCTTTGGAGGTCTCGAAATTCGGATAGGCATAAACGGAGTTTTCGTTGAAGACGATTAGCCGTATGCCTATATTCGGGGGTGGGATATTTAGCTGCTCTCCGGAAAGCAGGTTTTTTAGCTTTTAATATGTTGCTAATATGCAGGGGAAACCCACTATTATTAGCAACAACTGGGACGACCCTTTCATTCTCCTTAAGGGAGGATTTAATAAGGGTTGAAAGTGAATCGACCGCGGTGTCGATTTTTTCGGGACTGTCTAAATCTACGTCCAAGGATATGTAATTAGGGGAGTCCTGTGAGTCCATAGCTTTAGCTAGGGACTCCTTGAAACCCTTCCAGTTAGTGAAGGTTTTCTTGGTTACTATAGGGGGTGGCTGATGGCCAAGAATAAGGGAGACCGGTCGCTGATCGGATCCTATATCGTCTAGTGTCTCAATAGACCTGAGGTTGAGTGAAACTCCTTTGACTAACGCAAAATCTAGGTTGTAATCGCACTAAACAATGTAATTTAATATAATATGTATTACTTGTAAGATATATTGTGTTTTCATGCGATTGCCAAGTCAATTTATGTATCAATCTATGGACTGAATAAATTAACCGACTTGGTATTACATGGATCTCACAACTTTTTACGGTAGAAGAACTGAGTTGCGAGACTTGGCTTTCTTTACAAGTTATGTTTTTGATAGCATCAAATTATTCCTGTAGTGATATGTCTCACGATCACTCACTGAACCAGTACCAGTATTCGCAGATTTCATATTATGTGTTTAAAATATTTTGTTTAATTTCTCGGATCAGCAGGTTTCCTCGCGATGTTTTGCATACCGAGTACACCCACATGGTGGCTTAGATCGACTACTGCTCACCGTAAATATTATAGTACTCCAGCAATCCGGGTTCAAAACTCGCCGGACCAATCAAATTGTCACTTTTATGTAAAAATATCAATATCAAATATCATGAAAAGTCTAAATTCTACAACAATTTACGATACCTTTTAATTGTATGATTGAGTGTCGCCCATTTTATACAGAAGAGAATAAGCAGCATCTTTTATTTTAAACCTTATTGGTGTATGTGTTATTATTTGCTTATTGGGGACATCAATATGGTTTAACCATATTCTAACGTCTTGGTGAGACGCAGACCACAGGCACAAAAGAGCCAGCCTTTCGGGTTTTTATAGCATACATTTCGAAGAGAGTGCCCATGAATTGCATAATTTTATTTCTCCCTCTCCGCTCCATAATCGGACAACCAGACGTTTGGCCAGTTTTGACCTTTTCGTTGTTGACTTACCACGCATTTAAACCTAACGGTCTGCAACGTCTTAATGCGTACAAAAAATGAGTTGATAAGTTGTTAACATCAGTTCAAGTTGTTAACATTTTTAACAGTGGTAGAGCCACGCGGCAGCTTTTGCTGTCGCACGGATGGGCCGGCTCGAACCGGGGTAGTACCACGACCTCACAGAAAACCAGCGTGAAGTAGAGATTTACCTTTGCGTTTCGCTTGGTGAGTGCAGGTGGCCGGAGGCCCTTTTTACTGGAAATGAGGCATTCCACCTTAGTCCTCACGGGTGACAACGCATCTACATTTTGATTTGTAATAGAGGATAGATGTAGATGTCTATGGGCCGCAGCAACCACTTACCATCAGGTGGACTGTGTGCTCGTTTGTCACCCTTATCCTATAAAAAAAAATCTGTCTTTCCATTTGATTATAATTGGGGTGTCTTTAAGACAAGCGTGAATAGGCTTTTGTTAAGCAAAGTCAGAGCGATTTTCCACCTTCGGCTGCATTATCACTTACCATCAGGTGAGTTAGAAATCCAACACTGGCTTATAATAGTAAAAAAAAATAACGCTAAACCAGACACTGAAAGCTTTCTATGGTACGTTTCTGTTTAAGGAATTGGGGCTAGTGAGCGGCTTAATATAATTTTATCATATGTTTCAAGAACATCTCTTGATACAGGACTAAAAATTTGAACGATGCTTACGTGAACATCACGTTATGACAATTTTGATCTCAATCGTCGCTCACGTCGAGGTCACGTTATCGGATTTAAGTACTGTTTATTCTAAAATTATTCATTCTTTGTAGAATTGATCGATGGATCTTACGAATTTTTCAACGTTTCTGCAGCATTGAGGGGAATTGTTGGCAGAGGCAGCTGGTCCGGACTACCAAACCGGACTTAGCAGAAGCTCGCCATACATATAAGGCATGACACGACACTGGCAAAAACAAAGTCGTGCAAATTGTATAAGGCAAATTGTGCAGGCGTTGTTAAGGTTCAAAGGAGGATACGAAGCAGAAAGGAAACCTTTTACCACGTAAACTTTTCTTACGTGGTAGAGCCATGCCGCAGCTATATTACTGGTATAGTTGTTGCACGAATGGGTCGGCTCGACCGGGGAAGGACTACGCTATAACAGAAAACCAGCGTAAAATAGCACCTTAACGCTGCTGTGTTTCGTATAGTGTAGAGAATCGGAAACCCCTTTTACTGGAAATGAGGCATTCCATCTTAGTCCTCAAATGTGACAGCGCATCTGCATGTTGAGTCTATGGGCCACAGCAACCACTTACCATCAGGTGGAGAGCTGTGTGTCCGTTTGTCACCCTTATCTTATAAAAAAAACCTTTTACCACGGTGGGGATTGTAAAATCCTACTTAGTATCCATTCTTGCTTAAAAAAGTAGCATTTACAAAAATATTACAAGCAAATCACTCTTTTGGAAGGAGTGAATGGATGTCAGACCTTTTTTGTGATAAAGGGTACTTTTTAATTTTTTAAATAAAGACATATTTTATTTTATTGTTTTTATTTCATAAATGATAAATATAAGCATAAAAATGAAACATAAAAGAACCAACTTTATAGTTAATCTTTTATGTCCCTTTAAAATAATACAAGCGTAGGCGTTTAGGTACAAACCGCATTTTAAACGCCCGACTTTCAAAGTGTTAAAAAGAAAATTACATCCTTAATTGTCACGTTCTCTTGGCCCGACGGTGGGAACATATCCCATAAATTTTATTGGTCCGGGGACTGTATTGTTTAAATTTCAGCCATTAATGAAAATCAGCGTTATTGGTTTACCACATAGCTGTGGTCATTCATAAGATCTACGATATCCAATATTGGATATATAGTTTACGCTTGTTAAAATGAGTTTTCTTTGCATTAGATCAGTTATTGCTACGCCAGGATAACTCGCAGTACTTGTAACTATCTGCTCTTCACCACTATTATAACGAGTTAAAGTTTGTTAGCCTTTGTTTGGTTGTGACATATCGAAATTTTTGTAAGAAAAATTTTACTCAAGCCTATTTTAATTTTGCATTTTATTAACAACATAATTATTACTTGGTGTTTATAGTTTGTATTCAGTACTCGTTACACATGACAACCTGGTAGCAGGTGGCTACGGATCGTCCTTCGTGGCCTTACTTATGGGAGGCCTATCTCAGCTGCCTTATTGCACTTGTGGAGGGTGGTAATGATGATGTTAAAATGTAGTATAATTAAAAATAATAAAACATGGAATGTCAAAAGCGAAGATTTTCACGAACTACCTCTTATTCTTTCTTCTATATATGTGTAACTATAGCTAAGTTGAATATAAAAACGTGGTGTGTCGTGGAACACTCGGATGGAATGAAGATCCTTTCGTAGTATATTATTATTGGTTAAAGCATTGTATTATTGATTAACAAATACAAATAAATGTATTACTAGCGTCTATTAAAATGAAGCGTCATTTAAAATAAAATACATTATGATACAAGGGGTAGTGACGAAAAAATCTTACACTTTTTGTCGCCTACCTGTCGCCTTCGTTTCCTTCATGGCAAGATAAAAAAAGTGCGAGGAGATGGATATTATTTGATCTCACTTTCTTATAGCCGCCAACACCGTTTACACTACGTCAGAAGAGATCGTGACGGAAAAATCTTACATTTTTTGTCGCCTATCCCCCATCCGCCAAATCCGTACCGCCCGATAAAGAACTTCGTTCCAATAATATACACAATTACCTTTAAAATGAAATGAAAATACAAAGTATTTTGATATAGGATACCATATTAAAATAAAGTGTAAAGACGGTAAAGATGTCCCCTAGCTAGGAGGCTTAGAAAGGACGTTATAGAAACGTTTTAATATTTAAGGTCCGACGCTGTGCGCTAGTTTACTAAGCTTGCTCTGAGCCTCATATGAAATATTAATTCCACGCCTACGTTGGCTCTTCAGCAGAAAGTAAACAGTTTGTTACAATGTACTTATATAAATTAATTTGAATTCCTTGATAACTTATATGAAGAGAAATCTATACAAATAAATTGAACTGTTTGTTTGTAATGTTAAAATAACAGTTTTTTACTCAATGCATATGAAAGTATATACGGCACTAATTAACAAAAAATAATTTTTAAATTTTTGTCTGTCTGTTTGTTGCGGCTAATGTCCGAAACGGCTGGACCGACTTTGGCGGAACTTTCACTGGCGGATAGATGATGTTATAAGGAGTACCTTAGGATACTTTTATTTTAGAAAAAAGAATTAGGGTTCCACGCAAAAAAATTAAAACCATGAAATTGTAGTGAATTTCACGCGGGCGAAGTCGCGAGGGACAGCTTGTATTTATATAAGTAAATGCCTAAATTTTCTCTACCTTTTTAGGGTTCCTTACCTCAAAAGGAAAAAACGGAACCCTTATAGGATCACTTTGTTGTCCGTCTGTTTGTCTGTCAAAACCCTTTTCCTAGTATCTTTCCTAGTATATTTCCCTTTTCCGAGGTATCAAGCTGAAATTCATATCAAATACTCAAGTCTATTGCCCCTTGGAGCTGTAAAAAAATCAAACTTCTAAGCCAACGCAATCAATAGATACAGCCGTTTATGCCGCAAATTTTCGACATTCGCAAGGGAATCAAAACCTACAGGGTACTTCCCGTGAACTCAGAATCTTAAAATTTGGTACGAAGCAACGTGTTATAGTCCAGATAAAGGAAAAATTGCGAAAAGCATAATTTTTTTGTTACATCATATAATAAAAATATTTTTAATAATTTTAAACTTATATACCTACGGATTTGTTCGGAACCCTCGGTGCGCGAGTCCGATTCGCACTTGGCCGATTTTATTTTACTAGGTTTTAGGAGTCTGCTGGGTTACTATCGTCTGGTTTGTTATTTACTTAACTTCGTTTCTATTACAAAGTATACCAACTACAACCAAAAGGAAAGTTCGTGTGTTTCTCAAAATATTACTTTATAATTTCATACATAAGGATCTAATAATGTATTACCGTTTTTATAAATTTACGACGATTAAGTTATTTAATTGGTTTGCCTAGAATTTTATTGTTATATAATATTGTGAACCAAGATAATTCAATAAGTGATAATTTTTCACTGATAAATTAAATTGTGTCTGCTCTAAATAATAAAAGAATATTATTTTTATAAGGCTTTAAACATTGTTTAATATCTTTAAAAATACAATGATGAAAAAATATATAAAAATTGAAATGGACATTGAAATAAATCGTATAAGCAAATACACAATTATAATTTTTATTATGAAACTATGAACAAACATATTTTATTGTATCGTTGTAAATAAATTTACGATAAATATGAAACATTTTGCATAATTCGCAAATTGCAATGCGGCATGCAAATTTTATTATTTTGTAGCAATGGATGTTACTGCAGCAATTTTAATTATCTCTTTTTATAATTTACATAATGAACCGCAATTTTAACATTGTTTTCGGTGATTAATTTGTGTAAACTAATTTCAGATTCGTATTCAATGTGTAAGAAGAATACAATTCTTGAAAATAGAATCTCAATATTCAGAAGCGGCTACTGAAACGATTTCTGATAGTTTTAATAAATGTTGAGGACAGCTAGAGACCCGCCACCCCGTCGCCCCTTCGTACCCCGTTGCGCCCCTCACACCCCGCACACCGGAGCCGAGCGACGACCAATGGGCGAGCAGCATCGTCGCACGGCACTACTCACAGACTGAGACGCCTTCTTGCGAGATATAAGAAGGGCGTTTTGGTCTGTGAGTTGTTCATTTCACTTCGGAAGCGGCACTCTAGAAGACTACAAAAGAAGACTCAAGACAGCAAATCAAACAACATTCCGCCTGTGGCACCGCTCTCGTGCGGTCGTCTCAGGTAGTCCGCGCAGCCGTTCCCGTACGGTAGTGCTCTCTCGCTCTCGCGCCTCCGCTGTCCTGCTCGCGCTGTACAGCGTCGATGCCTTGGTGAGTCATTTCTGCTATCAGTTCTTGCCCCCCTGTCTTCGGGCGGGGAGGTTTGACTGACCTCCGCTTGTTGCCTGTTATATTTTTTGTTATTTTTTGTTAACTATTTCTATTTTTGTTTTTGTTATTTATTTGTATAACGTGTACGTGTATACTGTTTCTAGGGAGTTACTTGCTCTTTTCAGAGCAAGGCCCTGCTCTTTTAAGAGTAAGGGCATTACTCCTGGGATAAAGAACGTCCCGTTCTTCAGAGAACGGTGATCCCGCCCTTACTGTATAGATTCAGAACGTCTCTGTTCTTTTCAGAACAGCATCCCCCCAGCTCCATTCGTTTTCAAAGCATCATGTCTAAACAAGACCTTATAGGGTCTATCATGTCAGGCCTTAATAGGCTAGATAATTCGGCTCTCACCGCAATAGTGGCAACTATTGCGTCATATGCCCCTCAGGCAACTCAACCGCCGCCCGTTATAGCGGCCTACCTAGAGTCCAAGAACTGTTTCGCCCCTCTAGAAATGGAGTACGCATGCTCCGAGTCTGAGTCCACTGCGTCGGCCCCCCGGAAGAGGCCCGCCACCTATTCTGGTACTGATTCATCGGAGTCCTGTGACTCCGACGGAACCGGTGAGTCGTCCTTCACGACTGTCTCGTCAAAACGCGGCGGTAAACGCACCGCGAAAAACCGCACACCTCCCGTCTCAGCAGCCCCTGCCGCTCCTTCAACCTCCGCAGCCCCCGTTGCTGCCTCAAACCCCGCAGCTCCCGCTGCCGTCCCTGCCCCTGCAGCCCTCGCTGCTGCTACGGCTCCCCTAATGTCAATGGACATCGCCCCACCATCCAAGCCAGCTTCCCGCTGTGCCCCAGTCCTTGCAAAGAAGCAAGTCCCGCCCCCTGTCTTCCTAAGAGACAAGGCAAGATTTACCAAATTGTCAAAATCCTTATACGACGCAGGCATTAAATATGACCATGCGATTAACCTCGGGGAGACTATTAAAATCATTCCCAACTCTATCGATGCCTTCCGTAGTATCACCAAGCTATTCACAGCCGAACAAGTCTCCTACCATACATACGCTCTTCCGGAAGAGCTTAAAGTCAGGGCCGTCATCCGCGGCATTCCATTCGAATTCTCCAACGAGGAAATCCTTGAGGACCTTAAGTCCCAAGGTTTTCCTGTAGAAGCCGTGCACAAAATGCACAATAGAACGGGCCAGAGGTTCAATCTTGCCCTAGTCATTCTAACCAACGTGCCGGAGGCAAAAGCCATCTTCCGGCAGGTACGCACAGTGTGTGGCCTGTCGAGAGTGAGGGTTGAGCCCCCACATAGGCGCGGGTTCCCGCAGTGCCACCGCTGCCAGCTATATGGTCATGCGGCGGCCAACTGCTCCGCCCCACCCAGGTGCGTTAAGTGCCTTGAACCCCACAACACTAAAGAGTGTCCTCGGCCCAAAGACGCCGAATCCCCACCCGCATGTGTCCTGTGTAAACAAACAGGCCACCCGGCAAACTTCAGAGGCTGCCCCTGCGCACCTCATCCTCGCCCCAGTAGGCAAGCTCCACCGCCAGTCAATGATCGCTCATTCCCGGCTCTTTACCAACGGCCCCGTCAGGGCCTTTCTCAGCCCATCCCGGGTTTCTCTCGACCCTCTCAAGGTCCCCTTAGGCCCCCTCAGGGCATTATTCGGCCCCCTCCGGGCTTCGCTAAGCCTATGCAGCCTCCAGTCTTTCCCTGGAGCTCCAAAAAGGCAGACCCACCGCGGACAACAACCTCCGCCCCCCAACAATCACAGCCCTCAATGGCTGATGACCTAAAAACGGTGTATTCCGCTATTAGGAACATCGACGTTGGGGAAATCGCTGTGTTAGCACGCAAATTGCGCGCTGCAAGGTCCCCTCAGGACCGTCTCCTCGCTCTTGCAGAGCATCATAATCTTCTGTGCTCGTTGTAAGTTAAGTTAACTTAATTAACTTAACATACAATGACAGAGCAGGTTGCTCTACCAAAGTCTCACGGTCGTATCAAACCTAAAGGTTTATCGCTTGTATCCTTTAATATTCGCGGTTTGCGAAATAACCTCCCAGAACTTAAGCTCTTTTTTCAAAATCGTGAAGCCGATTTCCTCCTCCTACAGGAAACTAATCTCAAAACTAAGGACACTAAAGGCCTTTCTATTAAAAACTTTTCTCTTCTTCGTAATGACAGGCACGACCGCCGAGGTGGCGGTACGGCCATTTATTACAAGAAGTCACTCCACTGCTCTCCCATTTCTACTCCGCAGCTTACCAATATGGAAGCCACGGTATGCAGGCTAGCTATGACTGGACATCAGTCCATCTTCATAGCCTCCTGTTACATCCCTTCAGGAACCCATCCCCTTAAAAAAGATTTTGAGTCTATTTTATCTTTTTTTTTTATAGGAAACGGGTGACAAACGAGCACACAGTCCACCTGATGGTAAGTGGCTTCTGCGGCCCATAGACATCTACATCTATCCTCTATTACAAATCAAAATGTAGATGCGTTGTCACCCGTGAGGACTAAGATGGAATGCCTCATTTCCAGCAAAAAGGGCCCCCGGCCACCTGCACTCACCAAGCGAAACGCAGAGGTAAATCTCTACTTCACGCTGGTTTTCTGTGAGGTCGTGGTACCACCCCGGTTCGAGCCGGCCCATCCGTGCGACAGCAAAAGCTGCCGCGTGGCTCTACCACTGTTAAATGTTAAAACTCTATCTTTAGGCAATTCAGTCATTATGTTTGGAGATTTTAACTCCAAGCATACTGAATGGACATGCCGTACTACCTCCCCTAGTGGCAAGATACTGCTCGATATCACGCAGTCTCTTGACCTCACCGTTCACAGTCCCCTAGGTGCTACTCACTATCCCGATGTCACCGACCACGCTCCCGACGTGCTAGATTTTGCACTACTCAAAAGTGTTTCCCTCAACCTCAGGGCAATCGAGACACTAGACGATCTAGGATCCGACCACCGACCGGTCTCCCTCATTCTCGGCCATCAGCCACCCCCCTCAACACCCTCGACTAAAACCTTCACAAATTGGAAGGGCTTCAAGGAGTCCCTAGCGAATGCTCTGGACTCACAGGACTCTCCCATCTCCCTATCGTCGGACTTAGACAGTCCCGAAAAAATCGGGTCGCTTCCGATACGGCATAAGAAGCTTTAAACAGCTAGTTGCCACTCCCCAAAGGCGGTTTTTAGCGGGTATCACTTAGGTCCCCTGGTAGGCAGTGAGTCCCGCATAACCAGGATAGACCGGCTGTTGTGGTATGCATAATGCATTTTCCGCCTCCCTCTGTGGTAGCCCATTTCCAATTGCTTCGGGCGCAAAAAAAAAAAAGCAAATCAAGACTCCACAACTGAAGACCTCTCTCTGTACATATTAGATAGTTTATTTTAATAGTGCCGAATATTGTAAATAGTGTAATACAGTATAGTAAAAGGTACCATCTTTTCTTCGAGCAGTCCCCTAGTATAGCTAACCTCAGATCAGTCAGTCATTAATTAATCAGTCATAAATAAATACAGTCCACTTACATCCATTATATTCTTGGTCCATCGTCGCCGGATTCAAGCCAGAAGAAAGAAGCAAGAAGTAAGAAGAAACAAGTAAGAAGGCAATTATAGAAGAAAGAACATAATTATAAAAGAAAGAACATAATTATAGAAGAGAGAAGATCATTATAGAAGATCTTCAAGGAAGAAAGAAGTTCGTCGACGAAGAGAGAAGATCGTCGGTACTAATTTCTTCCCTGTTTCTTGTTACGCCTACGTCATATACGTCATATTGTCTGTTTCCAGACAATTTCTTGTTTCTTTAACCGCGTTTACGCGGCCAGGTGGTTGCTCCCTAACGGTGCCAAACTGTGACCATCTGGTAACGCCCTTGTGGCGGGAACGACATCCAACACGTGCGTCTTTTTGAAGACGATACGTACGTCTTTTTGAAGACGACCGGAGGTCGCAACGTGGGACCATGAGGAAGACACGAAGCCAGAAGACACGGAACGATGACGAAACGCCGGTAGGAATGCGTATATTCGAAGAAGCACCCGCGTCCCCGTCCGATTATCTCGCGATGGCACAAGCGCCTTCCGCCGCGCCCCAGGCCCCGTTCGCGCCCGCATCTACGCCCGCGCCCGCGCCCCCGCAGCCGCGCCCCGCTATGTCCGTGTCTACGACCGATCGCTTAGGAGAGGTTAGCACATCCGCGCCGCGCACAGAGACACTCGCAGCGATTATTGAAGATCTTCCGTCTACAGAAACTAGTTCGATAGTACGTACCGTCGCACCTGTAACATAAGTTGTACATAGGCCCGCACCCCGCGCCCCGTCGGTCCGCTCCGTTCGTTCAGCCTGGTCGACAGCTAGCGCGATAGCTAAGTTAAAACAAATCGAATATAACGCCGCGGAGGAACTAGCTGAAATTATGAGGAAGCAATTGCACATCGAAGAAGATCTTATTAAGAAGAAGTACGCTAGGGACGTCGCGCAACTGCAAGAAAAAACAGATAGGGAAAGTATTAACGAAGACGAGTTAGTTGAAAATAGGGTACGCGTTGATAGGTGGTTAGAGAACGTAGAGACCGTGCGGGGGGAGTCGCCTTACCGCCCGTCTCAGCCCGCGCCCCGCATCGAGATAGAGCAAGCCCTACCGAATAGGGAAACCGGTTACGACCACGCTGAATATGCCCAGGGGAGGACGGTAGCGAATGAGGTTCAACCACGTCGCGTAGAAACGATACAGAGGGATAGTGGAGTCGCCGTAGAAATTAACCAGGTGGATCGTCGTGTACGGGTTACGTCGCCGTCGCGCGTCCAACGCCGCACTCTATCGCCTACACATAGATCGCCACATCGCCACGCGGATCGTAGATCACCGTCACCGTATAGGTATGTAGGTGTACATAGCACACGCAGAAACACATCCGTTGGCGCTTAACGCTATCGTACGTAGTCGTTATATGGACGACTACTTAGACAGTTATGCTACGGTAGAGGAGGCGGTAAATACGGCAAGGCAGGTTTCGGAAGTGCACCAGAAGGCCGGTTTCACCTTGGCAGGCTGGAATTCTAACCACACAGCCCTATTGGAAGACAAGCCGGAGGAACTACTGGCGAGCAAGCCTAAAGAAGTAGGCTTAAGGCAAGACAGCCCAGGCAGGACACTAGGGTTGTTATGGATGGCCGACGAAGACGCCCTGACGTTCAACACCTCTATGAATAGGGTGCCACAGGAAGTAAAGGCGCTACAGCGACCACCGACTAAGAGGGAAGCATTGAGCGCAGTCATGTCGGTGTTTGACCCGCTCGGACTACTTAGCTACCTCACCATCACCGCCAAGATCCTGCTACAAGACCTATGGCGAATGAAGAAGGTCGGATGGGATGATGAACTACCCGAGGAGGCAGCGGATGAATTCCAGAGGTGGCTGCGAGTCGTCGAGGAGGTGTCACGACTGCGACTGCCTAGGTGCTATGCTCCTACGGGGGGAGTGGTAGAGCGTCAGCTTCACGTATTCAACGACGCAAGCGAACATGCGTACGCATCCGCGGCGTATTGGCGTATACGATACCGCGACGGAACGATTAGGGTACGGTTAGTGGCGGCCAAGGCGAAAGTTGCCCCTATAAAGGCACAAAGCATACCGCGTTTAGAGTTGCAGGCGAACTTGATAGGCGCGCGACTCGCGGAATTCGTGCAAGGCGAGCACAGAGTGGTAGCCGATAAGGTAGTGTATTGGACAGACTCCACTACGGCGCTCCACTGAATACAGAACGATACGGCGCGTTACACTCCATACGTGGCTCATAGGTTAGGGGAGATAGCAGAGAAGACATTACCCGAGCAATGGAGGTAGATACCGACCGCAGACAACATCGCGGATCAAGCGACGCGTGTGAATTATATGAACAAAGAAGAGAGCGACAGATGGTTCACGGGACCGCCATTCTTGTACGAGGACGAAGACAGATGGCCTCGCCGTCAGGAAGAGAAGGCAGGCGATGATGATGAGGAACTGAAGGAAGTCGTGGCGCACCAGAGCGACACCAAGAACGCTCCACACCTGCCGGACATGGAGAGATTCTCTTCCTACGAGAGATTAATAAGGGCCACTGCATGGATACTACAGTTCGTCGATGCCATAAGAGGAAAGGCGCACGGACTGACATTGCAGCACATCCAGAGAGCAGAGCGGATGTGGATAGAACGCAGTCAACAAGAAAGCTTCACTGAAGATATCAGTCGACTGCAGCGAGGAAAGAACCTGGCAACCGGCAGCGCGTTGAGGAAGCTCGACCCCATATTGGAAGATGGCACATTACGAGCTAGAGGACGAATCGACGCAGCCGATGTGGACAGCCAAATGAAGAGGCCCATCATACTGAACGGACGCCACCAATTTGTAAAGCTGCTTGTGGAAAAACCGCATCAGGAAGCAAGCCACGCCATCAGGGAGAGGGTAGTAAACGACCTACGCACGAGATATCATATCCTTCGATTACGACCAACCGTAAGAGAAGTGGAGCGGAGATGTCTGCGGTGCAGGGTACGCAAGGCGACACCACGGCCAGCGGTTATCGGAGATCTACCACCTGAACGGTTAGGGGCATTCGCGCGACCATTCACCTACACCGGAATCGACTATTTCGGGCCTATAATGGTTACGATAGGACGTAGGCATGAAAAACGGTGGGTAGCGTTATTCACCTGTTTAACGACGCGCGCGGTGCATTTAGAGATAGTTTATTCCCTAACGACGGATTCGGCGATATCGGTATTGCGGCACATGGCGGCTAGGCGTGGGTGGCCACGGGTCATCTACTCTGACAACGGAACAAATTTCCATGGGGCGGACACCGAACTACGACGGGCAATGGAGGAGTGGGCACCCCTGCTGAAGGACTACGCGTTGACTCGGCGGACAGACTGGAAGTTCATCGCGCCGGGCGCGCTGAACCAGGGAGGTGCATGGGAGCGTCTCGTACGCTCAGTGAAGACCGCGCTCGAAGCCACTCTACACCAGAAGAGCCCGCGTGAGGAGACGTTGGTGACGCTCCTCACAGAAGCAGAGAACACGGTGAACTCTCGACCGTTGACGCACGTACCGGTCGACATCGACGAGGAAGAGGCGCTGACACCAACCACTTCCTGCTGCTGGGACCATCGAGCCTTCCAGTAACCGCGCCGTGCACGCCTAGTGATCATCGGGCGTGGAGAGCGGCGCAAGGACTTGCCGACGAGTACTGGAAGCGCTGGATGAACGAGTACCTGCCGACGCTGGTTGCGCGCGGGGACTCGCGGAATGTGCAGCAGCGACTGATACAAGAAGGGGACCTCGTCATGGTGGCAGACAGTAGCATGCCAAGGAACGTGTGGCCGCGGGGAGTTGTATCACGGACCTTTCCCGGACCAGACGGCGTGGTGCGCAATGTGGAGGTGCCGACCAGGGGCGGATTGCTCCGGCGGCCGGTCAGGAAGATCGCCGTCCTCCCGAGAGAAGATTGGGCTCGCGAGCTACGCCGGGGGGAGGATGTTGAGGACAGCTAGAGACCTGCCGCCCCGTCGCCCCTTCGTACCCCGTTGCGCCCCTCACACTCCGCACACCGGAGCCGAGCGACGACCAATGGGCGAGCAGCATCGTCGGACGGCACTACTCACAGACTGAGACGCCTTCTTGCGAGATATAAGAAGGGCGTTTTGGTCTGTGAGTTGTTCATTTCACTTCGGAAGCGGCACTCTAGAAGACTACAAAAGAAGAGACTCAAGACAGCAAATCAAGACTCCACAACTGAAGACCTCTCTCTGTACATATTAGATAGTTTATTTTAATAGTGCCGAATATTGTAAATAGTGTAATACAGTATAGTAAAAAGTACCATCTTTTCTTCGAGCAGTCCCCTAGTATAGCTAACCTCAGATCAGCATTAATTAATCAGTCATAAATAAATACAGTCCACTTACATCCATTATAATAAATATAATCCATCTGTTTTTTTTTGTTATATCATTGCATACTATGTATATAATTATTGTAATAATACGATCGTCTGATTACAGAATAAATAGAAATATATTATATTTTACGACATCTTAGATAAATAATACTTATTGAAACTCTTTATCACTGGCAAAACTAAAAACCAGACGAATCATTTCAAATTTCCACTGCTAGTAACAATTTAAATAGTATTATTATACCTGAAAATACAATAGGTAATGTTTTGTAACAACAAACGATGTCAGAAATAATCAAGCAAAACATATAGCAGTGTTTTGCAACAATACACCACAGGGGATTCGTTACAAGAACAAAATAATACGAAAAAAGATAATAACGGAAACTCTTAAAACTAAAATCTTAATATAAGAAAACAAGAGGGAAAGGGTAAGACCAAAGGACACAAAGAACATGAAAATAAGTTTGATAACATAGGTTGTGCCAATGAAGAACATTTTCTAGGATATAGTGAAGTCAACAACGATGCAGATACAGAAGAAAATCTACAAAAAAGGAAAAGTACATTCGCTATTTGGAAATTTGTTACATAAAAAAAATCATCATATCAGGGGATACATTTGAAGATAAAGTTATTTTAGTGCTGAAAGCCTTATACGAAGAAATCAGAAAATATATAGTTAATTTTTTTGCAAGTGAAAGTAGGGCTCAAAAAGTTTTTAATTTGTTTAATGGATAAAGACTTTAATTTAAAAATAATTCAATGGAACTCACAAAGTTTAAAACCTAAACTAATTAGTCTCGAGTCTCTTTTGTATCAAGAAAAAATACATAATGCAATAATTTTTGAAACATGGTTGAATGCAGAGACTGGTCTCCATATTAATGGATATGATATTTATCGTAAGGATCGATTTAACTGTTATAGGGGTGTGGCTGTCATTACTCATAAATCGCCTAAAACACATATTTGTCCCGTCAATTTAGTATATTCACGTATAGAAGCTATTAGTATTAAATTGCTTAGCTTAAAATTTACACAGCTTTGTCTCAATTTGTTGCCCATCTACAGTACGTACATCTCAAGCGAATTGGGAAAATATTTTTAGTTTAACATCTAAGAAAACTTTAATCGTCGGCGATTTCAATGGGCATCATACTAACTGGTCCTACAAAACGGATCAGAGAGGTATACAGTTATTCAACTCGTCTCTAGAAAACGGTTTTACATCCATCAACAATGGTGAGGCAACTAGAGTTAAATTAGTGAATAATATATTACGAAAATCATCACCAGATATAACCCTCGTATCATGCGAAATAGCTATAAACTTTAAATGGCGGGTACTAAACAAAAATTTAGGATGTGATCATCTGATTATAAAATTATTAATGAGCTTTAAAGATTATTATGAATGTAACGAGAAACGTAACTTTAAACAAGCTGATTGGAAATTATACCATAAAGATTTAATTCATTAATTTTCAGAGAGATATATGTAATTATGATTTTTCGACGAGCGATATTCAAAATTCATACGACTATTTACTTAAACAAGTTAATATATCAGCGAATAAAAATATACCAGTAATCAGATTTTGTTCAAACCCAGCTAGTAAATTTAAACCAAATAAATATTGGTCTATCTAAAGCAGTAACAGAACGTACACTTGCCCTAAGTATATTCAGAAAAAATCCTACACCAAATAATTATGCAAAATTAGAAGAGAGAGTAACAAAGGCCAAAAACGAAATACAAAAGGCAAAATCCCATGCTTGGAAGAAATTTTGTAGTGAGATGGATGGGTCTACAACTGTATCAGAAATGTGGACAAAAATGTGTTGGTTTAAAGGGTATCGTTAATTAACATTTCGTGCATCTGAGGATAAGAAAAAGGACCTACTTCGCTCCCTTACGGCAGATTCTGCAATGTGTTGTCCACCTCAGTTTGCATCGTGTAATGAGCTACTACAAGTACCGTTCACAAAGCAGGAATTGGATCATAGCTTAAAAAAGAAGAACAATGCTCCGGGTAATGATGGAGTCACTTACTCCATGGTTTTTAATTAACCTCCAGCTGGTAAAAAATATCTTTTAGACTTATATAATGCCATATTTAGGTCCAACATGGTACCAAAGCAGTGGCGTACAATATTAGTAGTTCCAATTCTGCTGAAATAAATAAGTAATGATATGATGTCCAGTTCGGGTATAGAACTGGATTATCTACCGAGAGTGCTATTCTAAGCTTGAAACATACTGTAAACTATTATACGAAGAGAAGGACTCCAGTATACGCTTGCTTCCTCTACTTGTCAAAAGCCTTTGATGGCGTAATTTATAACCGCTTATGGGAGAAGTTGGGGTGTGCGGGTGTGCCGATGGAGTGCATCTCCATCGGCACACCCGCCATCCATCCCTCCTCAAATTCTGGTATTAATTATAAATTAAAATCAAGTCAGATGGGCCGGTATGCTTTCGAATGAATATAGATTGCAATGTGGTGTAAGACAGTCTCCGTTGAGAATGGCCGTCGTGACCGAAATTCGGTCTGGAGGAGATTATTATTAATATTGTTACCCATTATCAAGAATAGAATTATAAATTAATTATTTAATAAATATTTGTATTTTACGCAATATATTAATCTTATCATCATATCTTTATATTAATATTATCTATGTTAAAAATATAATCTTAAAAAAAGTTACTTAAAATACTTTTAAGTGCTGTGAAAAAAGAACTGTGTAAGAATATCTACTACCACATATCGTCCCGTGGGTGTTTTAAAAAGCGACAGAGGGAAATAGGCCATGAGATGAGTAGTAGCGTCAGTCCAACAAAAAGTAAAACGTACAAAATACTAACGTATACTCGAAAGATTAAAAAAGGGAAAAAATGTTTAACTTAATTAAAATATTATTTTATTAATAAATGCCTAGATTTTAAGAATTTCACTGCAGGAGTGTGATTGCGACACGTACGGCAAGGGCGACAAATAAGATACCGTCTTTGGTTTCTCAATAGCGTACGGCTTTAAGCAAAAGTTTAAATAAGATTTAAAAAAATGCATAGATTACACCACTAATTATACATATAAGTTATCAATAAGTCTGGATTAAATAACTTTAAGTAAAAACTTACATTAAGTTAAAAAAATTAGCATAAATTACCTTACTAATTTTTTAAGGTCACAATAAGTTTGGGTGCAAGCTGAATTTTTCATTACCTCTTATGTTAACACTTATTATTAATTGGTAATTTATTGTCAACCAAGAAGGAGTTATCATCTTTTCTACCGATTTCAAAAAGGAGCCGGTACTCAATTCGACTGTATGTTTTTTATATGTTTAGGTGAACCGATTTCGTAGATTGTTTATTTGGAAGCTGAGGCTTCTCATGTGGTTCCATATAAATTTGATCAAGGGCCGAGCAATAGTTTTTAAGTTATTCTTAATAATTTATATTAAAGTCGTTTGTACAAAATTTTAAATTATAAATTGTAGTATACCAAATTTTATATACCCACACCGGGGAAGGGCGTCTAAGTTATGATATTTATTCCTGTATTTTAAGAACTTACGGAGTAATAGCTTAAATACGTCACACAGCTAATGTAGACCCCCTTTTCTGCCTCAATCCCTGCTCCTGGGCTTTACATATACGAACTATTGTTTTCAAATTCTCATATATACAAGTTTCTTTACCTTTAATGTTAATCGCAACATTTTCATTTGTGCCGGCTCGGATTCTCGAGGTTTATTTACATAGTTTGTATTTTGAAGTGCGGTAGATCCCCCTGAGCATTTACGACCACACGACATTTTAAAAAAAAATAACATAAAATCTACTTTTACCTTAAATGTTTAACGTTTGCAAGACATTTTTAACTTTTTTCATCACCATTATTACAGCTCATAAAGTGCACTCTGTCACTGTGTTGCCTAGGCCTCCTCCAAGGAATGCCACACAAATTTTTGTTTTTGTTTGCGTATTGATAAATATTGTACCGCTAAAATTAAAGAGTTACGACTTATTTATTCTCCTAAAAATTTCAAAAATTATTTAAAGACGCAATAAATCTACAAATAACTAGCGGCATGTCCCTAAATAAAAAATATAAAAATAATAAAAAATTGTTACACTTTTTTACACTTCTGTAATTCCTACACGTAAATAGCATTTCTTGATAGTGTTATAAATCAAAGCAAAAAAAAATTAACACAATTTTTGTGTCTTCATCATTTGCGTGTACATACTTGCATAATATTCTTGGAAAATTGTTAAAATTTTTGCATAAACCAAATCATAGGTCCGGTACTAATGTGAAAATGCATTTAAACTGGTCATCATCAAATCACCTTGTAAACCGGACAATCGCTTCGGCGAAACTATTTTTACGCTAATCTTGGAAGCATGCCATAACGCATGAGCATGCCCTCGTATAGTACATTCAATTTTACTTCGGCCGGGATTCAGTTATTTTACCTCTAAATATCATTACTAAACCATGAACTACGAGTTTGTTTTAATAAAATATCAATGAATTACAAATTCAATGATATGTGTGTAGAGACAAATTAATTTTAGAGTGTGTAGATGAAAAACGTATTAGTCGGGTTTATGATGGCGCCGTGAGCGTCTCGCGTCTGCCATGGTGCGAATCAAATGGATGTTTACTCTTGTTATAATATCATTAACTCTCTTAACTACAGTGATAACCGCGTTCCGTATTCGTGACCTTCAAAAAACTACTTATGAGAGTGTTTCAGAATTTAGGAAAAAGCATAAATGTGAAAATTGTGATGTGAATAAACTTGAACTCGATCGAAATTCGCCCGTGCATAAAACCGAAAGTGATAACAAAGAAAACAAACAATATCTCGACGATAAAATTCCCGAAAAAACAATACGATTGGACGATGAAACCGATGAAGATAGTGACGAAGATGACGATGAAGGCAATGAAAATTTAATTTATCTTAAAAAACTTGCATCAAAGTGGCAAGATAAACAAAAAGCTTCCGGAACATATGATGACGTAAAAGCAAAACTAAGTACAAGTAAGAAAAAAGTCAATATTGCCAGTTCACATAACATACAAGTTGATGAAATTAAGAAGGATAATAATGTTCAACACAGTGAAAGTGGAGATAGTGACGATAATGGTGAAAATGACCGTGATCACGATAGACTTGATCAACAAATGAGAGTAAATGTAGTCCAGAAGAGAAAAGAAATTTCCAAGGGTGTTCAGTTTAAACCATTACAGCGTACAAAGGTAGATGACGAAGACAGTGATGTTGATGATGATGAAGATGACGAAAATGATAATATGCTTATTGATAATGAGAAAAATGAAACAAATTTCGATAAGCCTTTTTTAAATGCTGAAAAAATGGATATAAATCCAAAACCTTTAAAAAATGACAAATCAGTTATAAAAGATGAGATCCCTAAAATCAAAGAAATAGGTGTTAAAGAAGTTGTGAAACCAAATAAAAAGATAGAAATGCAGCAAACACCAATACAATCTACTAATAAGAATATCCTGAAAAAAGAAAGAGAACCGAAACATAAAAACATCGAAAAAATACAAGATATACCTTCTGTAAACGGTCAAGAGGAAATTAAATTAGATGAGGTTTTAAGAAGTGACGTTAAGAAATCGAAAGAAAAACAGCCTATTGAAATCGCCACAAAAGATAAACTCGAAATTAAAAAAGTCGATGAAGAATTAAAAGTCACAACAATATCAAAAGGCATAAAAGGGCAAAGGCAAGAAAGCCACAAAAATGGAAGTCAAGAAGAAAATCGTTTAAAGCATGTTACGAATGCCTTATCCAGACGAAACTTGCTTAAAAGTGAATTTGAGGATTTCTATGCGTTCTTTCCAACTTTTGCCCCAAACTTTACACGTGTTCAGAATCCGGAATGCAGACGTCATGGGCACATCCTTCTTAGACAACTACGTGGTTCAAAGTTATGGGCGTTAAACTGTAAGTAGTTGCGCATTTGCATGGTAATAAAATACATCATTGCTTTACGTATGTAAAAAGAGGAAAAGATTCACTTAAAATAAGCAAAAGCTATTCCTTCTTCGCTGTCTTAAATATTTTACTGGCACTGACTCGAAGCATTTGGCAACAGATGTAAATAATAAAAATATAAATAATTCCATTTCAGTCAGCAGAACTTTGTCTATATTGTGTACCTTTTTAATGAAAGATCTCAAAATGGTCGTGTAAATAAAATGCTTATTCTTTCATTATTCCGCAAAACGTTCGCCTTGGTTTTTTTACTGTAACTGACGTATTGTCAATAAATTAATAAATGCAGCTAAAAATTAACAGTACAACAATTACATACGATAATATTAACAGTATGTAATATATTATATAATGTGACGACGCATATTATATTACTCCTTAGGGGTGGCAACACATCTTCATTTTGTTTTGTAATAGAGGATAGATGTAGCTTTTCATGGGTCGCCGTATAGTGGCAGCGTGAAGGAATACTAGTGGATTCCTTTACGTCCATATCATCCCATAAGTGACGTAAGAGACGACTAAAGGAAAATAAATCAGAAGCTGGGCAGTAGCATTGTTTTAATAACAACTCAAAATTATAAAATACTGCAGTTGCCAACTCTCTTGCCAAGTTTGTAAATTATGTCTAATATAGGGAAAATTGAATAATGTGATACAATTTAATTGGGAGGACTATGTGTTCAGCTGTGGACTCACAAATACTTATCAATACGTAGGCTGTTTGCTTGTTGTTACCCTTACATCTTTTTTTATAGGACAGGGTGACAAACGTGCACACAGTTCACCTGGTTCACAGTGATTGCTGTGGCCCATAGACATCTACATTTATCCTCGTTTGCGAATCAAAATGCAGATGCGTTGTCACCCGGGAGGACTAAGATGGAATGCCTCTTTTCCAGTAAAAAGGGTCTCCAGTTCTCTACACTTACCATACGAAACACAGCATTTTAAGCTGCTATTTTACGCTGGTATTCTGTGAGCGTGTGGTCCTTCCCCGGTCGAGCCCACCCATTCGTGCTACAACTATACTACCTACTAATATAGCTGCAGCATGGCTGTACCATGTAAAGAAATAATTAGTTGTTAATGAATTAAGCCTTATAATATGTGATAAAAATATTAGAAATTACGAACACTATAGTATATGTAGCAAGTTCTAAAAATAGAGAAATCTGTACACACGCACATACCAAGGGTACAGAGATTTAAAAAATATGATAAAATTTATTAATTTTAAATTCATGTTCAAGGACTATATTACCAATTTTATATTTTAAGGGCATGCGATCTAGCAGACCTAGTCAGTAGATCAGATATTTCTATTATTTTCCTCAGTCGCCTTTACCCACGAGACGCCTTATGCCGCCACCACCACATGTCCTGCAAAACGTGGCAGTTATGACAATTCCTCCCATCTATTCAATTCCATTTTATTTCATTATATTCCTTTCTATTCTATTCTTTGGCATTCTATTCTATTCTAGTTTTTTCTGTTCTATTCTATACTATGGGAGAGGTCTATATCTGGCAGTTTACCGGTGTGAACTATAAAAAAATAAAGATAGTCTTCTAGTAGTCACGAAGCAAAAACCGTGAAGTGGCGGTGTTGGAATATTCATTATCACATATCATATCATGCCGTGAGTGTTGCAAAAGCGAGCACTCAGTTCACCTGATGGTAAGTGGTTGCTGTGGCCCACAGACATCTAGGTCTGTCCACGTTTGCGAACAAAGATGCAGATGCGTTGTCACCCTTGAGAATTAAGATGGTATGCCTCTTTTTCAGTAAAAAGGGTCTCCGGTTCTCTACACTCACCATACGAAACACATCAGTGTTAAGCTGCTATTTTGCGCTGGTATTCTGTGAGAGCGTGGTCCTTCCCCGGTCGAGCTGACCCACTCGTGCCACAACTATACTACTAATATAGCTGCAGCATGGCTCTACCACGTATAAAATCATCATTAGAAAATTAATAGCTTTCATTCACTTATGATTCTATGTCAAGTATAACAAAAAAAATTTAATATAGACCAAAGAACTGAAAATGACCACATAACATAATTAATGAATATCCTTCCACTGGTAATAAAATCCCGTTCACATCGTCATTACTTTCATTTAAACCCAGCAAAAGTTCACTGACGGACCTAGGTCTCCCCTACGTATTGCAACAAAATACAATCCTAAGCGACCTGCTTTTCTATGGATGCCTTTACCTTATTTCATATCCCATCACGTCCCACCTTAAAGTACCGGTGCGAGCTTACCATCGGTTGTCAGTTTGAGGTATCTTGGTATAATATCTCCAAGTGTAATTGAGATAAATAACTGAACTGTTCGTAAGAAATAACTCATTTTAGTTTCGAATTACAATATTTTAGTGCAGTATCTACTGTCCACTGTCGGTTATGTCTCCTACATCCACGCCAGTCGTTTTAAAAAATGCTTACTAAGCAACTTCTTAACAGTATAATTTCGATACAAATTCTTTGAGCCGGCTCATTGCAACATTATCGAGATGTATAAAAGATGTAAGCACTTTTAAATATTTATATCGTAATAAAAAAAAACCTGTTGAAATAAAAATAAATCTTGAAAAGAATAATGACTTACGTAATGATATAGAATTCTTAATAACTGAATACAACACATAATCTCACAGAATACGAGCGTAAAATAGCAGCTTAATGCTGCTGTGTTTCGTATGGTGTGTGTGGAGAACCGAAGACCAATTTAAGTGGATACGTGACATTCCATCTTAGTCCACAGGGTTAACAACGCACCTGCTAATCGATGCTTAATCGAGTTTAAATATCTATCGATCACAGTATCCACTAACCATCAAGTGGACTGTGCGCTCATTCATCACCCTTATTCAATAAAAACAATTATATGATAAGAAAAATTAGTTACTATGAGCTTCACTGTCAACATCATCAGTCTTTAAAAATCTGCATCTGGATAAAGGCTTTTTTAAATAATGCACCAGCTAAAGTGCATTACTCAGTGGATTTGTTCATATTCATCGCACTGGGCAGGGAGCACAGAGTATGACGTGGCAGATGATGTTTTCTTTTACCGCTGTACACGTGGTAAATCAGTACATAAACTCGCAATTAATAATTTCATTAGTGCTGCTGGGAATCAAACCCGGGTTACCCGCGTAATGTAAAATTCACGACGAGCCTCAAACACGACATCATAAAGTAATTCTCGTTGTTATTCAACTTAGCATACTAAATTAGTCCCAAAGGATTTAACATTTAGGACTGTTTCAGTGTTCGACGCAACTGGCAAGGTTCCCTCGGGAATACTTCAAGGCAATGGTATCCAACTGGGTAACTTTGACCAGTGCTTAGGAAGTCAAGCTCGCGTTCAACTGGATACCGGAAGTGTGGTTAGAGTGCAAGGAAAATACTGTCTAGCTCGAATCGATCTTAAAGCTGAACACCCCGATTTGGAGATACCGGTGCATTTGGCGCAAGCTAAGAACTTATTCAAGAGTCGAATCGATGATGTGAGTGAGATATCAATGCATGCATATAATAATGAACTATAAATATACTATAATTAACGTATTTAAATTAATTATAACCAGACCTTGTAGTGTTATGCTACTTACATATCATTGTACACTATTTTTCCATTCTGTTTTGATATTTTGCATCACTTTTCACGCTATCAGTTATGCTACTTACATATCATTTTACACTATTTTTCCCATTCTGTTTTTGATTGTCGCTTCACGACAACCTAAATTGCATTTAGATAAATACTAGCTGTTCCCCGCGACTTCGCCCGTGCGTAATTTATTACGATTGGATTTGTGGTGTTTTAATTTTTTGCGCAGAACCCTAATTCTTTTTCTAAAATAAAAGTAGCCTAAGTTACTTCTTATAACATCAGATATCTGCCAGTGAAAGTGCAGTCAAAATCGGTCCAACCGTTTCGCAGATTAGCCGGAACAAACAGACAGACAGACAGACAGAAATACAGACAGACAAAAATTCTAATAATCGTGTTTTGTTATTGCTGCAGTGGGGCTCTACCGCGTGTATAACTACCACCGAGATGTACCATCGAGTGGGATACCTTGACACTTTCTGGCCATTTCTATCGACAGAAAAATTTTCTCTTTGAAGGATATAGAAAGCCAGTTTTAGCCCTGAAAAGTAACAATGATCCTTTTGTTTGAAGCTTGTTACATGTTTCCAAAGGCTACTTAGCAAAATTGTTGAGATATATATATATATATATATATATATATATATATATATATATATATATATATATATATATATATATATATATATATAGTTACATTTATTAACACACAAAACAGACAGATAATAAAAGGAAAATGATCTCTAATGTCGTCTACATACGAGTAGTTACATTTAAAACTTCATCTCTAATTTCCCTTTGCTTAAATTTATAACTTTAGTAATTTTCAATAAAAGAAAATGATGATGAGGTTTTTTGTCAATACAATTTGATAATTATTTTTATTCTTTGTTCAGCCAGGTCACTTTGTACCACGTTTCTCAACACTGAGTTGGGGAGTCTGCGTCCCTTCACCATGCAGTCCTGAAGACGTTGAGGGCATTGTAAAAGATGCCATCAAGCATTATCAGTATAGTAGTGGAGTTTCTATACGGGTTAGAGTCGATCATCGGGATTGTCAAATGCAAAAAAAACAGGCTTGGTGGGAAAAGTGGCTGGGGATCCCGACCCTTTTGACGTTGTAAGTTCTTTTAATTATATTTGTTTATACATCAGTCTCTTAATAGTCTATAACTATTCGCTAGCAATAAGTTAGGTACGTACATGCCAATAATGACCTCTAGACCAAATTTTACTAATGGTGGCCGGTCTTAGTAGAGAATAGCTGTAGCTTCTGATATGATTAGTGCCCGAGTGTATGCGCAACCACAGGTGAACTCTCATAGTCCGATGGGACGGCAAACCGACACATCGGAGAGAGATCAGGCGCAAGGCTAACGGGTTTACGTGCTTTTCGAGGCACGGGGGTGAAACACCGACTACTTCCTGACTCCGGAGTTGCTGCTACATTAACTGATTTTTGACTCGACCCGAGATTCGAACTCGGAAACATGTGCCACCTTTCCGACCACTAAGCACTAAGCAGTAATATATCACAAGTTTATACATAAAATTATTATATATTGCTGCATTACAATCTCCTAAGTTTAGCTAAGTGGACAAAATTTTAACCACAATGTTTAAATTGATTAAATTAAGATTATGTGTTTTGATAACGACCACTGTCCAGTTTATGCAATATCAGTTACCCCACAGCCGATCGAAATATTTATGATTAATCCTTTCGTTGTCTCGTGCACTACCGTATCGTATAGTATAGTAGTGTCATACTATTGTCTTACTATTGTGTCTGAAAACCGGACCGTGGAAGTGTTAAGCACGGAATGCGCGCCTGTTAAATGTTGCCTTTTAGTCGGATTTCCCTACATTACTATTTACTTCGATATCTAGGAAGCACAGTAACTATAGTACGTGAGTGTAACATAAAAACTACAGCATTGTTCACATGGATGACTCTGTGATACGATAGCTCTTCATCAGTCAATCAAATAATAACGGGTCAAAGGGGCGCTGTTTTATCGACGCCATTTTGACAGTTGACATTATTGTAAATATTTTTGTCGATTTTAGTATTGGGTAGTGTAATTAGTTTTTTTTTAGTAACATTTTCGAAGTGTTCCTAATTATTGCAAAAACTTCTTTCCTTTTTTCGCCTAATATATTAGTTATAGTATACAACTTTGTGTTTTTGTCTCTGTCCTCCTCCTAGTTTTGTAGGGCGGCAAAGTCAAAGATGACCAAATTACCCTCACGTACCTTAGTGGTAGAGCCATGCTGCAGCCATATTATAGCTGTAGCACGAAAGGGTCGGCTCGACCGGGGAATGACCACTAAACAATAGTACTCTGGTACGTGGCTCTGTCGTGAAATATGGGTTAAACCATTTTGGAAGCATTTTCCGATATAGCTCGATCGCCAAATTCTCGTGCATTAATCGGCAGTGTGAGGTTGGAATTGGGAGAAATAAAGAAATTTGTCTTTACGCAGGTCGATATATGGTGTCGTCATTTTGTTAGTGGTGATAGCAACCGCTCAAGACTTTATTGCTAAAAGGAAAGTGGAGGAAAGTAATACAAACACAACAAAAGAAAGGTCAGGATATAATAAAAATAATACGGAAAATGAAGAAAAAACTGCAGATGATAAACAAAGACCAGGTATTATTTATAAATTTTGTTTATACTAAGGGCCGATTTTTAAATCCCTCAGATAAATAAATATTGTTTATTCGACAGACAGCAAATAAATTAAATTTTTAATCGTTATATAAGTATTTTCCAACGAATAACTTGACTACCGGAGGAATAACTCTATCAGGTTCTTCGACGACCAGATAACCACTTACTCGGCAGATAATCTCAGCCACCAAATTTCACGAACACACATCGCGGCAATACTGCCGATACCGATGGATCACACCATCTGGATGCTTGGCGGTCCACCCCTGTACGTTTTACTAGGAGGTTTCTTTTCGGACCGATACGGCTTAGGGACCTTCAAGAAAAGAGCTTACTCATTTCTAAAAGGTCAGCAACGCATCTGCGATTCCCCTGGTGTTGCCGTTGTTCATGGTAGTCACTTACCATCAGGTGCGTGCATGCACATACCGTATGCTCGTTTGGGGGCAACAAAAAAATCTCCTATAAAAAAAAGATAGTTTCGATGACAGATGACACTAAATACACTTTAGTTTTACATGATATTTATTGATTTTGCATTTATTATAAAGAAAAACTTGTTATTAAATTAAAAAAGAAAAGTGATGAAATCAGAAGCTTTTGAAGGCCGTCCTCCGGTTTTGTACACCTTCTTTTGCACTTCTTCAATTCTCACATATTTAAATTTTAAATTCTTCAATTAACAGACATTTGTGGTAATTTTTTATGAAATTAAGAACTTTATGATATTTCTTGGCAGAGTCCTTATCTTTGATTGTCACTCCATCAATATTTTGATTTTCTAATATTTGATTATATCTTTCGACCAAACTTATGAACGCTCTCTTTTCTTCCAAGAGACCGTTTTTGTTTTCACGCGGTCGATTCCGCGGGTAAAATCAAGTCTACTCAGTAAAATAATCCATTCTGGGTTTTATTAAAACTAATATCGTGTCTCGTTGAAATTTTTTTATTTTCTTGGTTAAATGTATTGTATGTTAAAATAGACTACAGAACTACGCTGAACTTTTAAAGTAGTTATTAATAAACCTAAAATAAATACATAAATATGTAAAGGTCGCTTAAAAATCGTATTAGATGAAAGTTATTTCGATAAGAAATAATTTTATCGACGTCTTATGCGTGGACTTATTAAGAACGTAAAAGCACGCGACAGTGTTGTTTCAACGTCCGACGGATCTAATTTTGGATTATGTGTAGCTATTTAGTTAGTGGTTTTAGTTCAAGGTCTATACATCACACGAGTCAAGGAAAGTGAACTACAAATAACAAAATAAACCAGCAATTAATTTCTTTATAAAATCAATAATATATTAAATACTGGAAAAATATAATAATAAATATACATTCAAAATCGTAAAAGAGATGACGTAATTAAAAATGTTCATTAGTAAAAGTGATTAAAATGTTTCCTTCCTCTCATTTCTATATTAAATTAAGTCCAGTACGTTAATAATGTAAATGTATTTTTTATAAAATTGGAGGGATAAACTGACTTAGAACCAAACGGTTTCCTTCTTCTTTTTTTGTAATGCTTACAGCAAAGGAGTGGTATAATTTGCCGGCGTCTATCTTTCCGTCCGAATACAATCTGGGCGTCTTCAAGGCAAGAGTGAATAGGCTTTTGTTACGCTAAGACAGTGCGATTTACCATCTAAGGCTGCATCACCAGTGGGATTGTGGTCAAGCACTGGCTTAAAATAAGTAAAAAAAATCTGACAGTCCACCTGCTGGCAAGGGTCTTCTACAACTCATGGACATCTGCAATCAACTTCAAATAAAGACGCCTACAGAAATCCGTAGTCACCTCTGTGCACAAGATGGCCTCACAGCCTGTATAGAATAGAATAGAATAGAATAGAATAGAATATTTTTTTATTCATTATAGATCACATGTGTAATTCTTATTGAAAGTAATTTTTACTTTACCACTGGTTCGAAAAAACCTCTGTCCTGGGAAGAACCAGCAAGAAACCCAGCGGGATTTTTTTTAAAAGCATATTTTACATTAATGTTTGTACAAATTATGTAAGTACAAAATTTATTTTAGAAACAGCTTGGAAGCAACCACCTCATTCCCAGGGGTTATTATCAACCATATATTCATTTATACTATAATAACCCTTTTTATACAGTTTCAACTTAACAAAACATTTAAACTTGTTAATAGAGAGAGCCTGTACACTTTCCGGGACCTTGTTGTAATAGCGTATACATTGCCCCAAGAATTAATTACTAACTCTGTGGAGTCGAGAAACTGGTATCACTAGCTTGTGTTTGTTCTTAGTGTTTACAGAATGTACATCACTTTTTTTACTAAAACTACCTTTGGTTTTGTGAACATACATTAAATTTTCGTAAATATACTGAGAGTTCAAAGTTAATATATTTATTTCTGTAAATTTATCACTAAGAGACTCTCTCGGTTTTAGGTTGTAAATAGCTCTAATGACCCTCTATGCTAGCAAATACAATAAACAAATACAAATAAACATAATATAGTATAATTTTAGTACTTACATCAAGTGCTTATATTTTCCAAATATAGTCAAGCATTGATGATACCGCATGAAATATTTATAATAAAAGACACGAAGAGGTCAGAGTGTAGTTTTTTTTTTAATTTTGTTATGCAATTTTAGGGCCGCGTACTATGATTTCTTTCATCTTTGCTTATTTATTTATTTAACTATTTACGTACACACAAACAACGGATAGGACACAACACGATGAAGAGTTTGTACAAGGGCGCTACTCATCTCATAGTGAAATTTCTTCCAGTAGGCTAGTTACAAAAATATGCGATAAATAAAAGAAAGAGATAAGTGTGCACTTTTTTATTATACATTACATATATACATATATATATATATATATATATATATATATATATATATATATATATATATATATACTATGATAAAAAGTATCGTAAATATTAAAGATATGAGAAAAAAAAAGATATGAGTGAAACTTACATAGAAGACCGAGATAAATAATGTTCTTTTACACGTTTTTTGAACAATGTCACAATGTCAATTTTATTTCTCTAATGGGAGGGGGAAGTGAATTCCAGAGTCTTACTGCATGTACAGAGAATGAACGGGAATATGAATAAGATTTAAAGGATGGGGCCTTATTTAAAGAATAAGGAGATTTTTTATTATATTTATAAAATAAAGTACCATTTATTTTATATTTTATCACAGGTTATCCACACTTTCAATACGAAACACAGTACACAGTTCCGCTGTGTCACGCTAGTATTCAGTGTGACCTCGAGTGGGAGCTGTGAGCTCAATCTCGCGGTCGTGGTCAAGCCAAACCATTCGTGCTATATTTGCACCATGGCTGTGGTTAAAATATAAATTAATAATAAGGCATTACATTTTGGCATTTGAGGCATTATTAATAATGCGGCATTTGAGGCATTATTAATAATGAGGCATTTGAGGCATTATTAATAATGAGGCATTTGAGGCATTATTAATAATGAGGCATTACATAAAGAGGCGAGACTTCAGTTGTGTCAATATATCTGCATTTTGGTTTTGAATCGAGGATAAATGTAAATGTTTATGGGCCACAACATTCACTTACCATTAGATGTATGCTAGTTTGTTACCCTTATTCTATAAAAAAATCTATAATATATGAAATCCAATGGACTTGAGATCAATTTAGTTCTCGTTTTATCCTATCATTATTCATATTATTATAGTAAAGTAAGCTGAATCTGAATGACAGGGTGAGAAATAGTGTGATAAGAGAAATGTGTGGTTTGCAAGATGATGTTGTGATTAGGATTAAGAAAGGAATGCTTCGGTGGTTTGGTCATGTAGAAAGAATGAACGAGGAAAGAGTGACAAAGCAAATTTATGTTGCAGAGGTGAATGGCAGAGTCGGGAAGGGTCGGCCTAGGCGAAAGTTTATCGACCAAATTGGCGATATATTGAAAATGGTCCAAATTAAGAGTACCTTTAACCGACGAGCGTGCGTGGATGTGGAGGAAGCGAGAGAGGTATGTCAGGATCGTGCCAAATGGAATTCCATAGTCTCTGCCTACCCCTCTGTGTGACAGGCGTGAGTGTTTTATGTTATGTTATGTTAAGCATTCATTTTTTTTGTAATTTTACATAGGTCCCAAACCGACCCTAAACGCGACCTTAACCCACTTCGTTCAGGGGCTAGTCGCAGTAGTTCTGCTTGTTTGTGATTCAAAGTGATTTGGAATACCGATGACACGTTAATTAACATAAATTACTTATACATGTCTGGTCTAGACAATATTGCAACGGGCTAGGTCACGTTTACTAATCGTTTGAAATCGATGGACATGCGACATAATTTTCGTTACAATGTTCATGACCTGTGACCAATTTGGTTTACGACTTGATGTAATTATAAAACATTAAACAATGTCGGCCGTGTTTTTTTGATCACGTTTAACACATAATTAACTTCAATGTATATTATATTGAAGCCGTATAATATTGATTGTGTAAGGTGTTTTTTTTTACATACCACTAATAAATCAACTTGACTTTATGACCCTGAAATTGATACAAATGCTTTTAATTACACATTCGCGTCGATATTAATGTCCGTTAAAAATAACAGTGGTACCTCCGTAAATTAAGCTGAATATATTCACACATGAAAAGATTTATCATTAAAATTAGTTTTTTTTTAATATTTCTCATTTTCCAAAACGTTACCTCCACACTAGGATGTTCTCATGTATCGTGGTAGATTACATACATAAATTTCACAAGAACATACATCCAGACCCGGAACAATCATTTGTAGGCCGTACAAATACTTGTTCCGTGGGGGATTCCAACCCAAAGCCACAGCCCTCAGCACCGTAACTCATAGCTAAGCCACTGCGTCACGGAACCGTCAAATTAGTTAATAAATATAGACATTTAAGTAACTTTCAACAAAAACTACGAAGTCTAAATAATATAGTTTAGTTATTAGTCAGCACCCTATTGCGATCCGATACTTTACACCGTGCTATAAATAAACAGACTAGCTAAAGGAAACAGCATCAACTTCTTATACTCTGATCCTCTTTCTTTTTTTTTTATATAGGAATAGAGTGACAAGCGAGCACACGGTCCATCTAATGGTAAGTGGTTGCAGTGGCCAATAGACATCTACATCTATCCTCGTGTGCGAATCAAAATGCAGATGCGTTGTCAGCTGTGAGGTTAGTCCTCACAGCTGACAACGCATCTGCATTTTGACTCGCTACAAAATATTATTTTGATTTGATTCTATACAAAACACAGCAGCATTAAGCTGCTATTTTACGCTGGTATTCTGTGAGAGCGTGGTCATTCCCTGGTCAAAGCCGGCCCATTCGTGCTACAACTATACAATTAATATAGCGGCAGCATGGCTCTACCACGTTTTAATGCATCCTAAGCGTTACAAATAAGTCAAAGTTCATCTATCATGGAAGCGGCCCATGTCCAGCTATAAACTTTTATGGACTGATGAAGAATAATAATTATATCAACTCTTTCGTTTAAATATTCGAATAATTAAGGGGAAATTAGTTTTTGAATAATCGAAAGATGTAAGAAATTATAAACTTGATTGCATTTTTTCACATATAATTGCATAGAAGTTTTTACTTTGCACGCATAGGTTTGTATATGTATTGACTTTTGACTTTGAATAAAAATATTTCGAATACTGATGGTGTCTATTACTGCACTATTACTGCGCCGCGATTAAATTGCTCCACATCAGTCTTAGAATTGAGAGGAGAACATTAATTTAAAGGATAATCCACAAAACATGTTCGTTACATCCAGTGGTTCTCAAATTTTAAATTATAAATAAAAATAATGTACTTATCACTTGCGTTTGTATAACGAAGTTAATGTTTTCATAAATAAAATTAAAGCACTTGAAAGCGGCTAAGTTTCGGACTTGATTTCTTCTTTTCTAAATCAACGAACGCCGTAATTTGTTATGCAAATTGCTCTGACGACACTTCTGCGTCACATCAAATTTAAGCGTGACTTATTTCTTGATTTATCCTCGTTTATTTATAAGCTTCTTTAACAGCGTTTTTGAATAGAGTTCTTTTGAATTCTTTATAATGGAAAAACAACGAAGAAACCGCGTTCAGGATGGTAAGAGTCAAAGCATAAATATTTAAATTTGCCATTATGTTGATGCGGATGATCCTTATTTTAATTCATCATTTGCTATTCTTTGTTCGTTCTTGGAGATATTAAAGCGATTTAAACTAAAGTAGCTACATAGGTCTTAAGGAATCTTAACTATGTTATTAGTGTTCTAGATTACGTAGTATAATGTAGCATTTTAAAAACAAAATTGAAGCTCTACACGTTCATTATCTACCCATTTTTTATGTTTAACTATAAAATAATTGACAGTTTCATAAAAATAAAATACACGTTTCTGCCACAATTACTAGTTTGGTTAGAGCTCATTAAGGTGGAAGCTCCAGGGTGGCCCGCGAAATTCGAATTTTCTTGCGTTTTTTAGAATTTGCAGGTCAGGGTCAGGTTGTATGTTTAACAAAATATGATTCGCGATCGTAACGAGTATGTATTTACAGAGTTATAGTCATTATAATCATCAATACAACACTCTAAGTTCGTATTATCCCATTGTATGGCTATTTCCAGAAAAACGAATTCAAAGGGCTAATATGAACTTACAGGGTTGTATTGGTGATTTTAATGATAATAATTCTGTAAACACATAATCGCTACGGTCGCGAATCATATTTTGTTAAAAATACAACCTAACCTTAACCTGCAAATTCCAAAAAACGCAAGAAAATTTGAATTTCGCGGGCCACCCTAGAGCTTCTACCTTAATAATGTAAAATATCAAAACAAGTCGAATAAGTCCAGCTCAACGGTTTTATGTAGACACCTCGAGTCCATAACGTCGAGTCAGCTCACACCGAGATACGATGCGAATAGTGATACAAAATATAACTTTATTTGCTATACGAAATGTTACATATTTTATTGAGATAATTTGAAAATGCCTCGCGGCGTCGCACTACGCCGCGCTGCGCCTAGAGATGCCTCACGGCGTAGCGGGACGCATCCCGACGCATCGCGTCGCTGCGGTTCTTCGTCGGTAGGCGCAGCATATAAAGCGGTGCCCTGCCAGCGATTTCACAATGCGCCTCGCGACGCGCGACGTTGCAATACGTCTCGCAACGGTGATAAGGCAATTTATTTATTCTGTATTTTATTACCTTAGCCATCTCGATAATATCAACCCTTTATGCCAAATTTTTAAACTTATTTGATTGTTAAAAATCAGTTGCTTATGAATATATATATATTGAACAAGAGTGTTTATAAATAATTACTTATTTAAGAAATATATTAACAGACTAAAATTAACATTGGATCTGATTCAAACCAAATGAAAATATATTTTTATACGTGGTAGAGCCATGCTGCAGCTATATTAGTAGTATAGTTGTAGCTCGAATGGGTCGACTCGACCGGGGAAGGACCACACACTCACAGAATACCAGCGTAAAATAGCACCTTAACACTTCTGTTTCGTATGGTGAGTATAAAGAACCGGAGACCCTATTTACTGGAAAAGAGGCATTCCATCTTAGTCCTCACAGGTGACAACGCATCTGCATTTTGATTCGCAAAGGAGCATAGATGTAGATGTCTTTGGACCACAGCAACCACTTACCATCAGGTGCTCGTTTGTCACCCTATCCTATAAATGTAAAATGTAAAAATTTATCGAAGTGTTCCTAATTATTTCCAAGGCTTATTATATTATATTAGTATTATTAGTAGTATTATATTATATTTATATTAGTAATAGTATACGACATTATGTATTTGTCTCTGTCCTCCTCCCAATTTTGGTTTTATAGGGCGGCAAAGCTTTAGGTACCTAGAATAGCTAGACCATATAACCCTCACTTACATTATTTATAATAAAATTATCTGCAATATTAATAATTTGCCTTTTCATTAATTCAAAGCGCATGTAAAAACATTCTTATGAAGATAGGGTATTATAAAGTAGATCACTATTTAAAAGAAAAGACTGCGTGGACATAATGAACTTCCTTAGACTTTTTTTTTAATTTTGTATCTGTATATTTTATAAGTTTAAATCGTAACTATTGGGAGAATAATAATTAAAAATTAAAAAATTTGCACAAGCGACTTCAATATAAATTATTAAGAATAATTCAAAAACTATTGGTCAGACCTTGATAAAATTTATATGGGACTACATGTGAAGCACCAGTTTTCAAATGAAAAAAGAATAATGGAAATCAGTGCACATACACATAAAAAACATACAGTAGAATTGAGTACCGTCTTCTTTTTGAAGTGGGTAGAAAATGGGTGGACATAATGAACTTCCTTAAACTTTTTTTAATTTTGTGTCTATATATTTTATAAGGTACAATCGTAACTGTTGGGAGAAAAAAAAGTCTATTTGTGAGTTTGCAGCACTTCCCCTTAGGTCTACCCGCAGTACAGACATGCTGAAGCGATAACGCAGCGTATGAATTTCAAAAAGTGCTTGTAAAAGCCAATTTAGAATGAAAATATTTCACTTTTACTTTAGCCCTTAGAAGTCTATTCGAAAGATATATGTACTATTTGGATATCCGTCGCCATAATTAACATTTTCTACAACATTGATCCATTCTTTATTTAGATATTTATATTGTTTGCATGCATTATGCAATACTATTTTATTCTATTCTATTCTATTCTATTTTATTCAATTCTATAATACAGTACGACATAATATAATATTAATTTCTGATGTAAAAAAAATACTAAAAATAAGTAGATAAATTACGAAATTAGTATCAATCAGAATAACATACAAAAAAGCAATCTACCCTGATGAACATAAGAGAGTTGATAAACAAGTACAAGTATATTTTAGAGTTAGTACAACAGCAAAAAGGGAGTCCCAAAAATAGAGAACGAAATTCTTGTAATTGAACTCTTTATAGAATGTCTTTTGACGTAATCTATACAAATAAATTAAATTGAAGTTTCTGTTTGTAATGTTAAAATAACAGATTTTTACTAAATGCATATGAATGTATATACGGTACATAAAACAAAAACACAATTTTTTAAATTTTTGTCTGTCTGTTCGTCTGTCTGCCTGTCTGTTTGTTCCGGTTAATCTCCGAAACGGCTGGACCGATTTCGACGGGACTTTCACTGGCAGATATCTGATGTTATAAGAAGTAACTTAGGCTACTTTTATTTTAGAAAAAGAATTAGGGTTCTGAACAATATAATTAAAACCCTAAATTAAACGCGGGCGAAGTCGTGGGGAACAGCTGTAAAAAATAAAATAGTATGTTAGTAGGAATATGTGATACTATGAGGCAAATTCTAATGCGTTGGATAAGTGATCGCGGAAGATAGCTATATAGGTAGGTAATAATATGTTGAACTGCTGAACCCAAACACGTTTATAGCGAACAGATGGGCTGGATAGCCTACAATTACTATTTATTCTAATTACGTGATACAAAAGTTTGTTCTTTACAGATGAAAACATAATAAGTGCATTCTCACTTTATCGTACGGTTAAAAAGCTAGTTGCTCCAGCAACATCGGATGATATCTGTTGCATACATGGAGTTCGTGCGATTGCCACTGTTGCGCTGTTGGTGGCTCATAAGTTTCTGCCTGTTGCCGTCACGCCTTACACAAACAGGGTAAAGATAAGCGAGGTAAGATACTAACATATATAAAATTATTATATTATGCTCTATGAAATTTAGCTCCTGCACATGCCTTTTTTATATGGGGAAATGCCTACGGCCTCGCGGGGGAAGGACGGGTTTCCTTGGTATTCTATCTTCGCCGTATATTGGCAAGGTGACGGGAACGCTTTCGCATATATCCGCGGTGAGGATAGGGCGAGTGCCGTATCGCCATACCAACACTCCTCTTCCTCTGCGACTCCACCTCGGCTGCAGCGGTCACATCCGAAATGGGCTCGCCAAACCCACTCGGTGTGGCCACCTCGGGCCGGCCCTTCACCTCGGGTCAGCCGACTGGGTTCCTCCTTGTTTACCGAGGTGACCAAGCCACGACTAGTAAGCCCCCCAGCCACGATAATGCAGGAACCCGTTCGGGGGTGGGGGAGGTGGGGAGGGGGAGTCCACGCACACCTGCAGCCAATTTCAAAAAAGAAGGATAGATGCGTTGTCACACCTGAAAACTAAGATGGAATGCTTCACAGCCTATATAATTGTACTGGTTCTATACTCTTTAGACCGCCACCTAAAAAACTTATTCTTCAAAAAAGTTCTATGTAGAATTTGTCATAGCCGTCACGCTTGGCAGGCGATCGCAGGAACCAGACGTCTCGCGCCTTTGACCTTGCCCTTCTTTATTTCGGTATTTTTATATACTCTCACATTTTTTATATACTCTCACATTTGGCATATATTTGGTTAAACGGACATCTATCGATAGGTATAAGACACTTCTGGTGAGATACGTGTGGATTTTACGATCTAGTCTTGAGGAAGACTCGAATTCAAAGTACGAAGTAGATTATATAATCTAATGTTTATATATAATGTTTATAATGTATCTATATAATGTTTTTCAATACGCTATTTTAAATGCTTTCTTAATAATAAATTTAACTACTAAGTATACAGTTTGTAAGCCAAATGCAATTTGTTTCTGTAAGGCGTTAGAATTTAAGAAAAAAAAATTTATTTGTTAATATATCGTGGCATTTGTACAAAACTAGTTTATAATTGCTTGAACAGTTTTAGGGGTTCTGTTAGTGTACGTGCTGGTCATGCTAAATTAACTAATTGCTGGTTAGCTTAGGCTAGATATGTTTTAATGGAAATTTTTAAACTAAATGTGATCAAAAACTTTACAAACTATAACTAAAATTTCTGAATACCTATTTGTCTGATTTCATCTATGACAATTAAGTTATTTTTATATTATTACCTTTTACCCATGTGGGAAAGAAAGTTTAAGAGTTGCAATTTTAAAAAGGATTCTATGATAATCAAAATAAAAATAAATAATTTTTACAGTGGTAGAACCACGCGGCAGCTTTTGCTGTCGCACGGATGGGCCGGCTCGAACAGGGGTGGTACCACGACCTCACAGAAAACCAGCGTGAAGTAGAGGTTTACCTCTGCGTTTCGCTTGGTGAGTGCATGTGGCTGGAGGCCCTTTTTACTGGAAATGAGGCATTCCATCTTAGTCCTCACGGGTGACGACGCATCTACATTTTGATTTGTGATAGAGTATTGATGTAGATGTCTATGGGCCGCAGCAACCACTTACCATCAGGTGGACTGTGTGCTCGTTTGTCTTGTAGGTTTATCTTTAGCTATATTAATTCAACACCAAGGTAGTGGTTTCTATAATTATTGGTATACTTAGTTTTTGCTTTGCAAACTGTATCTTAGGTTCATCATTATCACCAATACCATCATTACAGTCTATTGTGTTGAACATAAAGCCCCACATACCGTCTCATATATGGCAAATACCTGCCGTATTTGCCAAAGTTGTCATGCTAGGCAGGCATGTTGACAACTGCAGTTTTTATTTATTTGAATTATTATCAGAAATATGATACTGGCCGTCTTCATTTTTATTTTTTTCAGTTCCCTCTTACGACACCCACGGGTTGCTATAGAGTTGTGGATATTCTTTATAACGCTGCAACTACACGGCATCATCTTTTGTTCACCAATTCATAACCAAATTAGGATATAACGTGACCTTAAATGAATATTTTTCGCACAATATAACTTTTCTTGTAACTGATGAGTGAAACCATATTCTGGAGACTGTGCTTAAATTTTGCACTACTCTTTTCAACATTGGATATACTAGGGTGCGTTTTAAGTTCGCGGAATGGGGGGTAAGGAGTGGAAATAAAAATGTCAACTTATTTTTCCTTTTCAATATATTCACCCGCTACCCTAATACATTTTTGGGATCCTTCAATTAACTTACGTATACCCTCAAAAAAAATTATTTACCTTTGTTTAAAAAATACGCCAAAAAACTGCTTCCTTCACTTCTTCATTACTTAAAAACTTTTCCCACGAAGTTTTTTTGTTAAGTTTGGAAATAGATAATTATCACTGGGGTCCAGGTCAGGACTATAGGGTGGGTGTAGCAAAATTTCGAAGCCCCCTTCTCCAGGGCAGCCATCGCAACATGGCATTTGTGAACAGGCGCGTTGTCGTGCAGAAGAAGGATTCCTTTGGTCAATTTTCTTCTTCTTTTCTCCTTTATGGCTTCCTTCAATTGTTCTAGGATTGAAGCGTAGTAATTTCCGGTTATGGAGACACCTTTATCCTATATCCTATAAAAAAAATCTGTGGTGGTACCATATTACTGATTTTGCGTTGGACCGTTATCTCATATCTGACTTCATGAACACACAACACCCGAAATAAATAAGCAATGGATTCAAACGAAAAAATGTTGCAAAACTAAGCATGAAGACAGTAGGTAATATGTAGGTTTTTTTTTATAGAAAAAGGGTGACAAACGAGCACACAGTCCACCTGATTGTAAGTGGTTGCTGTGGCCCATAGACATCTACATCTATGTTCGTTTGCGTATTAAAATGCAGATGCGCTGTCACCCGTCAGGACTAAGATAGAATGCCTCTTTTCCAGTAAAAAGGGTCTCCGATTCTTTGCACTCACCATACGAAACACAGCATTAAGCTGCTATTTTATGCTGGTATTCTGTGAGAGCGTGGTCCTTCCCCGGTCGAGCCGAGACATTCGTGCTACAACTATACTAATAATATAGCTGCAGCAAGGCTCTACCACGTGTAACAAATAGTCGGATAGTAAAATGGTAGTGTTAATAATCTTGCTTTACATGTTATAAATATACCGTGTATTGACGGTGTAAGAATAACCACTACTTCATATCATCCCGTGGGTGTCGTAAGAGGCGGCAGCAGGAGATGGGCAGCAGCGTCTTCCCAATAACGTTTAAAAATAAAAAAAATGCGGTTGTTAATCCTTGTAAATATCCCCCCTATGAGGCAATCTATCGGGGAGAACTATGGTTAGCAGTGGACTTTAATAGACACTAACGGTAAATGTTATAAAATTATAATAGAAAGAAAAGCAATTTACAATTATTGTAGGTAGTCATTAGTTTAGAGGTTTTATAAATTGATTCAATTACGTTATAATTGCAGTGAAATTTCACGACGAAAATCATTTTGAAGAAATTTTGTAAAGAAAAGTATCTTCAATGTAATATTTAAAACATGAAAATGTGTAAAAAGTTTTTGTATCCTATTAATATAATTATTAAAAAAATGCAGATATTTCACTTTGAATTGCCGTCCTTACAATGTTCTCTAATTCTCTGTAATATTTTTTACGAATGAAAAGTTTCGTAAATCTACTTTTAGCATGTAATTCATCGCGCAATTTCATTATTTCTTATATAGTATAGGTTATCCACTGATAAGAATGTTCTTTTTTTAATATAAAACGATCCTACAGGAGCATGTATAGTATTGTGTAAGTCAAGCAAAATATTGCTGAAATTCTCCGCTATTTTAACAACATCGCCATATACAATACTTTCCAATTTTTATTAACTAAGATCAGTTGTACGCCGCCGTGTAGTGGCGGTCAAGAATATCCACTACCCCATATCCTCCCGTGGGTGTCGTAAAAGGCGACAAAGGGAAACAGGTGGGAGATGGGCAGCAGCATCTTCCTGATAATAGCCAATATTATAATAAAAAAACTGCGGTTGCCAACCCGCTCGCCAAGCGTGGCAACTATGGCAAATACCCCCCAATGACGAGAGAGCTCAAGGTCGCTCAGCGAGCTATGGAGAGGGCTATGCTCGGAGTTTCTCTGCGTGATAAACTTAGGAATAAGGATATCCGCAGTAGAACCAGAGTAACCGACATAGCCCAACGGATTAGTAAGCTGAAGTGGCAGTGGGCTGGCCATATAGCTCGAAGAACCGACAACCGATGGGGAAGAAAGGTTCTCGAGTGGCAGCCTCGTACCGGTAGGCGAAGTGTAGGGCGTCCCCCCACGAGATGGAGTGACAACCTGGTAAGACATGCAGGAAGTCGATGGATGCAGGTGGCTCAGGACCGTGCTTTGTGGCATTCTTTGGGGGAGGCCTATGTTCAGCAGTGGACTTGTGAAGGGCTGTAATGATGATGATGATGATGAAGATCAGTTGATATCTAAGGCAATTTTTTCATATCTATGTTTTTTAACGGTATATAGGTAATTATCTTATGGCCAAATAGTGTTTGACGCTACACAAGATGACGCTAAACCTCGTGGTGTCACAGTCACTTTGAATAAAGTGATAGAGACAGAACAAGACATAACGTCGTCTTAAAATTGAAAGCATTTGAGTATTTGGAAATTAGGCGCATGTTTGATATTATTAATATTAAGTTAACATGTTAAAATGTATGACTACAAAAATCGGGAATATAATTTACGGATACGTGACAAGAGTCATATTAAAACAAATTATATCAATGTTTCACTATGCTCTGTGATGTACGTCGGTTGTTTTACAAACTAAGTGAGATTCATGTAATTAAAAAAATAAACTTAGCTACTTTTTGACATTAGTTTCCTGTATATTAAGAAGATTTGTGTTAAAATCACCGACCAAGATAATATATTCGAATTTTCCAAAGGGGGAAACAGATTCAGTAAGGACATCAATGGAAATATCGATATTAACCCTCGGGTCCCTGTAGGCTGAACCTATCGCTACTTTGATGTCGTTTATGCTTAATCCTCACCAAATTTGTTCCACTAAGTTGCCAGGAAGGTGTACAATTTTGCGAACGTTGACTCCAAGACCAACGTAAAATCCGACTCCACCACCACGAGCACGCAATTCGGTGGAACGCGGCACGTGGAGGAATCGTTATCCAGTCATTCTTTGTCCTGTCATCTGATACCGTGATATTGCTTTGAGAAACTCACCACGGCGAGTGCCTAGGGAGCCAGCGTTTATAAAACCGATGGATAGTCTTCACTTTACTACAAATTGAGAAAACAAATGCATTGACAATTTTAACCTTATTGTAGAAGAAGGAAGAAATTACACAAAATGTTAAATGGCGTTAACAAATAATGTAAATGTGTAGTATAGATATTTCGAACATCAGAAAATTCCAAAGTCCTAATTTTTCACGCTGGTAACACAGGCTGATCGACCATTTTTTTCGCTTTCGATAGGTTTAATCGATTTTTTTGTTATGAAATCCATAAGTGGGTTTTGAAAATTAGAAAAATTACTGACGATACTTTTCGTTCCCTGAATCCATAAGTCCTATCCATATCCATAAGTTTTACCAAAAAAAGTTCAGAATAAAAATTTCATAATTTTACTACATTGTGCTGCAGGTTTAAACTGGTATTAAGTGAAAAACTTTTGTAATTACCCTGTTTTTGTGTTTAAAGTTATAGGAAATGTTAATTAGTGTCAAAGTAAAGTTTGCGAGAGTAGTGAAACATAATAATGGACCCTGACGACAAATTATCAAGATAAGTTTATTCTAAAAACGTATTGATATATATATCTATATATCTACATATAATATATCTATATCTATTCTATAAACACTCACGCCTGTCACCCAGAGGGGTAGGCGGAGACTATGGACTTCCATTTGGCACGATCCTGACAGACCTCTTTCGCTTCCTCCACATCCATATACCTACGCATACACGCTCGTCGGTTAAAGGTACTCTTGATTTGGCCCATTTTCAACATATCGCCAATTTGGTCAATAAACTTTCGCCTATGGCGACCCTTCCCGACTCTGCCGTATATATATATATATATATATATATATATATATATATATATATATATATATATATATATTAAATTTCCAGCAATAAGTATTATATTTCAGACTTATTTGTCTCGTTTAACGAGGTTTTTTCAGATGAAGAATGGATTCCAGTAGACTCGACATAGCCACAAATATAGATATGTATTTAGATCCCTTGCCTTCGTGTTCTTATAGTACGCCACACACGGTAGAAGATCAAATTATGACATCTAATATAGAGCTTTATTCCGAATCCCTGTTGGCGACGCGCTTAATAAATAGTTTGTCATTTTTCATTTCATAAAATATAAATAAATTCCTTCCTGTTTCTCAGGCGTCACGCCAAACTCGTTGTTCCCTAACCCAACGTGGTGTGATGTCAGTTTCTTGGGGAAGAAGGTCACTCACTAGTTGACCCTTGTCTGTTGGACTCTTTTTGTTGAAAGATTAACGTCGAGCGACGGTCTATATCCTTTCAATCTCAGTCAAGGTCTTTTGATAGCCTTGCAGAATCTGCACAATTTGAAAAAGAGTATACTTGTGGTCTATAATACTAAAGCCTTTTAGGATACCGGAAACTTTTTGTTCGGGAGGATGGATATCGTCGAGTCTGCGAGTAAGACAATTTGCAATGACTCTTGGAAACAGCACGTAGATGCGGCTCAGAAGGAATATCGGTCTGAAGATATTCAATAAAGTATTATCATTTTTCTTGAAGACCGATACCGCCGCACTTTTGTTTCAATCATCTGGAACAGTTTCGTTATGAAGAGACGGAATTACAGAGCTGCTGAAGGACTATAGATATCGGTCCTCCACCCGCTTTCAGAAGCTCCGCAGTAATTTCATACTGGTCCGGGGCTTTGCCTCTTTTTAAGGTGCTAGAGAGACATTCTAATCTCGCTCAGACTGACGTCCGGAATATCATCGAAATAGTGCTGGATGAGATTTGCTCTTAAATAGTTACTCGATTTGCCTTTGGCTGTAACGAAGACGTGTACAGCTTTCCGTAAATCCTCTCCATCTCACTCAAAATCTAAGGTGTCCTGAAAATGATGCTGCCATAGTCGGTCTTCAACATCGACAGTTAGCTCTTTCCAGCATACAGATCTCCGGAAATGATAATGAGGCCTTGTCCTTTCCGCTTAATAACTTTTTTATGAGCTGTATTGAAGTTGCGTAAGTCCCGCTACAAGCGTTTGGTGATCTGTCTGTTTAGTTGCCTGTATGCTGTCCTATCTGCTGAAGATTTCAGCTTCATTTCTCGTCTAACAGCCATGAGATTCAGGGTGTTGTTGGTAAGTTTTTGGATTCTTCTGCAACGATCACTCAACAGTTGCCGTCTGGTCGTTATAATTAAAGTCATCTCATTTTTCGTATAAACTTGGCTGGGCTGACCAGGTCCACTTTCAGTAGGGCCGCTTCTAGAAGAAAGAGTTCATCATGGAGAATCCCTCTTTTCCCATGAATTAGGCCAGCTGTTGACCACTTTCGTTTTTCCGTGGTTCCGAATTTCCACCTACTTATTCACCGTTTTCGTGTCGTTGTGTTTTTCGTTGTAGTCTCCTATTAACACCGTATGGTGGGTTTTGGAAAAATGGCTCCAGAGATATTTTCATGTGTTTCCTTCACCTCCTGTGCTGAGATTGGTGCGTAAGCTTGCATGGCCATCAACGAATAATGTGGTTATTTTTCGTTCGAAGATTACCGTGTCCTCACCCTCTCTTCCGACGTAAGATAATATTATGCTTATGCCAGCACACGTTGTATATCTCTTCTTCCAGCTCCATGATCGCCAGTTACTGTCCCGATAACCTCAACTGGAAATTCTTGGCACCCCCTGCTCCGCCTTTACCATAGTCGTCACCGTAGCCAGGAATAGCGGAGCCTTTTGTCATGGAGGGTGTATTGCCTTAGTTACTAGGCTTGGCAAACCAGTTGGCGACCGCTTCTTTTTAGTAATTTTGCTATTATTAGAAATATTCTGCTGCCCATCTTTTTTATAGGAGAGGGGGCAAACGAGCATGGGGCTCACCTGATGGTAAGTGACTACCGCCGCCCATGAACAACTACAACACCAAGGGAATAGCAGATGCGCTGCTGGCCTTAAAAAGAAGTAGGCTCTTTTCTTGAAGGCCCCTAAGTTGTATCGGTCCGGAAAAATTGCTGGTGGTAAACGATTCCACAAGGAAGTTGAGTGAGGATTTGATTTAAATCAAAAATCTACCATGGGGAGTGCTCTGAGGAATTGTTCGGATTAATCCCAGCCGCCAAATTTCACGAACGCACATCGCGGCAGAACTCCCGATACCATCCACACCATCTGGATGATTGGCGGTCCACCACTGTGCGATTTAGAAGATGTTTTCTTCCTCGCACGACTTCCTTGTGGAATCGATTACCATCAGCGATTTTTCCGGACCGATACGACTTAGGGACCTTCAAGAAAAGAGCGTACTCCTTTTTAAAAGGCCGGCAACGCATCTGCAATTCCCTCCCTGGTGTTGCAGTTGTTCATGGGCGGCGGTAGTCACTTACCATCAGGTGAGCCGCTTGCTCGTTTGCCCCCTCTACTATAAAAAAAAAGAAAAAAAAAAAAAAGGAAGAAAACTTGATCTAAATCGCACAGTAGTTGACCGCCATCCAGATGGTATGGATGGTATCGCCTGGTTTGTTCCCACTATCACCTCTCGCGACTTTCACGACGCGATATGTGATAGTAGTATATTCTAACACCGCTTCAACACGGTAAACCATTTTATACCAATACAGCTAATTTAAGTTTATTTAGTAAATATACTTTAGCAGCGATTTTGACGTCTTCTAGATAAAGCCCATATTGTCACCTAGAATCAAAGTGGTTTCCACGTTATTGCAATGTGTATTCAGGTAATAATTAATATAAAATCAATGTCATCTTATTTTTGTGACGTCGGTAAAGATTTCAAACCCCAATGGTATATTCCTTTGGTCCTAATTAAACTTATCGTGTTGATAGATAGAACTTACTAAAATTAATATTGGATTTTATGAAATTTTTTAATGGTACCTCTTACTACTTCTTATGAGCCAAGAAGCCGAAAGTTGACATATTGTAGTAATGCAAAGTATAAACTAAGAAAGGATTTCCTTTTATATAATATATCAAAAATGAAATGACTTCAGATCGAATAAAGTAACCGCTACTACTTTAAAACCAAAATGAAAATACAAAAGGTAGACCCTTGTTACTGTTAATGGGGCATTCCAACTTTGTTTTCATTGGTAAAAATGTAGTAAGGGTTGCATGCAACCTTGATATTGGAGAAATTGATCATTCTGAATAGGAAGGCAATCGAAAATCAGGCGTATATTATGTCGTAAAACTCAAGATAAATACAATATAATAATAAATAGGTATAATTTACAGTAGCGCTGCGATGGCTAATCGAGTACAAACTAGAGACTTCGTACTCTTGTTCTGTACACGAATAATTATCCTATCCAACTGATATTTGTCCATTTGCAACTAATTTTTTAAATCCGATTGTGGGGTAACGTATAAAAAATAAATATTGAAAATAATATGTCATCTTTGAGAATAAGGATGGGATAGCTTTGAACTTTTATTATATAATTATGTTCTCCATACCCTACAAATTATAACACAACAGTAGATGTACTGCTGCTTAAAGATAGTAAAAATTAGAGGTTGAGGCAAGGAGGGCTAATAATTCTTCCACACGCCAGATGTCGCTAGTTGTGACTGAGGTAAAGAAGTTTTTGTTACAAAGTGTCAGTTAATTGGAAATTAGTTTTAAATAATAGTTTATCGTTATCTAAAGTATTATATTAATACACAACACAATGCGTCAGTGGTTTGATTTTTAATTTTTTGCACTTTATAACACATTTTTTTTTAATTTTTCTACTTTTAGTTGTATTTATAGATTGGTTTATTAATTTCTAATCTAATTAATATAAATTATAACTAATAATACGGAAAGAAATATTAAAGTTTACATTTTCCTAAGAAATTATCGTCCCCGCTATGAAATGTGACAGAAAAAGTCGTGGATGTCCTCATTTAGACTTCGAATTTTTTTAATATAAAATTAAAGCGACAAGCGGACTTATAGCCCTGTGGTAAGTGCTTATTACAGCCCATGGACATCTGCAATCAACTGCAAACTAAGTAGGTTACAAATATGTCATCACGTCTAACGCCAAAGATGAAAAACCTTACAACCTGTACCTTACTGGTGGCGCTCTATATCCTTCAGAAGTGCACGCACTGCCGCATGACACATTGAACGAAAAATATCCTCCCTTCTAGCTCATTAAGCTTACTAATGCTCTATTTTTAGAACTATTGTTAAAACACTTTATTAAATACTAAATAAATCAAGAACAGTTCAAATCGTAAATTAAAGTAAAACGTTGGATTATAAACGAAAGACATCACGCTTATGTTCGGAAATCTTGGCGACTTGCCAGATAGTTATTTCCCGTATCTGGGATATGCAACAAAATTGTTTGGCACAGCGGAAACTTTGTTTATCCGAAAGATTTCGTGTTTTTATTTATGTTAAACTAAACGGAGGAATGAGCAAAAGTTTTCGGACTCCTCTCATATCTGACATCTGTAGGTATCGTAAATCCCGACGAAAGATTTGAGCTTGTTCCCATCAAGGCATCTCGTAACAATGAATCCTCGTCAACGTTGTTCGATACAGATAAAATATTTATAGTTAATCTGGAATTCAGGCAAGATTAGATTAGACTATAAATTGTTTAAGCGAGTTCCACTTTTTTTATATTTAAAAAAATAAAATAAATTTGATGAACAGTTATCGACTGCTTTCCGATCTCTATCTTAATTTATTTTATCTGGTACTAGATTGCTCGGCAGATGTTGCGCTGCCGTTTCCGGTAGGTGGCATAATGAGTCCCATTTCAGATTGACTTCGCACCTTTAACATTGTCAATATAAAATTTATTAGTAACTCGATCGACTCGCCACCTACCAGCTCCAAAACATATGATTTTCTCTTTAAAATAAACTAACATGTGTATATTGTGAATATGCGTTATTTTGGTGCATAATTATAGAATTTGCTAATAACTTGACTATAAGACCATATTTCGGATACTGGCATAATAAATAATAGACAAAATAAATTTACTGTGTAAATAAATACTATATATAAATACTATAAGTGTAAGTAAATAAGCTGTCGAGTATGATACCAATAAAAACTGCAATGGCAATGTTTTGATTTAGTATGTGCTTGGCGCTGATCAAAAAAGCCCGTTACCTAGCATTTTAGTAAAAAATAAAATCAACGCTATGGTATCCCACTCATTTCTATATTTCAGTTTCATTATGAAATAGTCTTAAGGAGTCGGAATATTTATATATTCTTTTAAAGAGGCACATATGTGCCGTGTAGTGGCAGCTAATTTGAACCCAGATTAAGAGACGATAGAGGAGGATGAAATAGGAGATGAGCAGCAGTACCTTCCTGATAACATCTAAAATAATAAAAAAAAACTGTGATTGCCAACCCGCCTGCCAAGCGTGGCAACTATAGCATATTATATCCCCCTATAAAGCTATATTTTTTCCTTTGTTCCGTAGTCATTTCATAGGTTTTAATGATGATGATGATGAAATAAACACATGTGGTCAATCCAAACCTTGTAGCATAACATTATAGCTCTTTTGGTAAACAAGTTCAATAAAAATGGTAAATATTTTCATTTAGGGACGGAAAAATAAATCGGATTTCAAAGGTGTAATTGCGGACGAATGAAATTACAAAAGGGATAATTACGTTACGCTATTGGACTTAGTTGAGGTAGTTTGAATAATTAACCTTTCAGCCATTTAGAGTTTTGAAATTGGGATCGATAAATTAATTAAGCATAACGTTTGTCATATTATACTTGCAATATTTATCGTCATCATTAAAGGCATTTGCATAATAAAAAAATGTAAAAAAAATTGATGAAGGGATATTATGAGATATTTATTTCCCAAAAGAATAAAATGAAAGTTTTCATGAGCTTGTCATTCATATCTTTCACTTCATTACAGTTTTCTAGGCACTTATAACGATTATCTAACTTGAGCTGAAAGTTTTCTGCACTTTTGATTAAAGCAGGAGGGGGACGGAGCGTTTGAATTCATTAGACGTTAACTCTCCAACTTTACGTTCAGGTTCAGTGTGCCTTTCACCATTCGGTGATCGCTGCTAGCTTTCACCCTTGCGAACAGTTACAGTCTAATCGTCATAATGAAGTCATTTCATTTTTTGTCGAACCGTTGGGGCTCGACCAGGTAAGAGTTCATCATAAAGAGTCCCTCTTTATCCATGAAATCGGCCAGCTGTCGGTCCCTTGGAGTTTCGTTTAGTTCATCGTTCTCTCTTGTCTCTGTGAATCTAGGCAGATTTGCGTTAAAGTACCACATTAACATCGTATGGTGTTTTTTGGAGGAATGCATGGCTTTAGAGATATTCTCATACATTTCCTCCACCTCCTCATCCTCATCTTCCCTCCTCATCGGGATGTGCCGATACCTGTATGACGTTCAGCGAATACCGTTTGGTGATTCTGAATATAAGGTATGAAACGCTCGTCAACACACTCACAATCTTCACAACGTTGTTAACCAGTGACTTGTGAATGATAAATCCGACACCTCTTTAGGACAGATGGCCGCCCTCCCAAAACAAGGTGCCGGATTGATTGATTGAGGAGAGGATTACCGTGTCCTCCCCCTCTCTTCGGACCTCAGACAATCCTATAATATTCTAGCGCAACTTGTCCATCTCTTCATCCAGCTCCAGTATCTTCTCGTCAGTGCTCAGGGTGCGTGCACTATACGTTGACAGGTCGAGTCGTCTTAGGTGATAACCGAACCTCCACCGGAGATTCATAGCACCCTCTGCCCCGCCGTTACCATGGTCGCCACTAGCACACGGAGCTAGGAATAGCGAGGCCACCGTAGACTGGGAGCCGTCTTTTTGTTATTCTCGTCATGGGGGGTATATTGCGATAGTTGCCACACTTGGCGAGCGGGTTGGCTACCGCAGTTTTTTTATTGTAATTTGATGTTATCAGAAAGATGCTCCTGCCCATCTTTTGCTTCACTTTCCCTCTGTCGCATTATACGACACCCACGGGAAGATATGGGGTAGTGGAAATTCTTACCCGCCACTACACTATATGGTGGTATACCATTTTGTATTTGCCACATGTGAAATATCCAGATCTACAAATGGCGATCAGTAATCAGCCTGTCAACGTGGCGATTAAGGGAAATCCTTCCGATATTTGGAGGGACCCATGTTTAGTAACTGAGCTAATTCAGTTACAGAAGAATGAAGAAGAATGAGTAAAATATCCAGTGTAATGATGGCAAACCTCAGCATTTAATGTGTCAAAGAATGGGGTAATCTTAGTAGTGTGATTAGAATTCATCTGTTAGTTTAGGGCTTTTTGGTGTTTTCTCAAGCTTGGTTAGGTTAATTATTAAAATTTGGACTGTTTATGGTTTGTTGATCCTGTGTGTTGGCGGCATAAAGGATACGTCACGCTATTTGGTTCGGCACTTGCGATAAGAAATAACTATTGGATATCCCAAAGACATTTCATGCCCTCTAAGACGGCTGTATAACCTTGCTTACGCTAAACGTAAAATACCTAAATCGGCAGCATTGAAAGTGCGAGATTTCTAAATTTGTGATCACCAATTTTACGTGGTAGAGCCACGCTGCAGCTATATAAATGGGGTATATAATGGGATATATGCCATAGTTGTCACGATTGGCTAGCGGGTTGGCAATCGCAGTTTTTTATTTTTAGTCGGTATTAGGGGTATTAAGAAGACGCTGCTGCCCATCTTCTAATTTGTTCCTGATGAGTTCTTCTGTCGCCTCTTACGACATCCACGGGGTGATATGGATACACGGTACAGTCTTACTAATAACAACAAAATAATTAAAAACTGCGGTCGCCAATCCCCCTGCCAAGCGCCAACTATATTAGCCATAATGTCCACACTACGAGGCAATCTATGGGGGAGGCCTATATTCACCAGTAGATTTTGATATACTGCAATGATAATGATGATTTTCTCAGTGAAAAGCCTACAAAAAATTCGGAAGACATGAAATAATTTACTTATATATTTGATAGGGTAAGCCAGTACGATTTAGGTTCACTGTTGGATATGGGCTTCTCCCGTTGCAGGTTTCACTATAATTGCTACCGTTGGCAAACATCTTGACCTTTCACGTAGCTTCTCATCACCGGTCGAGATACATTAGCGTAAACAGGATGGTTGTATGGCTCCTCATCGCAAACTTTATATTTTTTTTTTGATGTGAAATCTTATATCTTTTTGATGACTGAAATGAAGTGTTAGTTGTATTTACTCTACCATTAAATTAAATAGAGTCAATAGTAACTATCATCTAGTTTTGTAGCCAAGCATAAGTTTATATAGTAAGTAATCAATAGTAAATTTACTTTTTGTGTGCAGGTTGTGAGTTCACCACTCTGGTCGTGGTGCCGTGCGGGCTGGATATTCACTGACTGCTTTTTACTACTTAGCGGGACACTTACGGCGTATCGAATATCAAATGACAACAGTTCTGGAGCATTTAAAAGGATCTTGTCCAGATATCTTAGGTAATATTTTTGTATTTGTTTTTTTTTGGTTTGTTGGATTGTTATTACTAACCAACATAACTAATTCACGTTATTTTTTCATAGGTAATACGTATACTAATAATTATTAAATTATGACTTTATTAGCATTAGTTTTTCAAATAGTTATTTTAATTCAAAATGCTCTAAAGTGTTTTACTTAATTTTAAAACTTCGGCTACTTGACTTCGTGGCACTGATGCCGAAAGAAAAACAGCGTATTATAATATTTTATTCATTTATTACAAAGTTAAGGCCTTAAAATTTTACGCCAGTTCAAAACGAACAATGTGAGCCTCCATACGACATCGTAACTCGAAAGAGTGTTAACATATAGTATATGAGTATACTGGATTAGTAATGAAGTGATTAGGGTGAGACCAAAATAAAAACACACCAGTGTGCGTGTGGTGTGCATGTGTGGGTGACAAATAGTGCTGCACCATGCGTTGCCTGCCTTAACTTCAATTATCGATACCGACTGCTGTATATTCGAATCTTCTGATTTGACGCAGATAATGTAAGTGAATATTTTTACACAACTACGGCGAAACCAAAATAATGACTTAGGATTTTAGAAGGTCTTCTAAACTACTCATCGTATTTTGACAAATTAGGTATCTTTAGAACCATTGTGGCCTTTCGCGGGTTTTAAGATGCCTGAAGTCACATAAACAGCACACATGGCAGGTTATTGCGGGCATATAGTACTCCCAAAATGAAATAAATATTGAAAAAGGTGTAAGTCAGAATATTCTCGACATTCCGAAAATACATGTTATAAAAAATATTAACTGTGTCAACATTTATTAGTTAAAGTTTTACAAAGCTAAAGTAAGCAATTTACTTACAGTTAACCTGACCTGGTAAGTGGCTACTGCAGCCCATGGAAACTTGCAGCTAACTTCAAATAACATAAGCTGGACTGTGTGTTTGTCACCCTAATTCTAATTAAAAAATCATACGATAGGAAAAAAAATAGCTACGGAACCCTAAAATTTAAAGAATATTAAGAAGTTGAATAATGCAGCCTTATTCAACTTCTAAACTGCAAAACATACCTATATCTGTTAGGTACATTTAGATGTTATCGATAGTGAAGTCAGTTAGGGGCATTTCGATGTTATCGATAGTGAAGTTATGTGGTAGTTAAATTCAATTCTTATATATATATATATACATTAACATTATAAAATAAGATAATAGCTCAAAAACAGCATTTAGATAGCTAAGCATTTTAATCGTTAACCGTTAATTGGGTTAAATGTATAATAATGAGGGATTTCTTTGTGACGTTATATTTAGGCACTACGCACGCAGTCATAATAAATTACCTCTATTTAACACTAATTTTCACTTTAAATCCTGAGTTTTTTTTAAATGAAAGGGAGATTGGTTTTGTTTACGAATAACGCCAGACCGATACAGGCCGATAGCGTGTACTCGAATGGTCTCGCTTATCTTTCTCACTCTAATATACGCGTAAACTATGCTCTTTCTCTTTTGCATTGCAAATCTATTCTTAATCATTTTATACTAAAACCATCGTTAAAACAATGTAGGGTTGCATTGCTTAAACGTAATGATAGAACTTATTGTATTGAGAGGCCGAAAATAAAAGTTACAAACATTTTAAAACTTTTCTTACGCTTTAGGTAAATACAATAGCATTTACTAGGCTAATGTAATAACATATGTTACTTCCTTACTTTCTATGAGTCGATCTGGTTTCGTTGGTACCTAAAAACGAACAGGGTAAAATAGACAACTTTTGTGTTAAGTCGGTTAACGGAGCCGGCATAATTATACGTTGTGGGGTATTACATTTTAGCCTCGGAGACGCCAACGCATCTGTAGCATTACCTATATGTTTGAAGTTGGTTGCAGGTGTCTAAGCACTGTTACTGCAGAAAGAAGCCACTTACCATCAGGTCAACTGTTAATTCGTTTATAATTAAATTTTATAAAAAAATCTACTTAAAAAGATACACGTTGGATTGATTATCTTATAATATGATTTAATATGGAAAACTGAACTAAAATAATGTCTAGTCACGAGCTAATTTGGCGCTAGAACGCTAAGTTGGCAGCAATGTCCCCCGAGTGTCCCGTAATGCTTTTAGGTTTTTAATTGCTAATTGTGTTTATCGCTATAATGTTTTAAGTTTAATGTGATTTTCAATTATAACATAGTACACTGACGTAATAGGAGTACTGTACAGTAAAACACAATATTTGATGTACTAATAAATAAATAAAAGGTTCTTAACGTTATTTTTTTTGTAGATAACATTTATTTAATCATAAAAATATACAATATCTATTAAAAAAAAAATTAAAAACAAAAACGATCATACAGTCCCTGCGGTATGCTGGTTATGTTTCCTCGCTGAATGGCTATACTAAGTCTTTGAACGCGAAAACAACCAGACCCCTTTGTCACCAGCGGAGACAACAAGTCGCAGGCCTCTTGGAACTTTACCATACATGGACCATATGGAGCAACAAACTCTACAGCAAATAGCACAAATAAATAGTCATCTCACAGAGACTCGATTTGCGCCATTTTTTCAGTTCAAACACCTCTGATTCCAAAGTCTACTATTAGATATGGTTTTCTCTCGCTGTAGGGAGGATTTGCTGTGATTGTCACGCTTTTTAATAGGATAAAGTGACAAACGAGCACACAGTCCACCTGATGGTAAGTGGTTGCTGTGGTCCATAGACATCTAAATTCAAAATATAGATGTGTTGTCACCCGTGAGGACTAAGATGGAATGCCTCCTTTCCAGTAAAATAGGTCTCCAGTTCTCCCATCATACGAAACACAGCAGTATTAAGCTCCTATTTAACGCTGGTATTCTGTGAGAGCGTGGTACTTTCCCGGTCGAGCCGACTCATTTGTGCTACAACTATACTACTAATATAGCTGCATCATGACTCTACCACGTATAAAAGCTTGGCAGGCCTATTGACAATTGCAATACAAGAAGTCTCGCACCTTTGACGTAGCTGCCAGTCGTCAGTCTGCATATTTACGTCTGGCGTAAACGAATAGAATAGAATAAAATAGAATTATATTTATTCAATTATTACAATTAAATTCAGGGGTACCTCGTTTAGAACTGGGGCGGCATTAGAAGCAGCTGAACTAAGTGGCGCAAATATGAGTCTCTGAGAGATGACTACGTTTGTGCCATTTGCTGTAGAGACTATCCTAAAGTAACTCTATTCGCAACTGGTCGTTGCTGCTGGTGATAAGAGGGCTGGTTCTTTTCTCGTTTAAAGGCTAAGTATAGCCAATCAGCGAGGAATCGCAGCCTGCGTACTTGGCACGATACCACGGGGAATAGGACTGTATGATAATTAAGTTATTACTTTTAATTTCTTTATTATAGTTTTTTTTTTAAATATTGTATATATTAATATATTCAATATTGATTCTAGGAATTCTTTTTGAAAGTAAATAGTGGCAACTGGTTACATGTGTACAAGACATGGTAATACGGCCAAATATTGTAAGCTACATATATGTATAGGTGTCATTTTAGGCATTTTCAATAATCGCCACATTAAGTCAGTAAATGGCAACATTATCGTTCTCTACTTATCATTAAAATTTGCAAAACAAAAAATCTATTTTTAAGAGAGTAATTTTTACCTTTAGATTTGTTTTTTTTTTATTGCATTACTAAGTTTTTTTTTTCAATAATATATTATTGTGCAAAACCCCGGATGTTGGACTCATCCATGTACATGGTCGGTTTTATGATGAAATTACAAATTATAAGCATATCACTTAGTGGTATTATGGTATTGGTAGTATGGTTTGTAAGGCCACACACTTTCAAGAAGGAGAGTTGTAGTTAGTTAATGAGTATGCCAAAGGAAAAGGTTTTTTTTTTATAGAATAAGGGTGACAAACGAGCACACAGTCCACCTGATGGTAAGTGGTTGCTGCGGCCCATAGACATCTATATCTATCCTCTATTACAAATCAAAATGTAGATGCGTTGTCACCCGTGAGGACTAAGATGGAATGCCTCGTTTCCAGTAAAAAGGGCCTCCGGCCACCTGCACTCACCAAGCGAAACGCGGAGGTGAACCGCTACTTCACGCTGGTTTTTTGTGAGGTCGTGGTACCACCCCGGTTCGAGCCGGCCCATCCGTGCGACAGCAAAAGCTGCCGCGTGGCTCTACCACTGTTAAAATATATATGATAAAGTTAATCGGGCGCCTCCATGCAGTGTGGTCAAATGCGCTTGTTCTATAAGAAGTTGTGTACAGCGCCCATTGCGAGATAAAATGATTGGATGTGTCATCTCAATCGGTAAAGTCGAATTGTTAAGACGACCTCCTACTCGCATAATTCCTTTTTCATCCATATACGAGGCGGCACTGAAAATTTCGGGAATCAAGGAAGTGACACAACATTACTATTTAAAAATGTATTTATTGCTTTTCGAAGTAATCTCCGCGAAACTTGACACATTTTTCCATACGATGGAACCAATCATTGAAGCAACCATTCCATTCGGAAGTTGGGGTCTCCAAAATGGCCGTTTTGTAGGCGTCCACAGCTTCTTCAGGTGATGATAATCTCTGTCCACGCAATTTATTCTTTATTTTAGGGAAAGTAGAGAAATTATTAGGGCTTAGGTCGGGGCTGTACAGCGGATGCTCTAATATTTCTATGTTTTCTTGCTCTAAAAACTCTTTTGTTCTGTGTGCGGTGTGAGAACTCGCATTATCGTGATGGAGGATGATGCGGCGGTTGCAGCTCTCTTTACGGAGTTCAGAAATGACCTGTGGCAAACAAATGCTAGCATACCATTCTGCATTACCCGTTCTTTGTCCCTCAAGAGGAATAGTCGTAACATGGGCGGTTTTGGAGACAAACGTGGCCACCATTTTTTTTGCAACACTCCGTGAACGAACAATTTTTGTTGGCTTTAACTCATTTTCGAACACCCAAACTCGTGACTGGTTTTTTGTTTCGGGTTCGTACGCATATATCCAGGATTCCTCACCTGATACGATGTTGTATACAGCATTTGAGGATCCTGCGAGGAATCTTTCGAGAGTACTGACGCACCAAGTAACGCGAGCCGCTTTTTGCTCTTCACAGAGCGAATGCGGTATCCATCGGGAAAACAACTTCTTACACCTAATTGTTCATGCAAGATTATTTGAATTTGACTCATGCCAATGTCTAAAGTTGCCTGAATTTCGCGGTATGTCACATGTCGATCTTCCTCAATCAGCTTACGCACAGCATCAACGTTTTCTTGGGTGACTGCAGTTTTTGACGACCTTGACGGGGATCATCACTGAGCTTGACATATCCACGTTGAAATTCAGCAAACCAGCGATAAATTGTGGTTTTGGATGGGGCTTCATCACCAAATGCAGAAATTATCCGGTCAACACACTGTTTTTGTGTTGAACCACTTCGAAAGTCATAATAAATCATCGCTCTTGAATTTTCTCGAGTCAATTCCATTTTCTCAACGACTAAACAAGTTTGACAAAACCTTGTGACAAGACCGAGAATCCTTTTTTAAATAAATAAATGGTATTTGATTTTTAAAACCAAGGAGTATTCAATTAAAAAGATTTTAATATGACAGGAACAGTGGAAATATTCCATTCCCGATACTTTTAGTGCAGCCTATGTAAGGGTTAAGTTTGAAAATGGCGGCTTTGCATGAAATTGTTTGTTTCTTTTGAAGTAGTTGTTCGTTTTCAAATTCATTCCGCTGCACATACTTTATTATTAATTCATTGGCCGCGCGGAGGTCGGCTGCACTGAGGAAATCGGTGTCCACTTTCGCATTGTTGCGTAAGTTTGTCGCGAAGCGCCATACCCAGGCCATAACCCTTATCACATGTAACAATGAGCTGCAATTATTTAATAATTTAATTATGAATCTGTGGTCTTCTTTCGCTAAGGTTGTCTCTGCCACCTTTTTAATTTCAGCGATAGTAGTGTTGTAGCAGGCTAAGTTTCTTGGGATCTCTTGATGGTTAAATTTCCTTAGAAAATCAGGACCTTTCCACCAAATGTTGAAGTTGATTAGCTTGGACGGGTGGAGACCTCGGGAGGCACAGTCTGCAAGGTTGAGCTCCGATTTTATATAGTCCCAGTTTGCTGCGGGGATAGCTTGTTTGATGTTTGTCACACGGTTCGCGACGTATCTTTCCCAGCGTGACACGTCTGCCTGCAGCAACGCAAGTACCATTTGCGAGTCACTCCATGCTTGGACTATTAACGTGTGCCCTCTAAACGCTTCCTTAGTTTTCTCGACCAGTTGTGCTAGTAGTAATGCCCTGCAAAGCTCCAGCCGTGGCAAAGTGGTTTTTTGTGCCAAAGGCGCAACCCTAGTTTTTGCAGCAAGTAAAGTTACTGTTGGCGGGCCGCTCGCGTTTGTTATGCGGCTGTATATGACGCATGAGTAGGCTTTCTCGCTTGCATCACAGAAACCTAATAGTTCGATGTTATCTTGGGTCGCCCCCTAGCCATCTGTTCAGTTTGATGTTTTTGACCAGGGGTAGTTCAGCTCTCAGTTTCATCCAGTCGCTTAGTATATCGACTAGTAAGGTTCGTCCCATTGTAGCTTGCTCACCCATACTTGTTGAAATAGAAGTTTTGCTGTAACAGTGATCGGCGACAGCCAGCCCAGTGGGTCATAAAGTTTAGACATATCGAACAATAGTTGCCTTTTAGTAGGTTAAGGTATCAGTTTTTTCTTTTAAGTCCCAGCTGAAAATGAAATTATCACTTTGTGGATTCCATCCAAAGCCGAGCGTTTTCATAGGCTCTTCATGTTTGAAGTCAAAATTATTCTATATATATTAACTCGGATAAGTTTTCTAGTAACGCAGGGTTTAAATACAACTTTTAATACACGCGACGCGCGGCTAAAAGTAGGTTGCAGCGTTTACTAAATAAAAGTGTGTGGAGTAACCATTCACTTAGATTCTATTATTATTTGAGCTGGGTTAGTGGTGTTATTTAAAAAATTTAAATTATGCCCAAAATTTCAAATCGATTAAATTATCAACTTATTCAGCTATAAAACATTCGAAGAAAATGATTATAATTTGTGAAACACGCGGGCACAGCTAGTTTGCTAATAAGGACGCAGTATGTTTCTTTTTATTTTCCATTATCATTATTAGTCTTCAGTTCAAAAGTTACTACTACTTAATACCATTGTAAAATATGCATCCTGTGTTTACCTTTAACTACTAGGCACTAGTGCAATATTTTTTACTCTTATTTTTTTCATAACCGAAAATTATTAATTTAAACAAAAAAAAACTTAATTGTTTATTTAATGATTTCTTATTAAAAAAAAGTTAATGTTACAGCCTATTTTCAGATTTCGGGTTATCATGAATAAATAAACATAAAAAATCGCATTAAATCAAGGATATTCTTTATTTATTTTGTTATCATAATATATTCGTATGCGTAAAATTTTTGCGGTTATTATGTAATATTTGGTAGAATATCCTTTTATATTATTATAACCAACGGCGGCAATGCGTGACTTTGCTAATAAATATTATCAGGCGCATTACTTGCTTTATGACAAAAATATATTATCAATTATTTTTGTTCTGAACAAAAAGTTCTTTTTAGGATTTATTATAATTTTTATCTCCCTTCCTTAATCAACAACTCGTAGACGGTCCATTCTGCCCATGGATCTTTCCCATAGTAGAAAGTGTAAACTGGAAGGGTAGACAGGTGGTCAGTACCAGACTGTAGTATAGCCAAGTGGTTCGCAAGACCGGCGACGAACCATGTTCGTACAGAATACCAGTGTCAAATAGCAGCATGACAAGAACAAAAATTATTAATTTTTAATCTGGAGGTAGCCGTGATTAACTATGACATTGGGACGTCATACACCTCAGTCCCCCCATGACCATGGGTGCTGTAAAGTGCTCAAAACGTCGGGAATATAAAATAAGTTAATATAAGCGAAAAATCCGTAAAAATTAGTTTTATTTAAATGTCTAGTGTTCGCGTAAATATAAGAAATTATAAAGCATAACACTGCATTACCATCTTCCATATGGGGCAATCTATGTGGGAAACCTATGTACAGCGCTGGACTTAGGTAGGCTGTGATGACGAAGATAATAATTTCGTATAGTGACTGAACCGGAGATCTTTTTACTAGTATCGAGGCATTTCATTTTATCCGAGCTTGCCGGGATGACGAATGACGTATTTGCATTTTATATTAGAAACTGAGAATAGATGTAGGTATCTGTGGGACCAGCATCCACTTACCATCACAAATAAAGACACTTAGCATCTTTAATGCTGCTACTATATTACGTCTTGATGACCACTATGTATCGCGGGATATAAAATTTTGCAGCTTTTCCCATTTTCGCCTCATACGATAGCTACGGGGTGATTTTTGACAGCTGTGTTAGCGTAGTGACTATGTAAATATACAGGGTTATTTTCAAAGAGTAGCCATTGAAGTGATAAACGAACAGCCCGGCTTCGGCTCCGTGGCGCAGTGGCTTAGCAAGGAGTTGCTGCGCTAAGAGCCGCGGGTTTGAATCCAGCACGGTACAAGTATTTGTATGGCCTACAAAAAATTGTTCCGGGTCTGGATGTTTGTCCTTGTGAAATTTATATACGTAAACTGTCCCCACGATACAGGAGAACATCCTAGTGTGGTAACATTTTTTAAGACTTAGAATGAGATAGAGTCCAGCTAGTGGTACTGCAGTCCAAGGACACTTGCAGCGAACTTCAAGTCTATAAATTATACCTACTAGATTATTACAACCTTTAGACCGGAACATAGTAGTGCGTCTGAGCATCCATGATGTCATTTTTGACCAGTAACAAAATCTATGACTGTATCTTGTCTATAAAAACAATGTATTGCATTAGCATTGACATTCATAGATAACACTAGGTTTTTAGGTCCGGCCAAATCTTGGATTCTCTTATTTTGTCTTGCACTGTTGCAGCTAAACATTAGTAACACATTATTTCTATTATTTGACTAAAGTGACTGATTGTTATGTTCATTAATTTTAATTGATAAATTGTAAAGATAGCGGTAACTGATTTTTGAATTTAGATTATATTTAGATTTTGAAGTTAGCTTTAAAGTCAGTATTTAGCATCTAGTCAGCTTCAAATTTCCAAGTTAATTTCAATGGTTTCTGCCGACTTTTCACTGCAAGCTTCATCTATATTATGTGTGGAATAAAAAAATACGTGTGTATATACTTATGTACGCATGTAGGAAGTTATACTTCTTTAGCGTAACAAAACAAAAGTAACAAAAAATAACTACCTCAAGGTGGAAGCTCCAGGGTGGCCCGCGAAATTCAAATTTTCTTGCGTTTTTTGGAATTTGCAGGTCAGGGTTAGGTTGTATATTTAACAAAATATGATTCGCGACCGTAGCGATTATGTGTTTACAGAATTATTATCATTAAAATCACCAATACAACCCTGTAAGTTTTTTCAGAAAAATGTGAACTTATGGCTATAGCCATAAGTTCACATAAAAAAGTTTTTTCAGAAAAATGTGAACTTATGGCTATAGCCATAAGTTCACATAAAAAACTTACAGGGTTGTATTGGTGATTTTAATGATAATAATTCTGTAAACACATAATCGCTACGGTCGCGAATCATATTTTGTTAAATATACAACCTAACCCTGACCTGCAAATTCCAAAAAACGCAAGAAAATTTGATATTTCGCGGGCCACCCTGGAGCTTCCACCTTAAATATAGTTATCAGTTCCCACGAAAACTTGAGAGACAGTTAGGTACCCATTGAAGTTGTCGCTTTGAGGTGTCAGTGTGCGCGCGCATCGTAACAACTTCATGGTGTCATTTCTAGATGTCAGTGTGCGCGCGCAGCGTAACAACTTCATGGTGTCATTTCTAGGTGTCGGTGTGCGTACGCATCGTAAAAAATTCACCCTCATAATTTTACCCAAACGCCCCAAAAGAAGTATAACTTCAAAAATTGTAAATAATAATTATAAATTTGTATTCTTCTCTTTTAGATTAACCCCCGCATTGCTTGCTGTGCTATTATTCTATGCATATATTTGGAACAACGTTTCTATCGGACCTATGTGGGGAGCGCTCGTAACGAAAAATGTGGAGGTGTGTCAAGAAGGCTGGTGGTGGAATGTTCTATACTTGCAGAATTACTTCGGATTTGAGGATATGGTTAGTTTATTAAGATATTTAAGCTTTGAAAGGATATCCGGGCTGCGTTTAATCCATACAAAAGCATTCCTCTGTTTCTTCCTTGTAAACTGACACTAGAGTAAACGTGATGACGATTTCGTGAAATTTTAATGAATGGAAAGAGTTTGAATTGCAGTTGTCTTTTTCGGGATAAGCGCGTCAGCAATATTTCGTTAGAATCCTATTTGTCAAAGTTATTGCAGCCCAGATATTTTCAGAATCAACTGAAATAAGATATAATTTTAAGCCCGATGGTTCCATACAATCAAGAAACTAATTTTACATTTATTTATGCAATCGCCATATTTTAACTTTGTATTTTTAAAACGCTTTTATGACAATATTATTCTGCCAGTCGCATGATTTTGTTGTTACAAAAAGTTAGTCAGATTTTGCCCCAAAAACTTTAAAAGTTAGAAAACAGTTCGAGGAGCTTTGTTGAGTAAGATAGCATAATAAAAAAGTTTTTTTCGATAACATTTTTTTATATCACCTATAATCTTTATATATAAAAATTACGTGTCACGTTGTTTGTCCGCGATGGATTCCTAAACTACTGAACTGATTTCAATGAAATTTTGTAAACTGTGCGCATTTCGATCTAACTTGAGAGATAGGATAGTTTTCATCCCGATAAATGACCCTCAAAATTTTTTATTGCGAATTTCAGGATTTTTTATGAAGGGAAGGGTCGTTGGAAAGGACGGAACAACGTCTGCCTGGCGAGCTAGTTTTTATAAGTTTTGATTTTGAGATAATCATAAAAAACATATTTTTCGTTTTTTGATTATGCTGTGCTTAAATAGGTACTTATATTATATAGAAGAATAAAGGCCCGACTTAAAATTTTTAGTTGTTTCAAGCCGGCTTTCACTTTTTATTATAAGTTAATTAATTTTTACACTTTCAATCGGACTAAGGTTCATCACAATCTCAATGTTGTCTAAATAGCTCTGTTTAAATAGTAATATTTTCATTCAATATTTTGACACCCTTAGCTGCAGACATTTTTGAATCTGAAAAAAAAAATAAAAAAAAGAATCATCAAAATCGGTTTACAAATTAACGAATATATCGCGAAACATACATACGTCGAATCGGCTGTATTTTTTTCGGTCCAACCAGTTGGCCAATAAAAAAGACATAAAATGTATACCTTGATTAAAATAACCAGTATAAGTTTTACGTGCATAACGTCACACAAAGTGGAATTTCCAAAATAATGCGTGGCAAAAATAAAATTAGTTTACGTAGTCTTGTATAATTATGTCATTAGAATTCCCGGAAGGTCCGCGTTAGATCTGATACAAGTTAGTTGTTCGTACTATTCCGATGCCGCTCTCAGAATAATGAAGAGATTTCTTAAGACTCATAATGATAGTGAATAATGCAAGCAAAAGTTAGTAATACCATTTACTCAACTCCAAAGAGTCAGGAATTCCTTAATGAGGCAATGTATGTAATAACCAATTGCGATAAAATATGCTGAACCTAACTATTAAAGGTGTAATTTTTTGTTAATATTGTAAATTAATATTTAAAAAAAGTTCCGCTCGATTTTTTGGTAGTTTTTTGTAAGGACAGAGGTTTTTTCCGATCCACAGGTGAAATTTAATAAAAGCTTTATTGCATAAAACTATTTTTTACGGATTTTATCGCGTTTAATTTACTATTTTAATTCATGACGTTTCGGGTGCTTTACAGTAGTAACATCTCTAGGAGGTTCTATTCCGATTGCGAAAGTTCGGAACTTCCGATTGATTTTGCACCTCCGATTCCGATTTCGGTTCCGTTAAATTTTAATCGGAAGTTATATATCGGAGGTCGATGCACAGTGGTGGCGGCGGCCGAGATCAGCGTGTACAAAAACAATTTTATACTTGTCGCCCCGGGAACCTCCATCCCCCGTGCCTTCTGTCGATTGTTCTTTAACTTGATGTTTTGTTTCGTATTTGGCAATTGGCATGTGGTGCGTTCGTGCTTCATTTATACCTATCCGGATTTTTGATTAAAGTAGTGTTTTATTTGACGTGTAACAAATTTGTTTGAATGGAACAATAAAGCCAAAATCTAGTGCCATTTGGAATTATTTCAATGAAGTTTTTGAGAATACGGCAAAGTCTAAGCTATTTGAGAAGATATATTCACGAAAGGGAGGCACAACTACTTCGTTAAAAAGTCATTTAAAGTCTGTGCATGCCACTAAATTTGAAAAATTCAAAAAATATGAAACTGAAAAGAAAAATACACTGCAATATACTTGCCCTTAACACATCTCTTCTGCCTCCACCTCCGATTCCAGTTCCGATTTCGCTTCCGGTTCCGACAAAAAAAATTTAAAAACTCCGCTTCCGAATTCGGTTCCGATATAACCACTTCCGTAACATCCCTACTTTACAGCAACCCATGGTCACGGAGGGGGGGGGGGGACTGAGATGTTTGACGTCCCGATGTCACAGTTAGCCCGGCTACCTTCAATTTTTTAATATATTAATTTAAATTAATTTTATTCAATGTGTAGTGTTCGCGTAAATATAAGAAATCATTATGAAAACTTTATTTTTTGAAGTGGGTTCTGCCCGGAGGAATATGACAAACGAAATTTCGCCGAGGGTTAAAATTTTTATTATATAAAGGGTACTTTTGGCGCAATGTAAGGGGAATATGCTAACTTTTTAAGCATGAAGCTTTGCATGTGTTCTTTTGATTGATGAATGGGCTTGACGAACCAGTAGGTCGTATATGATTATTAAAACACTGAACTCAGTATTATTCGAAAGAGTTTGGTAAAAACTTTTAAGCTTGTCAGTTGGCGTATTGTTGGAGAGGCCTATATCAAGCCGAAGACTTAAAATCATTACCGTATAAAGTCTATCAAAAGTTTACAGCTACTCATAAATTGCTTCATAGTCCCTTAGAGAAATTAATAATTGGTGCCAAAGAAGCTAAAGTATTTTGTATCTAAAGAATACATTAATTATCTTGAATATATTAATGAAAATTTAATAGTCTATACCTATTTTTGCACAAAGAAACTCATTACTAAAACGGTATTTCATTAAAGCTTAGATTTACTGTTAATCCTCGTTAACATTAAAATAATTAAACGTTACTTTAATATAGTCGAATTTATTGCTGTCTCCATTCTCAGTAATGATCGACTTGGACCATTTTATTTGTTTGTAGTATAAATTAATTTAATGTTATTACACTTTCAATTATTCAAATGAACATGGAAAAAATATACACTTTTTTACAACAGAGCATAATATGCGACATACAACATATACACACATACGCACAACAAGATTTAAGAGTGTATCAAGTGTATAGGATTCTTTATGAAGTTGGTCTCAGGAGAGAGAGAGTCAGGGTGCTAACATCTGCTTAGGATCCTATAATTAATAAAATTAAATCCCAACCTGAGGTAGCTTGGCTTAACTATGCACCCTGATTTTTGGCCGCCACTTTAACTAAGGCACTAATGGGTAAGCTACAATTTAGTAAAAGCTACATATTATCATCAAATTTATAAAAATGTAAAACAAACAAGTGAAATATTAAAAAATATATATCTAAATATATATATATATATATATATATTAGTGATATTTTTGCCCGGTGATCCGAATTTGAGCTATATTCAAATTTTCAAGCTCAGCTCATCGGGAACTTAGTCAAAAATTAATTACTAAAAATCAACTACTAAATTCCACCCGGAACAACAGACAGACAGACAAACAAGGAAGTGACTTAATAAAAACGCGGTAAAATAAAAACTTACATAATTTTACAAGTCTGGCATTTAAATATGTTTTAAATTAAACTTTTTACACATTGGAAATAATATTTCCTTCTTAAAATGCAGATGCGTCGCCATCCGTGCGGACTAAGATGGAATGCCTGTTTTCCAGTAAAACGGGTCTCCAGTTCTCTACACCCACCATACGAAACACAGCAGTGTTAAGCTGCAATTTTACGCTGGTATTCTGTGAGAGCGTGGTCCTTCCCCGTTCGATCCGACCCATTCGTGCTACAACTATACTACTAATATAGCTGCAGTATGGCTCTATCACGTAAAAAATATATGTAATTGGTAACAGCGTCTGTGTTGTGAGATACTAATGCCGCGTCACCCGGAAAACGTGGCGTTAACATTGCATCCTAGCAACTTGAGAGAGACAGACTGTAGTACCGAGAGACAGCTGAGAGTAATGTGTATTAACACTTTCACTGTCTGATTTTCAGACACAATAGTAAGACTATATATAGCAATAGTAAGCGAAAAGGTTAAGTTTTCTGTATGAATGGTTCGTTTCAACCGGGCGAGAACGACTTTCTCACCGAATACCAGCGTAAAATAGCACTTAAGGCTGCTGTGTTTCGTATGGTGAGTGTAGAGAATCGAATATCCCTTTCAGTGGTAATGAGGCATCGTAGGTGACAACGCATATACTTCTGAATCTTAATCGAGGACAGATGTAGGCGTATGTTGACAACAGCATACACCTAATCTACTTATTGACTTAAAACTAAAACAGAAATAATAGAAGACGTCGTTGTTTCAGTGCGCCCCTCAGACCCATCAGCTGGCTTTGGACATGCAGCTGTCTATTTTAGCGGGTTTTGTCGTTTGGGCAATGCAGTCGGATTTGCCCATGTTAAGGGCACTTGTACCGACACTGCACGTGTGGACTGCTTTCTCAAGGTATAAAACAGCGAAAGAACATCGGCTGACACTGCTGGCTTACCATGGCGTCAGGTGTGTTGATATTATTTCACTCTTATAGTTCACTTACAGTTTTAATTATATGATACTTAAATAAAGTTACAGTCTCTTTATGTTCCATGGTTGGACACAGGTGTGCTCTCACTTCTGAGACAGTTATGGAGTAATAAAAATTTTATATGTAGTCGTATAGCAATATAAGAACGTGATAACACACTTTAAAGATACTCTCTTTAAACTGTGGTAATATTATGTATATAATTAATAGAATCAGGCGTAACTTTGCGGAAGTCCATTATATTAAAGTTGGTAAAAATTACCTTGCATATATCCGCTCGATAAAATAAAATAATGTTTCTTTCCTAGTTGGAAGAGCACCTCCCGCCCTCCCTCAATTGCGTGCACTATCCCCGTCACACGAATCCCAGCACCACTACTCCTAACATCACTACACCACAAAATACACACCACGTGACGACAATACGACACACGTGTTTCGCCTCTACACGAGGCATCTTCAGGTGATGTAGACTCTGCGCGGTCAGCCACCTAAAGATGCCTCGTGTAGAGGCGAAGCACGTATTTACCAATTTTAATATTATGAATATATTTAAGTCTTTTCCATTGCAAAATTACATACACATATCCTGAGTCATAAAATTTATAATTTGAACATTTCCGTAGGTATTTTCTGTTAATTTTAAACCTTACCGCAACTCCGAAACAGTATTTTCTGATTAGTTATGGTAAAAAACGTCATAAGGCTCCGAATGTACTTTTAATGCAGCAAAATCTAAATAAATAAATAAATTTTAGTAATATTTAAAGTAGTAAAACATATTCTTTAACGGAATATTACAATTCCATTCGGTCAAACTGTTCAAAACTGTTCTGATATAAGCTTATTTATATTCAAACTAAACGACCACAAAGTCAGCCTTGATCGCTCCACGGTCCACGCCTACCGGAAGGTACCGAGATGGCAGCAGATTCTGATTCAAACGTATATCGTACAAAGGTCTTACGAGTATGTGCGCGCTTTGTCAGTTGCTTTGTGTTTAGATTGAAATGGATAATGATTTGATATATTGTGTTTGTTGTGTTGTTATGATTTTTTATACTAGGGAAGGTGACAAACGATCACACAGTTTATCTACTTACCGTCAATTATACAGGGTTATTTTATAAAGAATAGCCAAATTTAAAACTTAAGTTCAAATATATAAATAATGATATACCGTCATTTCAGTTTTTGTAAATACGAGTAAATAAGGCTTCTCCTTTAATTAGTAATGATCTCAAATTGAATGTTATTTATTGACAACGGTTTTGCCAACCGATCAACCCTCGAATGTGTGCGTGCGCAGTAAAATGAGATAAAATCAATGCATTACTACGCATTTTGAATTTAAAACATAAAAAGCACAGAATGTTTGAGTTTTTTTGAATAAAATTTTCTTCATCCTTTGCATATATTGCTTATTCTGAACCTTCTCTGCAAAATTTGGCCGGTTATTACAAAATAAACCTTTGTAACATCGCATAAGATTCAATATACAAATGCGTTGGTACCTGAGGAAAAACCGGCTAATCCACTTGGTTACTTGTCACCTAGTCATATATAGAATACATACATGTATTATCTATACAGTAATCATTTATCATTTTATACAGTAATCATTTTATAATGGTTTTGTTGTATAGGATGTATATTTTAATGTTTACAAAAAACTCGTTATTGATCCATTTAGGGAATTCGGGGTCATTTCGTTACTTTTTTGGCTCATGGTGCAAAATTAGGGAGTGGTATTTTTTACGCTGCTATCACATGGCAAGGAGCCGAGCCTGTTCTTTCGGCTTTGTCATTTGTTTAGCACCACCCTGGGGACACGGCGAAATATTGAAAATTGGCCAAATTAAGAGTACCTTTAACCGACGAGCGTGTATGCGTAGGTATATGGATGCGGAGGAAGCGAGAAAGGTGTGTCAACATCGAGCCAAAAGGAAGTCCATAGTCTCTGCCTACCCCTCTGGGTGACAGGCGTGTGTGTTTATGTTATCAAAAAACCTTTAATCCAATCTGTTATCGGTCCAAGATATCAACTGACGCACCATGACTTTAATACCAAAAAACATATAGATAAACTTATAAAACCGTGGTTGCTGCTAGTGGGCTAACCGCACGCCATAAAACAGGGGCAACACGGGTACAATCCCCACCGACACTAATGAAATTGTTAATTGCAATTTTAAGTGCTGTTTTACCACGTATTTGACGGAGAAGGAAAACATCGTGACGGAACCTTCACGTATGAGAAATTAAAAAAAAAATATTTAGAAGACATCTGAAGTACCGCCACCACGTATTGGGGCAACACGGCGGACACTTTTTTGCCCTTTACTCCTTTTAGAAATGAGAAGAGCTTGTGCCCAGCCCAGTGGGACGTATAAAGGCTGTGACTTTAATGTACTACTATATATAACCAAATTGTTTAACCTTTAACATAGTTTATAATATTAACATTATGTAATACTTTACTTATGCATATTTCATTATCCATAATAAAAAAATTAAGAGCCTCTAAAATAATCGGCAGGAACTCTCCCTCTATCTACTTCCATCTATTAGAGTGACCGTGGCGGTTGCGTCACTTATAAATTGAAGAATAACTTATCATGTGAATAGGGTTTTATTCTATAGGTTCGAGTAGTAAAGATTATTCTATCAGTTTTTCTGTAAACTATACGCAATTTAAGCCTGAGTATTTTTTAAATTAATTATGCAATGCCGTAAACATTACAAGTTTTAGGCCCGCCACATACATACGGAATTCCGTTTCGGGATTCCGTTTCGATATTCCGATTCGAGATTCCGAATGCAGCAAGTTCATATAAAATATATGACACATCACACACTTACGGTAGTTTTCCGTTCGAAATTTTGCGGACCAAACGGGATTCCGTATGTCTGTGGCCGGCCTTAATGCTCGCACACAAAATGTATGACCGCGACGGGAGCAAGTTTCGCAACGCTTATGTGCTGCTTACATCAAGCGTAAGCGTGTAGTGTGCTCCGAGCTTCGTAACGAGTTTATCTGTAAAGATAATCTAAGTTGTTTATTTACAATGAAAAATTACAATAAAAATCAATAATTTTTGTTATACAATAAAACAATAAAACCCTATTATACAAATATACCTTGAAGATAATTACGTCACCATCATCACTCATTACAGCCTATCAACAGTCTACTGCTTTTTCTTTTTTTTTAGAATAAAGTTGACAAATGAGCACACTGCCCACCTGATGGTAAGTGGGTGCTATGGCCCATAGAAATCTACATTAATCCTTGATTAAGGATCATAATGCAGATGCGTTGTCACCATACGAAACACAGCAGCATTGGGCTGCTACTTTACGCTGGTATTCTGTGAGAGCGTGGTCCTACCCCGGTCGAGCCGACCCATTCGTGCTACAACCATAACATGGCTGCAACATGGATCTACCACTTAAAAACTGATCATAGACTTTCCCCATAGATCACCTAATTGTTTTTTAACTTGCTATAGTTGTTATGCTTTTTAGGCGGGTTACTATAGAAGTTTCTTATGATTTTGTTTTATCATGTACTGCTGCCAATCTCTTGTTTCATTTCCCTCTGTTGCCTCTACAACATGCATGAATTGCTTTGAGGCCACTATCCCACATCACTCCGTAAGAGGATGTTCTTTAACAACCACAAGGAGGACTTATCTATACAAACAAATAAATAAAATTGAAGTGTCCGTTTGTAATATCAAAATTACAGCGTTTAACTTTTTTTTTAGGATAAGGGTGACAAACGAGCACACAGTCCACCTGATGGTAAGTGGTTGCTGCGGCCCATAGACATCTATCCTCTATTAAAAATCAAAAAGCAGATGCGTTGTCACCCGTGAGGACTAAGATGGAATGCCTCATTTCCAGTAAAAAGGGCCTCCGGCCACCTGCACTCACCAAGCGAAACGCAGAGGTAACCCTCTACTTCACGCTGGTATTCTGTGAAAACTACTAAACGCATATGAAAGTATAAACAGTACTTATAACAAAAATTCACTTTTTAAAATTTTTATCTGTCTGTCTGTCTGTCTGTTTGTTCCGGCTAATCTCCGAAACGGCTAGACCGATTTTGTTGGGACTTTCACTGGCAGATAGCTGATGTTATAAGGAGTAACTTAGGCTCCTTTTATTTTAGACAAATAATTAGGGTTCTTCGCAAAAAAATTAAAACCCTAAATTACACGCGGGTGAAGGCGCGGGGAACAGCTATTCATACGATAATATTTTACTACAAGTTTTGCTAGAACTTAGTTCACTTCGTTATTCGGATGCTGGATATGGACCTTTTAAATGTTAATGCTGATTCCGGATCCATAACCATTAGAGCACTCCCTGCTTTAAAGATTCCATTAAATGTTATTTTATTCGTACTTTCTAATAAAAGATAGATTCAATTGTAGTGATTAAGTAATTGTAGACATAACGGGACGATGTGGTCGCTCAGCGACATAGTCCTTTATAATAATAAATAAAAAAAAGATAGAATTATTTTTTCGGATTGTATCGCTCTTGGCTCTCGAATAAAACATAACGTGATATTTTTCTTATTTTCAGTGTAAGCCAACTGTACAGAACGGCGAGGCTGAGCTACACGTCTGTGATCCACCGCTCCACTCCATACTTGATCGGGCTAAGCCTCGGGCTGGCTCTCAATAATAATACGTATCGTAGTAGAGTACGTTGTTCTGTTTCATTCGAAATATAAACAGGATCACTGGTATTTACTGTCGACTAAACAAACACTTCGATAAAATGTTTCGTTGAAATATTGTATAGCAAGTTTTCTACGTTTATTGGAATCGATACAATAATTCAATGAATAGGTTTTGTACATTCTGAGTTAGGATTTCTCCTGTATCACGCACAAAATTCAATAATATACAAGCGGTGGTAGTTTAGGGGTTAACGTACGCCGTGTATTTCATGGTACGCGAGCAACCTGGGTTCGATCCGCGTCCGTACCGATAAAGTTGTGAATTGCAATTTTAAATGCTGAATTACTACGTGCTCAGCGGTGATAGAAAACATCGCTATTAAACCCTCATGTCTGAGAAATGTTATTTCTAAGACACGTGAAGTCTGACGTCACGCACTGAAGCAGCCCGACGGACTAATTGCTCCAAAGTTCTCACAGAACTGAGAGGGGACCTGTGTTAGCAGTAGCGTATATAGACACTAGTCTTTACTTTATATTTTTCTGCCGACTTCCAAAAAGGAGACGGTACTCAATTCGAGTGTATGTTTTTTTTTTTTGCTTTTTTTTATGTGTGTTACCTCATAACTTTGTACTGGGCAAACCGATTTCGATGATTCTTTTTTTATATGAAAGCTGATAGTTCTCGTGTGGTCCCATATGAATTTGATCATGGTCAGACCAATGGTTATTGAGTTATTCTTAAATAACCTGTATTGAAGTCGCTTATATTGAAGTCGGCTGTACAAAATTTTTAATTTTTAATTATTATACATATAAAGATAAAAAACATGCGTGAGTGTCGTGGAACTCGGTTGGAACGAAGTCCCTTACATAGTATATTCTTATTGATAAACGTATTATATTATTGATTAACAAATTAATATAAATAAATGATTTACTAGCGTCTATTAAAATGAAGCGTCATTTAAAATAAAATAATATTTCTTTCATAGCACGATAATAAAAAGTGCGAGAGAGTTGGATATTGTTCCATCTCGCTTCCTTATAGCCGTCAAGGCCGTCTACACTACATCAGAAGGGGTCGTGACGGAAAAATCGTACACTTTTTCTCATCTAGCCCTGATCCTCCAAATTCGTACCGTCCGATAAAGAACTTCGTTCCAAAAAGTAACCAATCGCACCAAAATATTTGTTTATTGCAATTTTAAGTGCTGATTTTCTTGTTTGAGAAATTAAAAATGTTTCGAAGACGAATTTGAACATTTGAAATCTGACAAAACGCATTAGAGCAGAGTGGGCCTTTCCTGCACCAAACCCAATAAGAAATAAGTGGAGGTCTGTACCTAGTAGCGGGATGTATGTAGGCCGTTACTTTGCTTATCTAATTATTTTAATTCTTCAGTACCTTGAGATGGGCCTATACCGTTGTTAGGAAGATATGTCTTAATTGTTACGCTTGACAGGCGTATTGAGGATCGCAGTACCAGATGTTTCGTACGTTTGATGTTGCGTTTCACCTCTGGTCTGGGTTTTTTATGTCTGTCGCCATCTATTATGTTTATAATGCTATAAGAAGGTAGAACTTGCCGCACTCGTTTTACTAAGTTGGAGAACCAGGGGCGGATTAAATGTCGACAGCGCTGTAGACTAACACGTCATCGGCACCCAATATATAACTATTTAAAGTTAATAAAAGTTAAAGTTACAGCCTATATACGTCCCACTGCTGGGCACAGGCCTCCTCTAATTTTTAGAGGGTTCTAGGGTAAGCAAGCGTCCGCCGCGCTGCCCCAATGCGTGTTGGCGAACTTCACATGTTTTTGAAATATTATTTTTTTATTATTTCTCAGACATGCAGGTTCCCTCACGAGGTTTTCCTTAACCGCGGAGCACGTGGTAAACCAGCACTTAAAATTGCAATTAACAATTTCATTGGTGCCGGCGTGGATCATACCCAGGTTGCTCGCGTACTGTGAAATTTACATCGAGCACTAACCACCTGAACTACCACGGCTCTATAACTACTTATATCAAGTTTATTATAAAGTATTAAATTATTGTATACTTTATTTGCGAAATAGTTGGGTAGGTCAGGTCACGTGACCCTTAGCAGGTGTGTGTGAATGAAAAATGTGATGAGAGAGTGAGAGAGATATATAAGTAATCAAGTAGACAGGACGCGCTTTGGATACTCTACATCTCTACAAAAAGTATGATTTTTTTTTCATGCATACCTTATTTTGTTTTCGCTTTGAAACTTCCGACCGCGCCCCTTTGTAAACTTGCGCTCCTAGGCACGTGCCTAGTTTGATTTAAGGATAATCCGCAACTGTGTTGAAAGTCTTTTCCACCTAGGAATCTGTCTTGGCAATTACCACCGCCTTACCTATTTCTACCAACAAAAAGCAGTACGAACATCACGTACAGGCGTGAGACATTCTATCTTAGTTCTCAGAAGTATCATAGTCTATAGCCTATACTTTAACTGAATCTGTTGCTGGGGTCCATGGGCCACGTAGTATAAACTGGACTGTAAGTTCGTTTGCCACTTCAATATTATTTCGTCATCATCATCATCATCATTACAGCCCTTTACAAGTCCACTGCTGAACATAGGCCTCCCCCAAGAAATGCCACAAAGTATGGTCCCGAGCCATCTGCATCCATTGACTTCTTACATATCTAACCAGGTCGTCACTCCATCTAGCGGGGTACGCCCTACACTTCGCCTGATGCTATGAGGCTGCCACTCGAGAACCTTTCTTTCCCATCGGTTGTCAGTTCTTCGAGCTATATGGCCGGCCCATTGCCACTTCAGCAAACTAATTCTTTGGTCTATGCTGGTTACTCTGCTTCTACTGCGCATATCCTCGTTTTTTATATTACATATTTATAAATCAGTAATAAATATCGCCATTTACGACACCTACAAGACGGATTAGGGTGATGAATTCTCTCACGACACGTCTTAATGACAAGGGTACTTTAATTAGGTAAGTAACGACAAGAAACGTCTAAAAACATCTAGGTAAGGGTCGCTCGTTTACACAGGACAGTGAACTCACTGTTGTGTTCCGATTTGAATGTTGTAATTACAAATTAGGTATATGTATATAATACAGGCATTTCATATACGTATTCAAGGGTGACAGCTCTTCAAATTCAAATTCAAATTGATTTATTTGCCAGAATGTAGGTGTACAATAAAGTATGATCTTAAATTATATTTAATGGCCCATTTACATTGTACCACTGCATATGGTGTGCAAATATTTTACAGGTGTACATGCAAAAAATTATTTAAACAGCAAATAGAAATTCAATTGTGTACATTTATGATTACTAAAAACAAATTAATTAACTGGAGTCAAAATTATAATGTCAATTCAATTCTCAATTCTCCCGGCTTCTTCGGTTTTTATTACCTACATATTTATTTTGGGTGGATTTTATTTTATTAATAATAATAAAAAAAAACTCAAAAGATCCCAAAGATATGTCGTTAAGGTTATTCACCAACTAAGTATATATATTTACTATATATCTTTCAAATACTATTGTAAGTTATAAGCTGCGAAGTATATATAAAAGGACGGTTCGGTAGTGCAGTATCCAAGAGTTTAGCTGCGGTGCTTCGAGGTACAAGTTTTCGTACGGCCTGCCAGCAAATAATTGCTGCAGGTCTGGTCTTTTACCTAAGTGCAATTAATTTATGTAATACGCCTACACGATAGAGGGAAAGGTTCTAAATTTAGGGTGCGATTAAAAAAAATAATGAAAAAGGAAAAACAAAAGGTTTAAAGTGCGTGATATCTCATACCTACAAACTAATTACTGCATAACTGATGTTTCGTTTATTACTATTTTTGTCGGCAAACATATAAAACTTAGTTATTTATGAAATCATTAAATACTTTAAGTCTTAAGGGGAACAAGATATTAGTAAGATGTGTTTTGAATTATATCTTAATACTGTAGTGTTGAGTCAAACGACGTATGTACTAATGTATTCTCTGTAAACCGAAAGCTTAAGGATTGTAGGCAAGTTGCCAAACATGAAATGTTGGCATGATATGTTTGAAGGCGGTTTTCAAAGATGTGATAGTGAAACAATATCCATTTTTCTTTATCCGTTACCGTCAAGCGTTACAGTCTACTAAAGTCCACGACTGAACATAGGTCTCCCCCGTAGATTGCCTCATAGGGGGATATTTGCTATAGTTGTAACACTTGGAAAGCAGGCGGTTGCGAACCGCAGTTTTTATTTTTAGCCGATATAAGAAAGACACTGCTGCCCATATCCTGATTTGTTTCCCTCTGCCGCCTTTTACGACACCCACGGGATAATATGGGTTAGTGGAAATTCTTACACCGCCACTACATGGTAAAATTATCTTCTTTCATCTTTCTTTATTTTACTTCTTATATATAAAAGATTAATGTTCATTTGTTTGTATTTTATAAGAGCCATACCGTTCATCACATTGCGCTATAACTTTTTCAAGTTATTGCTTGCACTTGGGCGGAGGTTATAGGCATATTACAATTAACTTATTTATTTATTTATTCACAAATTGCGTTACATGTGACTTAGTGACTAAACAAAACATGCAAGTTCTAACAATCACATGCACTTCGAAAGGCATAGCAATGAATAAGAGAGGGGCAGACTCTTAAAAATTATTTTCCTCAATGTTTTCATTAATTGCATAAAAACTTTTTTTAATAAGTATATTTTTTAAAGAGCTTATGAATTTATTAATAATTGTTTCGGCTTCCCCCCCATGTATGTATCGCACCCACAAATTCATTTGAATGTAATATATCATTCAATTTCAGTGAATGTATTATCATTCATATTTAACAATATAACTCTTTAAAATTGGAAACCATATTTCCCCAATTATTTTTTCTACGGCAGCAACGCGCCGAGACCAGCTAGTCAGCCTATTAAAATGGGTATCTCGCTCATTGAAGGGTATATGTCTATAATATGTCTTTATCGTCAGGCTTAGCATGTGGTTTGACAATTCCACTATCTGACGTCTTTTGACACCTTTGACGCTGATGTCTGCCTCCGGTCCATGTAAATGTGACGGTTATACTGCCGTCAATCGAAACACATTTGATTTTCTGGCATTTTCCATACTCGCCTTTTGCTATAACCATGGATCGAAATTAGGGGTTGGATTATCATACGCTACCACGGTACGGTGAAGCAATATATAGATTTCATAAATTATAAAGAAAAAGCCTAACGTTTATTTTTGTCATTTGGTTTTAAATTACAAAAGTTAACGTGGTTTTTATCGGTCTTCCATTTGACTTATTGTAGGATCGAGTTTTGCGTCGAAAAAACCGGTTGTAACGGTTTGATTAAGCGTCAAATGAAATTGGTTTGAAGACGATCTTCCAACCAAGGTACAAAAAACGAGCAGGCATCTTTTAAAGACAATACTCAACAAGTCCTTATGACTCTACTAATATCAGGACGTAGTTAGGTTGAACACATACCTTCTCTTATTTCTGATAGGATTGTATGGGAGCGCGTTGGCGAACATCGCATGTCTTCTAAATATTTTTACTCTTCAGACATGCAGTTTTCCTAACTGTGTGCTGTGGTATCTCAAAGGTAATTTTTTTATACGTGGTAGAGCCACAATGCAGTCATATTATGGTTGCAACATGAATGGGTCGGCTTGACCGGGGAAGGACCGCGCTCTCACAGAATACCAGCATAAAAAGCAGCTTAATGCTACTGTTTTTCGTATACTGATTGTAGAGAACCGAAGACACTTTTTACTGGAAACGAGGCATTACATCTTAGGCCTCAGGGTTGACAACGCATCTGCATTTTGATTTTTAATTGAGGATAAATGAAGTTGTATGTGGGCCACAACATTCTCTTACCATTAAGTGGGCTATGTGCTCGTTTGTCACCCTTATTCTATATAATAAATCGATCGCCATTAATTTCATGGTACGCGAGCAATGTGAAATATTTATTTATTTATTTAAACCTTCATATACACATGTGGTATATAGGCGGAGTAAATGCCAAAGGCATTCTCTACCAGTATACATTGGTTTTTTTAAACGATATACTTGGCGAACAATATTTTTTCGCTGACTTCAGCAAAGGGGATGGTACTCAATTATAATGTACATTTTTATGATATTTTAACCGATTGTAATTCGATTGTAATGATTATTTTATATTCTTACTAGTATATAAACGATAATATGATAAATATATATTCGTAAATATAACAGACTATACCTCGTGACTGAGTCCATTAAAGTTTGAAAAAGATCCACATTTAAAGGTGAAGAATTAGAATGCAAGTTTGAATTTAACTTTTTTGAGGTAAAAAGAGTCAAAAAATAAAACTCTAAAAAAGAAAATATCGACTTCATTAAAAATAAAATGAATAAAATAATTTCCCCAAATGATAGCTTTTGAAGTTCGCTTTAAATCGATTGATGCTTAAATTCATCGAGACACTTAGTCTTAGCACTGACTTCAGAAGTTATGAAATTGTATGTAAAAGATTATCATATAAGTGTTTTTTTTTGCAGGTATTAATGACGTTTGGCTGGTTATTCGGCGGATTGCTATGGTTTCTTCTATTATGGGCTGGCTATGATTCTGGTTCACATCAGTATCGATACAGTGTAACATTTGCTGCCCAATACGCGGCGTTGGCACCGATTGCGTCGGCTTTGGCAATCGCATGGTTAATATATGCAGTGCACAGCGGTTATTGTGGTGAGTATGTAGCAACTGATTGGAGGTAAATCTGGTTAGTAGATTCACAGAAACTATTTGCACTGAAAATACGCCGTGGTTTCGTTCAATTGTTTCAAAATCATCTCGTTAATTTTAATTGAATTAGTTTTTTTTGTAATGTATATACAACATAAAATGTAATAAAATCCATTAGGGATACTTTTTTTATAGGATAGGGTAACAAACGAGCACACAGTCCACCTGATGGTAAATGGTTGCTTTGGCTCATAGACATCTACATCTATCCTCACCTACGAATCAAAATGCAGATGCGTTGTCACCCGTGAGGAATAAGATGGAATGCCTCTTTTCCAGTAATAAGGGTCTCCGGTTCTCTACACTCACCATACGAAACACAGCAGTGTTAAGCTGCTATTTTACGCTGGTATTCTGTGAGAGCGTCCCCGGTCGAGCTGACCCATTCGTGCTACAACTATACTACTAATATAGCTGGAGCATAGCTCTAACACGTGATGCTATTGTAATTTAAAAAAAATCAACAACAACAATAAATAATTTTAATAGAGAATTAAGCGGGGAATATCACCTGCTTGTGATCCTGTACTATACCCAAGCAATTCACTGCTAAACTTCATTATCAATTTGCGTAGATAGGACCAAAATTAATAATTAAACAGCTGAATGTAATCCGGGTTAACTAAAACATCGGAACGTCAAACACCTTAGTCCCCTCAGCCGTGGGTTCTACAAGCACCCGAAATGTCGGGAATCAGAAATAAGTAAAATGAACGTGATGAAATCCGTTTAAAATGATTTTATTCAACCATAAGCAGTCTTATCGCTTTACGTTGAAAAGTTAAAATCATGGACATTGAAAACAGGTCATAATAATATGAATGCTTGTTTAATGACGTAAAAACTGTTTGATAGTCGCATTCAGTGTGTTTAAATATCACAACACACATTAATATTTTAAAAATAAATCGAACAAACATGCATCCACATCTGCATGATACGATAAATGAACAAGAGGTGTTTTTGTAAAAGAATTATAATTATTACGTTTTTTAATAGTATTCATTTATTTTCACCGACTACTGTCTAATAATGGATTTTATATGGCTCCGCAAGCTGTACACCTGGTTTCTAAGCAAATCCTGGTGAATTAGGAAGATTTTTTCGTCTCACGTATCGTTTGAGCTGGGTTCAAGTATGCTCCCTAAGGTCGATATTAGGAATAATGAAATGCTGCGAGTTATTCCATTTTAGTTATCAAAGGTGACAATGCATCCGTAGCCTTCTTTTTTGAAGTTGTCTGGAGGTGTCAATGAACTGCAGCAGCAACCTACCTTTTGAACTTTAAGTTCGTTAATAACTTTAATTTTATAAAAAAGACACTACTAATTATGTAGCGCACAGGTTTAAGTGTGTGTTCGTGTTAGTTTAAAAAAATGATTTTTGCATCATTACCCAATATCGGCAAATATTTTAAACATTTCTTGTTGTTTATTAGGAAACAAGTTTCAAACAGTTATAATTTAATTGAATAGAACTAAAAGAATAGTTGTTTACTTACTATCATTATCATCATCATTGCAGCCCGTTACAAGTACATACCTAAACTACAAAGCAGTTCTGATATTCAATATATTATATTATAATCAATCAGAAAAAAATGTTATTGAGAGTCACTTTTTAATTAAACTGGGTATATTTATTGCTAATACTGGTTCGAAAACAACCTCTGTCCTGGGAAAACCCAGCTAAAATCAAAAAAAGAATTGGCTTTTGTGTGCGCAAGCTTATTTGGAATTTTCCAACTTTGTTCAACAGGAAATTAGTTATAAAAATAAATGATTGTGAGATTTTTTTCCTTAATATATATTAAGTTGCTAGTACTTTGTTTAAAAAAAGATCACAATAATTCAAACTCCTGTACAAGTTGGTGGTATAATTTAAATTTTGCACTGGTGTATTTAACAAACTTAAAATTAACTTGAAATTAAATTGTATAGTTGACAGCATCTATAATGAATTACTGCGTCACATAATTTGATTTTTTTTTCATAATATAAAACACTTGGTTGATTTTCCATTTTAAGGTAAATAAAAGTTTTAGTATTGAAAATGTAAAGACAATGTAAAATTAAGGCCACCCTACATCGACTACTGACTAAAGTGTCAAATACCAAATTAAAATAAATAATGACAATTGTCTCGCTATTTCCAGATTTCCTGAAAAACATTCTATGCAGCCGTCCGTTAACTCTCATAAGTCGCCTTTCTTATGCCCTTTACCTTTGTCAGTTCATCGTGTTTCTGACAAATGCGGCTACAACTAAGACATCCAGTGAATTTAGTTTAATATCACTGGTGAGTTTAATGTAAACTATATATAATTTGAATATACCATTACAAATTACAACTGCCACTTTTATTAAAGAGTAGTTATACAACCATACTGATGAATCTGAATTTAATTTATATTTTTATGAAATATATTATGTTTAAACACTCATAATTATTGGTATACAGTTTTCAAAAATAATAAAAGTCATTTAACTGTTTTATTTCAGATTAATATCCAAGAAATATCGCTCATATTTCTATTATCACTTTTGCTGACATTGACATTTGTTATACCCATGCAGTCTCTACCTAAGATCCTTTCTTCGATTTCGAATTTTAAGAACGACGTAAAAAATAAGAAAACGGGTTCAGATTTCAAAATATCTCAAGGCAAACCAGAATGTTCTTTAAAAAAAGAAAATACTGTTGAACCTCCAACGGTGCGAAACAGGCAAACCCTAGTAGCTCACAGAGAAGTGTTAGAAGAAATACCAGAAGTAGAAATAGAATATGAATACAGAGGAGAATTAACTGATGGATTAGATGAAATCTTAGAAGAAGAAGAAGATGAAGAAGCTATTGTTGAAGGTCATAATGGTTTAGATGAAGAAGATCTCGAAATAATTGAAGAAGAAGAACAGGGTGGAAATGAAGATTTTTGGATAAACAGACAAGAAAATGCTCAAAGGAGACCATATTCAAGAAATAGCGATAGGGATCTTGATGATTGGGAGGTAACTGGAAATGGAAATGGTCAAAATGGTGCTCAAAATTATCGACACTCCCGTGAACGATGATTATTAATAAAATTTAATTTTATGTTTATGTCTGTAATATGATTTTTTTTAAATGCTAACGCATATTATACATAAGGCTAAAGTTCTAGGTATGTAGGTGTATTAAAAGTTTGGATAGTTTTAATTAAATTTTTAAAGGTGTTATTACGAAGAACGTATACAAAACTTCAAATTATTATTAGAATTTGGAGTGATAAAATCTTTTAAAGATAGCTAATCGAAATTTTAAAATAAGTATAATGCTTTCTTACTTGGTGGGTTAATGATGCAGCGTATTTTATGGCTGCAGCTTGAATAGGTTGGTTTGATTGGGGAAGCATCAGGCTTGCACAGGCTACCAACTTGAAATAACAACATTATGCTGCTCTGTGTTTATGGTAAGTGACGTGAACTAGATATCCTTTTTACTGGTAACAGTGCATTACATTTTAGAATTCGTTAGACAATACTTTTATTCTACTTAATAACGGAGACTTCATATTTATTAATGTTTTAAAAATAGTCCTAATATATTGATTTAAAATAATGAACACCCTATGGATTATTTTAATTTACCGCAAATCACGAGTTTAAGTAACGAAAAAACGTGTATTTGCAATTAAAATAAAAATAATTTTCAATCAAATTCAAGTTTATGTGTAATTATGTTGCCTTATGATTGTAAAATTCACATCATATAGGTACTTATTTATGATTTCTACGTAGGAAACAATCATGTATCAACAATTAACTTTATTTGTTGTTCGTGATGCTTACAATGTTGCAAAGCAAGAGCGACTATCAGCAGAGCTAAATCTTCATTTGCGATTAGGTGGGTATTGTGGTCATGCTCAATCTAAAATGTGTAAAGAGCTAAATAATGAACGTAAATTTCCCCAGCTGATCTCCACTGAGGGTACCATGGACTGAGATAAATTGATGACGATGATGCCTCGATACTAATAAAAGAGTTTTTGCTTCTCTATTCTCACCATATGAAACACTGCAGCATTATGATGCAATTTTAAGCTGGTATTCTGTGAGGGCGTGGTCCTTCCCCAGTCGAGTCGACCCATTCGTGTTGCAATCATAATATAGCTGCAGCGTGGCTCAACATAAATGGCTAGCTGCATAACTCCACCAAATTCAACTCTACATGATATTAAAAAAGCAATAGAAAAGTAAATAACATTATACTCATACGTATTAAACGTAGTAAAACAATTACGTAATAAAAACTGCTAAGCTACTAATTGCGTAACATTATTTTTATTGTACTATATTTGCAACAATCTACAGTTATTGGTTTGATAGGTGTTGAAGATTTTAGCGTAGCCAAATCAGACACGAGACTGAAATTTCTAGCAGACCAGGCAAATGTTGTTCTGCCCTTTCCGACGACCATTGGCTTTCCTAAAAAACTCTTGAGATTAGCAATAAAAAATTGAGGGTATAAATACGGGATAAAAACTATCCTATCTCTCAAGTTGGACCAAACTGCACACAGTGTGCAAAATTTCATTGAAAGCAGTTCTTTAGTTTAGGAGTTCATCGCGGACAAACAACGTGACACGTAATTTATATATATAAAGATAAAATGCTTACTAACTCTTCTAAAATATTTACACTACAGTGTTTTATGTTAAAAATTATAATTATTGTTAATGTTGTTGCTATTGGAAGTCTAGAGGTATGGCTTATGTGTAGCAAATAACTGCTATGAATTAATGATAATGTTCTCCTTACCGAATTTCGATCACGGCGACCGGTTTCAACGGAGACTAGTCATCTAAGTAAGACAGGATTATAGTACATGAGTGTGTGTGCACAGATGGATGAGAGTGGCGCAAGACCAACTACTTTTACGTCCTTTCCGAACCACGTGGGTATACCGAGTTATAAAACACCAAAACATTTTGACTCCGAGATACTACTTAGAATTTTTGAAAGTAAAATCAAATAACTGATTTCAGTCCGACGCGGGATTCGAACCGAGGCCCACACGATCAGCAGTCGCGCTTACGACCCTAGTGGTCGTACCAACACGACAGTCAATTATTGATAATGTCCTTACTACCACAAAATAATCAACCTGAAAATAAACAGACGACAAATAAGTTTGTTTTAACCAATTAACTGCACAAACATTTACGTGAAGTATTGTGGTTGCAGAAAAAAAATCAAATTTAGTGCTTTATGTATTTAGTTGTTTAAATATTAGATTTCACTTTATATATATGCCTAGGTAGATATATTCTACGTTAATTACTTATTGTGGTATGCGACTCCTTACGTAAGTATGAGTGATATGATTTATTAATATATCTCTTAATTAGGTTAATTTGTTTGATTTAAAGTAATATATACATGTTTTATAATATTATAGAATAGTATAGTCATGGCAAAATCTTCGTGTGATAATAACACAATTCTGTCGTGTTCCGTGTGGTGGGTGACGAGGACCATCAATCCTATTCACTGGTAACGAAGTATTCCATGGTTAGTCTCTGGAGTAACAACGCGTCTGCATTTTGATTCTTGATATAGGACAGATGTAGGTGTGTACGGTACGGACCACAGCATTCGCTTATCTTCAGGTGAAATGTGTGCTCATTTGTCACGACTACTTCTTCGGGTCTCTTAAAAACATCAAAACTGTTTCAACGTCTGTTACATTCATCTAAATTAATATCAGTTTATAATAAATCAATGTATAATATAATATTGTGATGTGGATTATCCTTCGAGGTGCTCCTGGTGTTTGTATTACGAGGCGCTTTTATGCTTTCTAAAAATATACCGATAATAATAGACAATAATTAAAAAATATAAAATGTATGTTTTTAAATAAAAACAAAAAATAAATAAAAAAGGTGCAATACTGCATAAGGGAGGCATACGTTCATCAGTGCATATCAGTGTTGACAACGTAGGCGATTTTTTTCGCCAATTAGGCTACTCGGGATGGAAATCGGCTACGAAAAATTCTGAAAGGCGACTGGTCGCCAAATAGGCTACTTGAGAGACGAACGATCGACAGTCAATTAGACTGAATCACAACAGAAGTTAATATAAGGGTAATAAAATACCTACGTAAAATGTAGAAATCGAAATAAAAAAAACTGGCAGCACTGTTAATTTCGGGGAATACCCCAACTAAGGCTCACTCTCACTCTCAGTCATCTACAGACCTGCGCTAGTGAGACGGGTAGATCCGAATACACGAACAAAGCGTTAGGGAGTAGGGCTTGTAACTTAGCCTGTTGCACATATTAAGTAACCTGGGAGAAATATGTACGTTTCCAGTTCCAGCGAAGCTTGCACCAGCACCACCACAGCAGAGGCTACAGAAAATTTTGACCGTCAAAGTATTGCTGATGCTTTGTTGCTGCTGGCAGCAAGTGATGATTGCTGATTTAATCAAATTTGATACTCTATGTACATCTCATGAATAAACAAATTATTAAAAATTACGTTTTTATTTAAACATAGCGAAGTTTTGATGTTTGGGCTACTTTAGGCTACTAAATCTGTGAAAAATGGCGATAGTTCCAAGATGTTGGCAACACTGGTGCATATGCGTCTTCATTGTAGGGTGGTTACCCTTTATGCCAGTCCCACTCCTAATCCCAGCCATTTCGCCTATTTACTTCAAAAATAAGGTTTATAGTGGATTTAACTATAACTATTGTCAACTAAAAATGTTCGTAGGTAGAGGAAATTATATGTCAAATATTACCACACAGTTATAAATCTATTAATGTTAAATTTAAAATCAAAACACCGACGCTTTTTTATAAGTTATGGTCCCAATAAAATTAGGCTTATTTTACTTATTATCATTTTTAGGCTTTCGTACTTGCATGAATATGACTATCGATATAGTAATGCCGTTATTTTTTAATAAATTTATGATTATGTGAGATTAAAATAGATTTCATAACTTTGTTTATGTTAATTTTTAAAGACTACTTTGACTACTTAAACATGGCTTTTAAGGTATTTTCTTTTGTTGATGAAAACAGATGATATTTTTGTATATATTGGAATATCTAAAGGCTAAAAATGCTTATTAATTAGGTGGTGCTTAGCATCACAACCACGATAAACAATGAAGTAATTTCAATAGCGAAGTGGTTCGACAGATATGCAGACAGCGTATTGAGTCACTTTGTTTCATTGATCGTTCCTCGAAGACTTGCGCGCTTACCGCTTAACCTCAGTCAGTTGGTGTTGAAGACCGTCGCACGCGCACGTTGCGGTCCGCCATGATCTCGATAGTAGTCTTACTTACGATTGTGTGCGCGGTTACCGCTAATAATACAACAGAAAAAAAATTAACCGACCAAATATTGCGACGTCTCAACCCTTTTGCAGACATCCCAATCAAAACGCCCGAACCAATAAAAACTGGATTAATAAACAAGACATTGGATAGTTTAGGGATAAACAAAGATGCAGTGGCAAAACTGTCTGAAAAAGTTAAAAGTGCTGGCAGTCAAGCAGCAAAGATCGTTGAGGACTTCGCCTACATCACGCATATGGATAATACGGGGAATCAACCAGGTCCAATACTAAAGTCGGTCGAGGAGTCACCGGATTATGCATCATCGGTCGTGCTTGCGAGTGATTTGTTGTCGCTTACGAGTGCCGTCGCGAATGTTAAACAGAAATCATGTAGGGAACAAGGATACAAGTTTCTGGATGGACTGTTGCAGAACAAGAGATGGGCTCTCAAAAGTAAGGGAAAATTTATTTTATATTTTAGTTAGTAACATCTAATTATTCTTCTATTTTTTTTAAACTACTATGTTTTAATACCATTAAAAAACAAACGACATAAAATATAACACTGATGATTCAACAATTTTAAGAAACGTTTTAAAACAAACATTATTCTTCTGCAGTATGTACACCGTAAAAATCACTCCTAGACTCCTCTATTGTAGGAACGTATTGTTATAATTTCCATACTTATACTGCCAACTGTCTTAATCTTAGTGTACAAACATTTATCTGTTCACTTTGAACATAATAAAAATTTTAACTCAATTTTTACGTTCAATATGATAATTATTACGTTCGATCTGTTTATACTTCTCTATTACAAAAAAAATATTATATCATCGATTGTTATTGTTTGCTTAGGTAATTATCTAAGCACAACGTTACTGAGATAGAGGAAATGGCTGATTCATTATATTCGTTACCGAGTTATAAAATATATAAACAAGAATTTCAATGACCTACTTTCAACGAGTAGTTACTTTTAATTGTTATACAAAAAGTCGATGACGTTGGCGTTTATGGATATTTTTTTGATTCCGTAGGTGATTCCAAATTCCGTCAACCTGTGAGTTGATATATAAGCTGATAAATCACGTAATATATTATTAAAAATACATCAAGACATAATTTTTATCATTGCGATGGAGTTACAAAAACAAGTTTTTGTAAAAGTAGAGAAATGGCTTTTTTAAATATTTTTGATAGTTTAACATTTATGATAAACGAAGCTTCACTTACTCTAAACGTTATTATTAGAAATTATTAGCCCTGAATGCAAACAGTGGGGTGTTTAGTGTTTAACTTTTCTTTTTGTTTCTGAGGTTCTAGCATGTGACTGTTACCATTACAACCTACAAAAAGTTCACAGCTGAACATAGGCCTTCCCCATAGATTGCTTGTTAGGCGTTTTTTATTTTTTACTTATTGTTAAGCTGAACGTACATTTGTTCGCACCGAACTTGTCGTACGCGCCGGACGCACCTAATTTTAGAATTCGTTGTATGAAATCATATGAAATCTCGAACATTACACCCGCACCGTATTTGCCGTATTTTATAAAATGCGGTAGGTATCCGAATATTGAAGGACGCATGCTGATGACGTCATATAACGCGGCGTATTCGGCACGTGCTGAAACTTGGTGTTGTCTAATGCTGCTAACTTAGGGGATTTTCCACTAAAACAGATGGTTCCGACTTACGTGATAATTTTGTATTTTTATAATTTTTTATTACTTCTTAATTAATTATACATAATTTGAAAAAAAAAAATTCATCATCAATATGAATACTTAGTGATAAATTATTTAATTACTGAACTAAAAAAAATTGATAGTTAATTTCAATTCAAAAATCCAATTAAACCTAATTATTTAGATATCAATAAATATATTTACCTCGAAAATACAACAAGTCTTTTCTCTCGTTCAATTGGCCTTCTGAATTTTGAGTTTTCCATCGAAAGATATGGTTTTAGTATATGTAGCAATTCTTGAAATTTCATGTATGTTAAATGGAAATATCTAAAAAATCTTTTATCATCATTTAATAAGTGTTTAAATAAAGTATAATATTCTCCATACAAATGCTTTTTTAAAGTAATATTATGAATCCAGAATCTTCTTTTTCTTCGAATTTTATTTTCTTCTTACTCTGCCAATAAGCAGGCTATTAATATTTTTTTCCATAGTGATTTTGAGCGATCAATGTCACTGTACCGTTTTACACCAGTGTTTAAAAAAATATTGCATAAGTTGTTGGCAATACAAACGATTTGCGTACGGCGCGGACGGCGCATACGTGTAAATGTGCGAGGATATCTGTAAAATTCGGCGCGTATGGCGCGTATGGCGCGTACGGCGCGTAAGGTGCGGGCAAATGTGCGTTTAGCTTTATAAAGACGCTGTTGCCCATCTCCTAGTTTGTTTTTCTCTGTCTCTTACGAGAACCACGATACGATATGGAGTACTGGATATTCCTATACCGCCATTACACGCAGAGCATGCGAGCTTTTTAGAAATTACTTTGAAATTTTTCGTAGGGATATGTTTTGTTGAATGCTAATTGTTGGCAGGTGAATATAAAAGAGCAGTACCAGACGTATCTGGTCAACTTATGTACATACTCGTATATGACAATTTAAATTATAAATTTAGTCGAAATTAAAATTTTTAACAGTGGTAGAGCTAGGCGGCAGCTTTTGCTGTCGCATGGATGCGCTGGCTCGAACCGGGGTGGTACCACAACCTCACAGAATACCAGCGTGAAGTAGAGGTTTACCTCTGCGTTTCGCTTGGTGAGTGCAGGAGGCCGGAGGCCCTTTTTACTGGAAATAAGGCATTCCATCCTAGTCCTCACGGGTGAAAACGCATCTGCATTTTGATCTGTAACAGAGGATAGATGTAGATGTCTATGGGCCGCAGCAACCACTTACCATCAGGTGGACTGTGTGCTCGTTTTTCACCCTTATCCTATAAAAAAATGTTATACAACGGCATCTGTTATATATATGGACGTGACACAAAGTATTGAAGTTCCTAGTGAAGTATAGTGGTTATATTATACTCTTCAACTGAAACCCTTACGGTCAACCTTACGGAAATAATCTTTTGCAGCCCATTGACATCCGCAAACAACTACAGATGCGATACCTGGCTACAGATGCGTTATATATGCCATATTTCACTCTCTTACCTTTCAAACCGGAGTAAAACACTTGATGAGAAGTTTGATAAAAATTATAATAAAAAGTAAAAACCGCATTCAAATATTTAAAAGAAATAGGTAATTGCTACATTATAGCTTCTGATGACGGGGCATTAATTTTTCGATATGCCCGTCTTGGAATTTTTATCCAAATTTATATGGAACCACTTCCAAAAACCTTTCTAAATAAAAATAATATTTTAAATCGGTTAGGCCGCTTTTAAGAAAATCGTTCGAATTGCGAATAATATTAAATGATATCAGGAAAATAAAAAACTTTTATATTATTACTGAAAAATGGAGATTTAACTACGTTTCATGATATCGTATGATATCAATAGTCTTTTTACACACAAACACGCCTTTCTAAGAACACACCACACCACAGATTACTACGGAATAGAAAAATCAGCGATTGTCAGACAATACAGCCAAAACAGTTGCTAGGCGCATGGTTAAGGCGACATAAAGGGCGATATTTGATCATCTTGGTATATCGTATCTCCATTGCGCGGCACAGAAGTCTATCTTAAATACTAGTTTCAACGCAAAATTATAAAGGCGATCATGTAATATATACGTTGTTGTGATACCGTATCTGATTCGACCATTTCTGCACAAAAACTCATATCTGATACACCTCGAATCTGTCGGATACACGTATCGTGATCGATAATATGGACGTTTGATATTGTACCAAGATACGACGATGCAATTCGATACCGGAAACACAACTCATAGCTATATTCGGTTTCCCTCGATCACTAAAGGGGATACTTCATGCCACCACACTGCGGTCTTGAAAAGTTTGGACGTGGAAAAAAAAACACGATAATCGGAAAAAAATATGTAGCGTTCACATATGCCGAAACGCTGACATGATATTATAGTTAAGTGTGGTCGCGTTTTTTGACACGATAAAGTTAGCGATACGTGATTCTTAAAAAATGTAATGGTCACGATACGACGAAGATACATTAAGATGATTTAATGTGGACTAGGCCTAAGGCGCTGGAATTTGATGGCCCGCAGCACTCGACGCGGCGCCGGCGGGCAATAACACAAGAGTTGAATAAAAATAAAAATAAAAAAGTTAGTTATTACGTATTCTATACAAATGTTATATTTTAAAACCAACACGACGCGCGCGATATATATCAAAAATGAAGGTACTTGCCCAAGTAGGTCGTACGGTCGAATGACTGCCTGCCTGGCATGCTTACAGAGATAATGCTGTTTCCTATCATTACATTGAGAAATATGGATCATCATAAAACACAGTTTATTGCTATTGTGTTATCAGGAGTAGAAAGAAACGTCAAATGTAGTTCCTCTGACAAAAGTTGTTACCATTATCCCTAATAGCTTATAAAAGTCTACTCCTGAACATAGACCTTGCAATAGAATAACTAATCCATAATTGATAGCTGGGTTGGGAACCGCAGATTTCTTTGAGTTATCAGGAAAAATATTAGTATGAAAATATTTAGCAATAGCATGGTAGCGATCATCATATTCCCAATGGTTACATTATTTTTGCTTAGTAAAGGTTTTAAGCTTTTTGATGGACGGATTCTGCATACTTTCTGGGATTTTGATTAGAAAGTGCATACATTGCCTCTTGTAGCTGACTCTTCCGATTTGAGAAACTGTTATAACTAGCATGTGTTTGTGATTTGATGGCTCTGTTGCGTAGTGGCTTGGCAGATTCTCATGGTGATCACAGTCGAAAACCTTTGAAAGTTCTCAAAATATTCCCAAACATTTTAACATGTTAAATTTTTATTAACACTCAATTTAAAATTTGATTTGTGTAGTTACATATCGCTAATTTCGCTATTACTTATAATATAAGTAATTTTAAATTAATTGGGGGCAGTCTTAATTTTGTTTGTTTAATGTTGACTTGGCTGTGGAGTTCACCCTTTTATTTTTTTTACATATTCTTTAAACCTATTTATTATTGTTATTAATTATATGATCTTTTATTGTACAGGTCACATAACCTTCTACGGATTCCAACTGTTATCCCTAGTTCAACTTTTTGCGACTGTTTTAGAAGTAAATGTTTTAATTTTGTTTTCTTTCACCGCCAGGCATTTGGTAAATCGCACTTAAAATTGCAATCAACAATTTGATTGGTGTCGGCGGGGTTAAACCCGGATATCCCTCGGAATGTGAAATTTGCAGTGAGTGCTTAGCCCTGAGTTTCGTTTCTGAGTCTAGCGCATAACTCATTTGTACGATTGCAGTGAGTATGTGTTCGCTCTCATACGAGTATATTACAACAAATTTGTGCAAATTTTATTGGCTTTTTATATTAAAAGTCATTTACACGAATTTGCCAGTTACGTATATAGTTAAAAAAATTATGCGATACTCATGTCTCGATTAATGTACAGAGTAAATACTAAGTTCAACACTAAGTTAAGATATACGTGACTATAATGTAAACTTGATACATTCACGCGGAAGTAACTTTGACATTTCACTACAGTCATATTTGTATACCTAAATTGCTGTAATGTTCACTCAAGAACATAGTAGCATTTTGGTAAAATAATATTACACTACCTTAATCCCAAAATTACTTAATTTTTTTTGCTAAAGTGGATAAGAGTTAAAAGTTTTTATTACCAAAAACAAAATAACACATATGAATTGCGGTTATAGACATAATAACAATTAAAAATTATTGACGATCAGTGAGACTGAAGACGGATTAGAAATACATTCTAATATTTCAAGGAGTTCACAATAAGTTAATATGGATATAGAGACTGGAGGAAGCTGTGGTTGCTTAGTGCGTGGCGTTCGCATATGTGTTACCCGCCAAACCTATTTTTTGAAAAACTAGTTTTTCCTAGGCTAAACTATCATAGACTACCAGCAAAAATAGAAGCTTAATACTGCTGTGTTTCGTATAGTGAGTGTAGAGAACATGGTGTTTTCCGGCGGTAAAAGCTCATAATAAACGATGACCTTCCAATACCACCATACACACACAGTAACACCTTATTTCGTGTTAATTCGGGTTTTTCTACAGTCTGTGCAGCTTGACTATGATAATCATAGCTTGAATATCTATAATATCAAGCTTTTTTGCATAGCCAGACTTTTTCAAATGGGTCAAAACTGTTTTGTGGTCAATACTCAATTCCTCGGCTATGTCGTAACTACTAATATGCCGAACTTTTTTAAAAATGGCGTTGACTTTACCCGTATGAGGGCGACCAGAGCGAGCTGCATATTTGACATCAAAATTCCCTCTTACTGACATTACATTAGGTCCATAAACGTTACAATTTTTTTTCGCGGCTTGAGTCGCATTATAATATTTAATTTAACGTTAAATTTTATTAAATTGTTAAACATTTCTTTGTTTCATTCTTTATTTGGTTAGTATAAAAAAAGCAATTTAAAAAAGTAAGTCAATATTACTTGAATTTTGTTAGAATACAAAAAAAAAATTACAATTTATCATAACAATAAAGTTGGAATTTTTTTAAAAGTGAATACTAATACATGGTATGCTCCAAAATCATTTTCAGTGGAAGAATATATTTATCTTTCTCTATTACACAGAGAACTGAATGCACGCCTTTCTCTTTTCCGGCAAACGTCTCACGCGCAGCTGCTATCGTGCATTTTTTACGTGGTAGAGCCATGCTGCAGCTATATTAGTAACTAGCTGTGCCCCGCGGTTTCACCCGCGTCATCACGTGTCCGAGGTGCGCGACATGATCTATATAGTTCAAGCATTTTATAACGGCTAGGGTTTAAGCGTCGTTCGCGCGCCCAGCCAAGTATTGAATTATTTTAATTTTACATTATCTCTTAAACTATGCGTCCAAATAACATGGTATAATGAACAAAGTTTATCTTCATAAAATTGTCTTGATAATGAAGTAACTTTCGTTCGTAAGGATAAATAGGCCATGCCTAATAATAACGCTCATAAAACACTTTTAAATTTTCAATATCTTTTTTGTCACAAAATACCAAATTATGGCTAATGTATAAGAAATAGACATATGGTATCGCAGACTTTTTTTTAGACGGAGTAAAGGTCTGTATTTTTCTAGAACATTGCATTTAAGTATCCGTAACGATAACACCAGCGTACGCGGATAAATAATTTCGAGAGTGCTTTTTCTTCTGACTTGCTTAACAAATATCCATATTTAAGGCTAGCTGAGTAATATAGCTTAATGCTGGATAGCCTATACTATTTCACATGAATCTGGCTATAATATACAAAAAGAATTTTTCAAATCGGACTGGTAGTTCCAGAGATTAGCGCGTTTAAACAAACAAAAAAACTCTTCCGATTTATTATATTAGTATAGTAAGTATAGATATAACTGTAGCACAAATGGGTCGGCTCGACCGGGGAAGGACCACGCTCTCACTGAATACCTGCGGAAAATAGCAGCTTAACGCTGCTGTGTTTCGTATGGTGAGTGTAGAGAACCGGAGATCCTTTTTACTGGAAACGAGGCATTCCATCTTAGTCCTCACGGGTGGCAACTAATCTGTATTTTGCTTCGTAACCGAGGGTATAGGATGTCAATTGGCCACAGCAACCACTTACCATCAGGTGGACTGTGTGCTCGTTTGTCACTCTTATCCTATAAAAAAATCCTTCCCTACCGCACATAATAATATGTACAGGGTTATTTGTCAAAGAGTAGCCAAAGGAGACGGTCCATTTCTGGCCCAGTCTATGTACAATATACCGTAAAAAAGAGAAAAATTCAGGGATTTTGTTAAACTTGGATTTTTTAAACTTGAGTTCAAACATATAGATAATAATATACCGTCATTGCAGTTTTTGAAAATACGAGTATATAAGGCTTCTACTCTTATTTGAAATTATCCCAAATTGAATGTGATTTATGGGCAACAACGTTTTTGCCTACCGATCGACCCTTATAAATGTGTGCGTGCGTAGTAAAATCAGTTAAAATAATCTATTGCCACATATTTTAAATTTTAAAGATAAAAAGGACAGAATGTTTGAGATTTTTTTAATTAATTTTTCTTCACCATTTGCCTATATTACTTATTCTGAACCTTCTCTGCAGGTTGGTTATTACAAAATAATCCTGTATAGTGTTCTCTGTCACGCTCTACTTTAAAATAAAATGATTGAAATGTTAAATCGTGTCAATCACTCTTGTCTTGCCACGATTTGAAAAGTCTACCATATAAAATTGGATTTGCAATAAAAATATCTATATTTACACACTAAATTTTTTAGGAAAAAGAATGAGGATAAATTACTATATCACCTGTTTACCTTTACCTGTTTACACCTGGTAGACAGTTATTGTTACATGGAAAAAGGTCGTCAACCGTGCTGTGGCATTTTATAAATATATTTTTTTTCCATTGAGACCAATTTTATCAAGGAAAAGAATGACCGTAATCGTTAAAAAATTTAATTAAATAATTTTAAATTAACATAGTCTGTCAATCACCTCGATTTGTATTTTATCTATATTAAAAACTATTTTATCTATATTATATTAAAAAAAATTTAGTTATATTATATTTTTAGTTAAAAATTATCAGTTATTGAGTTTTTCTATCAAGAAATTCTCAGTAGCTACCCGGAGTCAGGTAGTTGGCGGTGTTTCACCCCCGTGCCTCGGAAAGCACGTAAAGCCGTTGGTCCTGCGCCTGATCTCTCTCCGGTCGTGTCGGTTTACCGCCCCATCGCGCTATGAGAGTGAGGGAATAGAGAGTGCACCTGTGTTTGCGCATACACTTGGGCACTATAATCCTGTCCTGCGCCGATGGCTAGTCTCAGTTGAGCTGGCCGCCGTGGCCGAAATTCGGTCTGGAGGACATTATTATTATTATTAAAAAAATTATTTCATCAAGGAAAGAATGAGGGGGTATTTTTAAGCCTGATCCTCTACTACTAGTTTTATTGTACGCAGTGGACTTATACTTTTACAGATGGGAACGCCAGCGGATGGCTACTGTCCTCCGATTCCCCGGTGGCCCGTGTTGCTCTATGAAGTTGTACGTTCCTAAAGAACCTATGATTTTAGTATAGTTTTTCTGCCGACTTCCAAAAAGGAGACGGTACTCAATTCGACTGTATGTTTTTTTATGTGTGTTACCTCATAACTTTTTACTGTGTAAACCGATTTCATTGATTTTTTTTTGTTTGAAAGCTGGTACTTCTCGTGTGGTCCCATATAAATTTGATCGAGGTCAGACCAATAGTTTTTGAGTTATTCTTAATAATTTATATTGAAGTCAGCTGTACAAAATTTTTAATTTTTAATTATTGTTTACAAATTAGAGCTGTTAGATCGTATAATGTGTATGTGTAGTATGGTTGGTTATCTCATGTATCTTGTTTCTATAGTAGATTGCCTTGTATGAAATCAATTGAATGAAATGAAATTTATTTAACATACATTAAATTATAGTTACAGTTATTCTTGAGCTCTGAAGCCTGCGTTAGTTAAAACTGTTCTACAGGCCTCAGACTTATCCATCTATTGTCTAAGTATTATAATGTTTATTAATATAATTGGATACAAAATATTTTTTTATAAAAAGTAAGTTTTGGGTGAATTAAAATATCGTTTTTATATTACGTTCTCTCAGTAACTTAGCTGTTGTTAAAACAATTATCGAAATATCGAACGTTCATGAATCTTTGATGACAAGCAGGTTCTTTTTTTAGACGGTAACGTAATCGGAATCAGCGCTGGCTTTATATTCTTCATTCGTCAGCATTAAAAACATTAAAACATTTATTTCTCATAAAAAAAATTCGAAACAGTTTTGTAGAATTGCTTAATTATAATCTAATATCCGTGTTCCGTACAGCTGCTGCTTAGTTATGTACATGTTTTTATTGTCTTAGTTAGGTACAGTAAAAGTTATTTGCATGATTATGTTACCAATGCTATCCAAAAAAATTCATTTATTACCTTCTTCAGCCATCCGCAAACGATATAGTGCTGGATGTAAGCCCGTTCCACTGGGGTGACTAATTGTAATTGTAATGCTTGGTAGTGGATCGCACCAGAATGTCTTTCTTGCCCACCATAAGTCTGCATTTAAGTGTTAAGGTTAAGCTAGTTATTTCGTTATCTTTACAATGTCATCGACTTTTAATGTCATTAGCGTTTCATTACCTCACAATTTCTCATAACTCATCAACTCTTTAAGTTCACGCTAAAATGTTTTTCACTGATATTAATTTTCAGCTGGTCACAGGATCACACAAAATAAAATAAAGGTACGATGTTTAAATAGTAAGAAACAGGCGGCTAATATGTAAAAGTTTCTACCGTAGTTTTTAGAGTTCCGTACCCAACGGGACCCTATTACTAAGTCTCCGCTGTCCATCCGCCTGTCTGTCAGCGGGCTGTAACTCATGATCCGTAATAGGTAGACAGTTGAAATTTTCACAAAATGTGTATTTCTGTTGCAGCTATAACAACAAATAATAAAAAAAATAAAGGGGGCTCCCCTACCACAAACGTGTTTTACGATGATACAGAACCCTTCATGTGCGAGTCCGACTCGCACTTGGTCGGTTTTATGTTACAAGGAGTTTATCGAATGTTGATTATCCTTTTCAAGTATATCAAGTTCTTTTAAAGAACTTTAGATATTTTTAATGTAGAAGAAAGATACGGCGTAATATAATACATACTCGTACTACTATTATGACGCCAATATCAATACCGTTTGTGAACCGGTTTTGTTCTCAGCTGCGAATAGCACTCGTTTTTGCTGAATATTTATTTCTATTAAGCCTTTATGTAACAAGAGCATTAACCTTAAGGTAATAACAAATAAATGAACACGAGTAACTAAACTAAATATTCGAATCGTGATGATGGTTTATAGCTATTTTAAGGTCCGATAGGTGGCGCTGTAATCAAACATTTTAACAAGTTCTATATTTATGGACCAAAATAACCTATATTTACAATATAATATATTGGTGTAGTGTTAAAGAGAAAATAAAAAAAATCTTTAATTTTTGAAAAGTTGTTGATATTCTAGGGCTACAAAGACTTACTTTAACAGGTAAAAATTGCTTTTTAGAACTTGAATGTAAAAAAACAATATAAGAAAGACTCCCTCATTTCTGAGAGGGTTTTAGGGCAAGGAAATGTCCGCCACGCTGCTCCAATGCGTGTTGGCGAACTTCACATGTCTTCGATTTTTTTTCTAATTTCTCAGACATGCAGGTTTCCTCATGATTTTTTCTTCACCGCCGAGCACGTGGTTAATCATCACTTAAAATTGCAATTAACAATTTCATTGGTGTCGGCGGAGATCGAGCCCGGGTTGCTCGCGTACTGTGAAATTTACAGCTAGCACAACAAAACAATGTATATAGATAAAATATACGAGAAATTAATGTGTAGTATTAGTAAAAAGACTGCCGATCAGCATTTTGCTGCAGCAGCTAACCATCTGAGCTAACACGGCAGTGAGAATTTGCATTGAGATTATTATATCAATAATATATAGATAAAGATAGAAATAGATAAGATTAGAAAAAATCGTTTTGTCTTGTTCCTATTGAAAATAGTTCTGTTTCTTGATAAGGATCTTAAGTATAATATATGACCTGAAATTATTCATAATATGTAGTTATAAATAATAATTGATGAAAATGTATTTGATATATGAATTTAAAGTAATTTGAGGTCTTGTATTATACTCAAGATTATTATCTTAAATATAATGTAAGACCTCAAATTATTACAATTATCTATATATCAATGTTATATTATATAATAGGTCGGGGAAAAAGTTACTTCGTATTTCGTTTGTATAAAATTGAAAAAAAAATCTCTTTGGTTGCACTGTTAGTATCTGGCTGGTTTTAATATCAATAAATAAAAGACATTAAGAAAAGGAAAAATAAAAAGTAAAAACACTTTCCCGCCATTTTTCAATTGTTTTTCTGTCCGCCTAAATGAGCGAATCTAGAGAAAATATTCGAAATATTCTGAAGTTCTGTTACAAAAAAAAAATGCAACTCAACCCGCGAAATAAATTGTGACGTTAATTAGGTCCATTAACGTCACAATTTATTGTATTATGTAGTGTCAGTAAGAGGGAATTTTGATGTCAAAGATGCAGCTCGCTCTGGTTGCTCTCATACGGGAAAAGTCTATGCCATTTTTGAAAAAGTGGAGCAAGATAGTATGGAGTGTAGAGTAGAAGGAGAACCATCTTATAAGGTGTGAAAGTTGAAAAAGTGTCCCACTATATACTGAAAATAGAGGTTCCAAAACCTGCCACAATAGCGCTGGCGTCTGAAAAACTACGATATGAAGATAGCTGTTGTAGACGGAGTGAAGTCAACTGAATTCATATATTTAAAAAATTTCATGAAAAGAGTAGTTAGTAAAATGCCAGTATGCAAAACCTCAACTATTTACGTAGTACAAAACCAAGCGGATTGGTCAGTCCTTGTTTATTTCTCCATATTATTTTAATTAATTTTGGCGCTATTTTTTAAATTTATCCTATGCTACTACAGCGCCATCCTTATTGGACGCGTTTTTAGGGACACTTTTCATATACAGAGATGGTCCTCCTTCTACTCTACACTCCATACAAGATAGGCATATTAGTAGTTACAACATAGCCGAGGAATTCAGGATTGACCACAAAACAAATTTGACCCATTTAAAAAAGTCTGGCTATACAAAAAAGCTTGATATTATAGATATTCAACCTATTATTATGATAGTTAAGCTACACAGACTGTAGCGAAATCCGGATTAACACGCAATAAGATGTTGCTGTGTGTGTATGGTGGGATTGGAAGGTCATCGTTTATTATGAGCTTTTACCGCCGGGAAAAACCATCGATTCGGAGTCTACTGCCAACAACTAATGAGACTCAAGCAAGAAATTGAGAAAAAACTGGCCACGTGCGTGTCGGGCCACGCACAATGAAGAGGTAGGGTTCCGTAGTTGCCCGTCACAATACGTGGGCTTTTTTGATAATGAGCATAATAAGTGAGATCGCGGTTTGACCGCTATAACGACTAAAAATGGGTCCAGATAGGGAGATCGTAACTGAAGGACTTATTTGCAAATCAGACTTATAGGGAGTGGTATTCAAAAAAGATTTAAAAAAAATTGATTTTGAAAATAATGCAATTTACATGAAATCATTCACATTCCAAGGTACAAAGATGATCATAGTTGACTATCTATCTATATATTCCAGACAGAGCTACCCTAAGATATACATATATGACCATAACGAACCTTCATGTTAACCAACGCTGCCTTATATTATCCTGAGTTTGCCCGCGTAAACCAGGAGTGACGAATGGAACTGTATGAGGCTATATGATTGTATAAATACTTTGAAGGAGACTCACAACTACCAACTAAAAAATAAGTGAAAGTAGTAAGTAAGTAAGAAAGATCCTCCCTGCCTTTTTTATAGGATCGAGTGACAAACGAGCACACAGTCCACCTGATGGTAAGTGGTTGCTGTGGCCCATAGACATCTATATCTATCCTCGTTTGCGAATCAAAATGCAGATGCGTTGTCACTCGTGAGGACTAAGATGGAATGCCTTTTATCCAGTAAAAAGGGTCTCCGGTTCTCTACACTCACCATACGAAACACAGCAGCGTTAAGCTGCTATGTCACGCTGGTATTCTGTGAGAGCGTGGTCCTTCCCCGGTCGAGCCGACTCATTCGTGCTACAACTATACTACTAATATAGCTGCAGCATGGCTCTACCACGTATAAATATATCACGTGTATATCACGCAAATGTAAAAGTAAAGCTATAGTCATTGAGTAATATGTACTACGTACTAGAGAAGCCATTTCGAACATTGACTATGTTCAACTGAACTGTACTGCAATCAGTACAAACTAAATATTGCGTAAATTGAAGATTTGTGAATTCCATAAAATAATTATTATTACATTTTATTTAAAAATATGTTTGTTTAGATTAAATTAAGATATGTTATATTAAATTCTTATATTTATTTTATATTAATATCTTATTTTATATTAAATTAAAGTCTTCGCGCATGTGCGACTGCTACTCCCGCGCATGCGCGAAGACATAGAGTAGGACACAATTTTTGTTTGGAATGGCTTCTCTAGTACGTAGTACATATAACTCAATGGCTATAGTAGCAATGCATATGTCGTTTTATCTGGGGGCACGGCAGTGCCCCCGCCGAGTCGAGCAAAAAAGCAGCACGGCCGTACCATCCTTTTCTCGAAGCAGTTCCGGCCATTTTTGTAACCCTATAACTTGGTTGTGGATAGAACTAGAAGCCTGATTTTCAGTCACCATATACGCATTGTGTAATCTCAGTATATATAAAATTTCATTAACGGGCAATGGCAGAAAAATAGTTGACAAAAATTATGGCGTCTAGAAATAAGTTATATATAAAATGAGTTTTATTATTTTTCTATGATTTTTCAAATAAAAATGTATTTTAATTGAAGCCACAGAAAAAAACCAACATTTTTGGGAATATAAAATGACTCAAATCATTTTACTCTATTCAAATGTTGCCATTTAGTATATTTATACTATTTTCGTATACACTTTGTAAGACTACCAACATAACACACAAAATATTTTTATATTAAGTTATTATTAGTAATAACTGTACTATCAGTAATAATAAAAATAAAATGGCTGAGAATAAGTCTCTTACAAAGAATTTCCTACAATAATACATTATCTCAATCATAGTACTATGTAACAATTCCATTTAATGTAATGCCAACACTAGCTAAAATAAAATGTCACTGTTTTTTACTGGCTTTACGGCTCTGGGTTCTAGCCCTTCTGAGCATGTCACTATGATACAAAAGACCTGGAGCCATGCCAGAAATATACATTTATAGTATGCAAATATATAATAGAGATACAATAATGTAAAAACTCTCAATTATGTATTATGTATAAAGCTAACATCAAATAACCACAGGAAGCATGACTTTCCAAGTGACATAGGACATAACCTAAAAAGTTCAAACGTAAATATCTTTTTTTTGACGCCTTCTCAGTACAAAATTCTTTGACAGAGTTATTAAGGGACTGAGGCTTAACATTTTAAGATATTTTTGGTATATAGACGCTACCATTTCTTCTCAACTAATTTTATGTATGAAAGTCTGCCATTGTTCTTTGAACCAGTAATTTAAGAGTTATATTTAGTCGAAGTTTCTTAATTTTGTCACTCACTGACTGACCGATCATCAAAACTCTAATGCACTTCTAGCAGACATAGAAGCTTCAAATTTGGAATACAATTATTGTATAGTATATTAATCGAGGAAAAATTAAAATATTTTGCAATTTCGGTCCAGCTTTCGAGATACACTAACTGCATAAATAACTTTGTAATCCCATATAAATATATAGGATTACAAAGTTACATTTGTAGTGAATGAATCAGTGTACCTATATATGTATAATATAATGGAATAATAGGTGTAGATAGGTACCTAGATATAACTATCTACAAAAAGAAATGAGATGCCATCAAAAACATAACTTGTAAAAAAACCAAGTCTCGCAACTCAGTTCTTCTACCGTAAAAAGTTGTGAGATCCATGTAATATCAAGTCGGTTAATTTATTCAGTCCCTACTTAAGGGTACTTCTGTCTTAAGTAATTACATAACTAGCTAACCTAACAACATCTTAAAGTGACCACATCAATACTAATAATCTTTTATATTTTAAATAAATAGATTGACTTGGCAATCGCATTAAACAATCTAATTTAATGTAATATGTATTACTTGAGAGATACATTGTGTTTTCAAGCTTAAGTAGGGACTGAATAAATTAACCGAATTGGTATTACATGGATCTCACAACTTTTTATTGTAGGAGAACTGAGTTGCGAGACTTGGTTTTTATTTACAAGTTATGTTTTTGATGGCATTCATATTACATGTTTATTTTTAACAATTTACAATAACATTACAAAGTTATAATGCAGCTAGTTTTAGGTAACTTTCTATGGAGTTGTAACGACATTTTTACTAATCAAACTGGATTTTATAAGTTGGTTGACTACTACTCGTCAACTTCTTAATTCTACTTAGCTGTGATAGTTTTCTTTTTAACTTCATTATATTTAATACTATCGTGTATACTTTTCACATATCCAAAAACAGCGGTTTATTTGGTAGAGGAGGGGGACACATGACTCTAATGAAACATACCATTTAAAGCTAAATATTTCGCAAACGGACCCCTGAATTGAAAAGGTGGTGTTGCATACCCCAGTGTTTTTGAAAGTCCTATCCAACGATATCTCACATGATGGAATAGACGGGTAAAAAAAAATCATCCCCATTTACTTGTATGGGATGTACCCAAAATAAAAATATTTTTTAAGATTTTATTTCACAGTTTTTTAATCGTGATTAATATCTGTAACTATGAAAAATTACAGAATTGTAGTACCTAGGGCCTCTGAAAAAAACCGCGGACAAACGGACGGACGGACATGGCGAAAGTGTAAGGGTATATTAGTAGTATATTTAGCAGCTCTATTAGTAGTTTAGTTGTAGCACGAATGGGTCGGCTCGCCCGGGGCAGGACCACGCTCTCACAGAATACCAGTGTCAAATAGCAGCTTATCACTGCTGTGTTTCGTATGGTGAGTGTAGAGAACCGGAGACCCTTTTTACTGAAAAAGAGGCATTCCATCTTAGGCTTCACGGGTGACAACGCATCTGCATTTAGATTCGCAAACGAGCATAAATGTAGATGTCTATGGACCACAGCAACCACTTACCATCAGATGCTTGTTTGTCACTCTATCCTATAAAATAACTACGGAACCCTAAAAACGGCCGGAATAGATCAACAGAAAAGGAGTGGTCTTTTCTCATGATAACGTCAGACCACACACAGTTTGGCTGGGGAGTGTTAATGCATTAACCATAATATAGTCCTTACCTTGCACCCTCAGATTTTCACCTGTTTCGGTCTCTTCAGAATTCTTTGGGTAGTGTCAGCTTCACATCAAGAGAGGACTGTTAAAACTACTTGTTGCATGTTTTTTATCTAATATCCCAAGATTTCTACAGCAACGGGATTATGTCACTACCTACAGGATGGCAACAAGTTATCGAATAAAATTGCACATATATTATAATTATATGCAATTAAACTTTGAGAAAAAAAAGTCTTGAATTTGTAAATAAAATACGAATAAATTTTTCCCCGACCTATTATTATTAATAATTTCAGATCATATATTATTATACTTAAGGTAATGAATGATGATGATGATCAAGAAACAGAAATATTTTCAATAGAAAGAAGACTGATGTCTTATTTTCCTTAAGATCTGTCTCCATGAATTTTTTTACTCAATTAATATTATTATCAGTAACGATCCGCGAAATACTTGTATGCTAAAGATACTGAAATAGTCGTTTTGTATCGATTCCGAAAACATTACTAAGCTCCATAAAGAAATATATAGAAGTACGAAGAAAACTCTGACAAGATTTTAAAACCTTTTTCGAGATCCATTCAATATTTTATTAAGCTTTTAGGTTTATCGCGCTTATAAAGCTCTCACGAAGAATACATTTATTTTCCTATCTGCCAAATTGTTGATATTACAAAAGACGAAATATTTTGGCTATGCCTACAAAATTTTATTAACCCTCGTTAAATTTGACACATTTTATATATATATATATATATATATATATATATATATATATGGTTCGGATTCCTATCGCTAATATGGGTTGTGGGAATTGTTCACTCCAAGCTCTAAGCATGATTTTGCCCATTGATAACGTAATATGTGACGTATGTTTATGCGGAAGTGTACAAGTGACGTTTTATCGTCGTTATTGACGTGAAATTGTCTCGGAGGACTCCATGTTATATTCGAGGTTTCGACACATTTATTTAGAGAAAGCCCGACTATTTAAATAAATGTCCTTGCTTTCTCTCTTTCAGTAATCGGGACGTTTCCATAATGTTATAGTGCACTACGTATTACGTCATAGAAAAATTTGAGATTTTTTCTGCCTAGAAGTTTGTCTGGGTACGAACTGGGGATGTTTTGGAAGTGGTTATATCGGAACCGAATTCGGAAGCGGAGTTTTTAAATTTTGTTTGTCGAAACCGGAACCGGAATCGGAGGTGGAGGCAGAAGAGTTGTGTTAAGGGCAGGTCTATTGCACTGTATTTTCTTTTCAGTTTCAAACTTTTTGAATTCTTCGAATTCAGTGGCATGCCCAAACTTTAAACGACTTTTTAACGAAATAGTCGTACCTCCCTTTCGTGAATATATCTTCTCACATAGTTTACACATTGCCGTAATCTCGGAAACTTCATTGAAATAATTCCAAATGACAAATGATTTTGGCTTCATTGTCCAATTCAAATAAATATGTTATACGCCAAATAAACACTACTAAAACCAATCAAAAACTCGAATAAGTATAAAAGAAGCGCGAACGCAGAACATGCCAATTGCCAAATACGAAACAAAACACCAAGTTAAAGAGTAATCGACAGAAGGCACGGGGGGAGGGAGGTTCCCGGGGCGACAAGTATGAAATTGTTTGTATATACTGATCGCGACCGCCGCCACCACTGTGCATCGACCTCCGATGTATATCTTCCGATTAAGATTCAAAGGAACCGAAATCGAAATCGAAGGTGCAAAATCAATCTGAAGTTCCGAACTTTCGGAATCGGAACCGAACCTCCGTAACATCTCTAGTACGAACCGTCCTCTTACCTATTACTATCGTCAAATAACTGTGCATGCAGTATATTTACAGGCTATGAGGCGTTCCATCTCAGTACTCAGAGGTGACAATGCTTCTTTACTTAAAGTTAGCTAAAGGTGGTAATAGATACTCGTACCACAAGGTGGACTGAAAAATTCTTTATAAAACTAAAGTAACTAACTTTAGTTTTATAAATAAATGTTATTATAACATATTGCACAATGATTACAAGCCAGATTAATACGTGGTAGAGTCACGTTATATTAGTAGTATAGTTGTATTACGAATGGGTCGGCTCGACCGGGGAAGGACCACGCTCTCACAGAATACCAGCGTAAAATAGCAGCTTAACACTGCTGTCTTTCGTATGGTGAGTGTAGAGGACCGGATACCTTTTTCACTGGAAAAGAGGCATTCCATATTAGTCCTCACGGCCGACAACGCATTTGCATTTTGACTCGCAAACGAGGATAGATGTAGATGTCTATGGACCACAGCAACCACTTGCCATCAGGTGGACTGTGTGCTCGTTTGTCACCTTATCCTATAAAAAAAGCCAAGCTAGCGAGAGTGAATTAATTACCGTGCAGTAGCAGTGTAAGAATATCTACTACACCATATCGACCCGTGGGTGATGTAAGAGGCAACTGAGGAAAATTGAAACAGGAGACGGAGCTGGGTCTTCCTGATCATAACTCAAAATAATTAAAAAAAATGCGGTAGCCAACGCGCCTGCCAAGCGTGGCAATTATGTCAAAATACACTAACTTACTTACTTACTTACTTATCGTCACGCACAATCCCTGACGGGGTAGCCAGAGAGAACAGATCGCCAAGTGTCACGATCCTTACATACCTCTTTCGCTTCTTTCAGATTCATTATCTTCTTCATACATGCACGTCTAGGTATCCGAGTACTCTTGTCCCTCCCCTCTTCGAGCAGTTTGCTCACATGGTCTTCGAAAGTTAGTCTCGGTCTACCTCGACACCTTTTAATATTAACTTTCGCGCTATATATTTTCTTCACCATTCGGTCTTCACTCATTCTCTCAACGTGCCCAAACCATCGAAGCACGCCCTTATCAATTTTTGTGATAAGGTCATCTTTCAAACCTGCCATATTGCGAATCTCTTCGTTTCGCTTCCGGTCGGCCATGGTAACGCCGCACATTTTACGAAGAGATCGCATCTCCACTGCATTCAACTTGCTTTTATGCTTCTTCTGGCATACCTAGGTTTCGCTGCCATATAACAAAGTCGGTACCAACACTGCGTTATGTATTGCAAGGCGTGCACTCTTCACTACGCCTTGCCTTTTGACTAACGCAGTCAGGGCACCATTGACTTTGTTCCCGGCAGCGACTCGCCTGTCCACATCTACATCACATCCCGGCTAAAAGCACTCCCCAAGTATACAATTTCATTTACCTGTTCTAGACATTCCTGATTTACCCATATTTCACACTTCGTTCTCTCTTCGTCCCTTTCAAATACCAGAACCTTAGTTTTATTAGCATTCAAGCGGAGACCTTTATTTTCACATTCCTCTTTCATACACGTGACTAATGCCTGCAGTTCTGCCTCTGATAGTGCAATAAGCACTGCATCATCAGCATACAGCAGACAATTTACTTTAATGTCACCCAATTTCACACCCAAACAGCTATCTTTCAGTTTCTGTAAACAGCTGTCGAGATACAGTATGAACAGCCAGGAAGACATGACACAACCCTGTTTTACGCCCGTTTGGACGCTAAACATGGGTGACAGGTCATGCCCTACCCGCACACAGGCTTTACAGTCACAGTAAAGTGACTGCACAGCCCTTAGCAATCGACCATCCACACCATACCCTGGCAACAGTTCCCACATTTTCTTTCTTACAACCTTATCAAATGCTTTCTCAAGATCCACAAAAGCACAGAAAACCTCTGGTTAGCAGCCAGAAGCCTTTCCGTGATCATGCGGAGAGAAAACATTTGATCCGTGCATCCTCTTTCAGGTCTAAATCCGCATTGTGCCTCCCATAGAAATCTTTCCGATTTCTCTTGCATCCTACGTGTCAAAACCTTCGAGTAAACTTTACTTGCTAAACTGGTCAAGCTGATCGCCCGATAGCACCCGCAGTCAAAATGTGAACCTTTACCTTTATATAAAGGCACAATGACTGCGGATCGCCAATCATCCGGGACATCCCCCGTCCGCCAGCACAAATTGCACAGCAGATGAAAGCTGTCCCAGACGCGAGGCCCACCATACTTGACCATTTCAGCAGTAACTCTGTCTAGTCCCGCAGCCTTACCACATTTCAAACTTCGAATCGCACGTTCAATCTCTTTCATACTGATGACCTCAGTGTCATCGAGGTCCGGGTCTGGCGTACCAGTCTCGGCGTCATCCCCGGATCCCTCACTAAGATCATCACACGCATACATTTCTCTATAAAATTCGCTCCATCGCTGCATGACGTCCGATTTGTCTGAGAGGACGTCATTAGTTCTCGAAAGCACTTTGTTCATTCTTAAGGCCGTCGCACCACTTCGGGTCCTTCCAACCTCTTTCCAGAAGAGTTTGGAGTTCTTCTTAAAGTTGTGCGACAACCTTTCGTCCGCTTCCATTCTACACCTTTCACGCACTTCCTCAATCAATGCTTTCGTGTGAACTTTTTGCAGCTTATATCTTTCTTTCATCTTCTCTCTCATATCCTTATCATTACTAGAGGCCAAGTAGTCTAACCATGCTTTCTTCTTCTTCTTTACAGCTTCTTTCACTTCATCATTCCACCATGCATCTCTTCTTTTACTACTGCCTCTTTTAATCGTTCCACACACTTCTTCCGCTGCACTTACCATTCCATCCCTAAGGTTCTGCCATGTTCTTTCCACACATTCATTTCTGCCATCGATAGTGTCAAGCTTTTTGGCTACCCTCGCATGATATTTGTCCCTAGTATCCGCTTCCTGAAGCTTCCAGCTTCGGATGCGAGAGACCGACTGTGGTTCTGTTACTGCCGTCCGGTAGCGCCAACCCGCGAACAGACCCCTAAATCTAGTAATCACTAGATAGTGATCCGTTCCCAGGTCAGCACCCCTGAACACTCGCGTATCCATCACCTGTTTTCGCAGTCGGTCATCCACCAGGAACAAATCGATCATACTTCTCTCATTCTTTCTTTCTCTCGTATACATATGGATTTTCTTGTGATTAAACATAGTGTTTGTCACAAGAAGACCCTTTTCCTTGCATACCGCCAGTATAAGCTTGCCAGCATCATTAACCCTTTTATCCCCAAACTTTCCAAGCACCGACTCGTACCCTGGTCGAGCGGTACCAACCCATCCATTCAAATCACCACATACAACAATTCTTTCGTTTCCCCTAGCCAAATCTAGAACTTCTCTTACATTCTCCCAAAACTCCTCCAGCTCAGCCCTGGACGACGAAGCGACCGGCGCATAAACAGCCAAAAGGAATAACTTCGTCAGTCCCAATTTAAAGCGAACCCAGAGAAGTCTTGAGTTCACAACCTTATATTCAGTCATAACATCGACCAACCGAGACGACAGCAGCACCCCCACTCCCTGGCAGGCGATCTCGCTCTCCGGGACTCCGGACCATAAAGCTAACGCCCCGCCAGGGAGCTCTTCAGTACCACTGCCCTTCCGTTTGGTCTCCGACACACACACGACATCTAATTCTCTTTCTTTCATTATTTCAATCAACTCATTCGTCTTATCTCTCATGCCTCCTCTAACATTCCACGTGCCAACTCTGCACTCTGTCCTCCACCTTCCGCCGTGTCGGGCTGTGCGTGACGGGTGGCGGTCCCCATCGCCACTTTGCACGCTGCATTCCACACCAACGGGGACGAGCTGGTGTGCGTCGCCTTGGGGGGACGCCCTAACCCTCGTTGGCATGGGCGCGCAGCTAAGTAGAATTGCAGCCCTGAAAAGGGCTGGCAGGGGTCGCGACGAGCACGCTTCTACAGTGACCCCTTACTTACACTAACACAGCAGCATTATTCTGCTTTATGCTGCTGGTATTCTGTAAGAGCGCGGTTCTCCTTCGGTCGAGCCGACCTATTCATGTACTCGTATAGCTAGCATAGCTCTACCACGTAAAAAGATATTAATATATTTTAATTTAATAAAAAAAATTAACTCAAAAGATATAATTAGTAATAGGAACTATAATAATAAATAAAAAAAACTAAAACTAGAAACTTAATTATCATATAGTCCTACTCCCCGCGGTATCGTGCCAAGAACGCTGGCTGCGTTTCTGCGCTGAATGGATATATTTAGCCTTTGAGCGAGCAAAGAACCAGCCCTCTTATCACCAGCAGCAACGACCAGCCGCGGATGGAGTTAATAAAGTATTTAATATATATATATATATATATATATATATATATATATATATATTATCAACTCTGGAAGTCATCACTGGAAGGTTTTTGACGAATAAGATTTTATACGTTATTCGAAAATGAGTAATTAATTGCAGCAGTTTATTATTATTTATAAAAGTAAGGTTAACTAACGAGCACACTGTCGACTGTATTTTTGTGTGTTACTTCAAAACTTTTTTCTAGGTGAACCGATTTTGTTAATTCTTTTTTTATTTGAAAGTTGGTGGTTCTCATGTTGTTCCATATATCAGTAAAGTGGATAGCGAGTAGCAATGCATTGGCTTGTAATAGTAAAAATATAAATAAATACAGGAAGATTTTCATTGAACTTTTCTATTGAAGTGGAAAATAGTGGAAGGTAATTTGAACTACAACATTCTCATAGAGGTATGCGTCGTCTCTCCGATGAATTTAATTTTCTTTGTGACTGGAGAACGTTTAAGTATCGCGTTTTAAAACTTCACTAGCCAACCACTTATTACTTTTTTAAAATATTTTATAAAGGAATTTGTGAGAGGGTAAACTAGAGCGTCAAAGACAAGCAATATACAGCTCTTCAATCAAAACGAAAACAGAGTTTTCAACTACTTTTCAATACCTAGCTAAACATAGAATAAACAATTTTTTTCTGGTAAATCAAATAGATAATCATTTGTTCCTACTGTTAACACAGGGGCAATAACATCGTCAGGTTGCGGTGATGGTGAATAAAAATACGGCAATCGTCTGGTTTCATAAGTACATATAACATATCGAAATCGTATTCACAATTAGTATTTTGAGGATTCTTTAAGACATTGGTTATAAACAGATGTTGGTTGCTGGCAGTTACTACCCGCCTGTATGACTTTTCCAAAGAAATTTTCGAGACAATCTTAATTGAGACGTCTCGTAATATAAATTAATTTAATTTCTACTGAAATTCATGCTATTTGTAACGAAAAATATTAGCATTTCTTCTAAAAATACAAATTTGATCATTATTGCATCCAAAAACTCTTTTATATTTACTAGAAGATCGCAGTATACTTTAGTGTAAGAAATCAAACAATTAATTAATTTTACTTATAAAATCTGCGGTATCTCTTGCGGAAAGATTTAAATTTACGTAGGTAGGTACGTATTAGTAAACCATATTCACACTGGTTTATATTTCATTTGATACAAATTATTCTTTAAAAAAACTAAATTTGACACTTACTATTTTTGATACAACCCTGAGTTTGAGCACTGGTCGAGCCGATTTAAAGTAGTTTCTCTCTGTATGTGACGAGTTGCCAGTGCTCTCGCACACACGTGCCTCAAACTTGTAGTAGTGTACCTATTACAGTGCGGTCGTATGAAAATTTGCCTATGTACGGTATGGTATCTTTACTCATGTGGTAGAGCCATGCTGCAGCTATATTAGTAGTATAGTGGCAGCACAAATGGGTCGGCTCAACCGGGGAGGAACAAGCTCTCACAGAATACCAGCGTAAAATAGCAGCTTAGCGCTGTGCGTGAGGTGAGAGTAAAGAACCGGAGACCTTTTTTACCTGGAAATGAGGCATTTCATCTTAGTCTTCACGGGTTTGATGATGTCTATGGACTCCAGCAACCACTTACCATCAGGTGGACTGTGTGTTTGTTTGTCATCTTTATCCTATAAAAAAAGGTTCATCCATTCTCGATAAGCAAAACGCGAATGTGTTTTCGTTTTACAATTAAATTTACGTCTATACCTCGGCGGTAATAACGCGTAAAAAAGTAAATATAATAGCATATATTATGTATAGATGGATAGCATAAATTAAAGGGGAAAAGCATTCTAAATGTGATGTGTTTGTAAGACGGAAACACAAGAACGCTTATCTAGCGAAAGCTGGTATCATAGGGGCTGGTTGCTTGCCTAAATTTAACGTATCCTATATGAGTAACCCTAATTAAATATCCAGACCAAATTTTGGCCACGGCAGCCAGTCACAATGGATACTAGCCATCTGCGTAGGACAGAATTATAGTACCCAAATGTATGCGCGAGCACAGGTGCATTCTGCATTCCCTCATTCTTAAGCCTCGGTCACATATAGCGAATAAGCGCTGCGATTAGACATTCGCAGCGAGAATTTGCTATGTGTGACAGGCTATTCGCTGCGATTAGATTCATTCGTGCGAGTAGAATACGATGCGAATTGAATTAAACATGTTCAATTTTGCTCTCTGCAAATGAGCACTTGCTGCAAGAATTCGCTGTGTGTGACAGGGTACTCGCTGCTAGTATCCATTCCGCTCCAGACTATACGCCTGTACACACATAGGTCGTTTCGTTGCAGCATGATACGTGTGTGTAGGTCTATCAAATGAGTTAACCGATAAACGATTCGCTAAAATGGGGATATTACGATATAATTCCTTTCTTGGGTGTGTATAGAAAAAATGGGGAGCTGTTTGACACAAATAACAGTAATTTAAAAAAACACAAAGGCTGGCAGACTCTTTCAAGTTAGTTGAGAAGAATTTATTGAGTTGGGATTCGAAATAGCAACCCAAAAGCAGTTGAAAAGAAAATTTAAGAATATAAAAGATACATATTATAGATAATTCTCGTGTAGCATAATTAAGCATAATTCGATGTGTGTGACAGGTAAGCATCGAAATGTCGCTGCGAGTAATATTCGCAGCGAATACACTCGCAGCCAGTATTCGCTGTGTGTGACCGAAGCTTTATAGTCCGATGGTAATCCGACACGAACGGAGAGGGATCAGGCGCAAGACTTCACATGCTTTCCGAGGCATTGGGGTGAAAAATCGCCAACTTCATGGCTCCGGACTACTACTGAGATTTTCTTAACGGAAAAACCTAGTAACGATTTAATTATTTAGGCCCGACCCGAGATTCGAACCCAGGACCTCATGATAGTACTGCGTTTACGACCACTAGACCAACAAGACAGTCAACCCCTGTCAGTATGATCCGATTCTTAATTGCAATTCTAAGTGTCAATTTACTGTGCTCATTGGTAAAAGATAAATTGTGATAAAACCACCTGACATTTAAAATCGAACGTGACTTGACACGGGAAATTACTGCTGAATATTCCCTGCAGCAAAAACCTTAACAGAAACGGGAGGAGCCAGGCTAATTAAAGTATATATTTAAAATCTCACATAAACCAAAATTTTACTGCGTGTATTTATAAATATTCACAAAATATTCATAAATTTGGTTCCTAAGCCTTTATCGTAAATCAGCATGCTGAATGGAAACTACAGTAGTGTATAAGATGATCGCGAGCATACATGAAGACGTCTTTAATTTGTAAAACATATAGATGATTTTTATAGTGAATGATTTGTACTTGTTTTTTTATCGATTTTATTGGGTACATTATCATTACCCATTAGTTGGACTAAGGGTCCGCTTATCATGCTCACTAGTATAAAAATTGTATAAAATGTAGACTTATTATTTTAATTGGGATTCGTGGAGTGTTTTAAGGGTACAACAACCCGACACGGCGATCGCGGCTGCTATCTCACTAGGACTGACACGTCGTCAATGTCTCTCAATCGGACGTCGCGCATTTTAATGGGCCGATAAATTCGTATGTTCAGATGGGAGAGGACCTAGCGCAATGTCGCTGCCAGCTTATACGCCTTTGGGTTACAGTCAAGTCAAATAATCTCGAGTAGTAAACCCCATGTCACAGCTCGCTTTTGGCGAAAGGAGTCGATTCCCAAATCTGCCAATCGGATCATAGCCTTTGCTTACCCCATTACATTATATGTAATATGCATACAGTATATGTAAGTGCTGAGTTCTTAGGCAGAGTAACCGTTACTGCAGCTGATGCTGGGGTACGCATCGATCGACCACCGGTGAATGCGTAGGCTCCTTTTTCTTCTTTGCTCTTCGTATTTTATTCTTTCGCGGTTGTGGTGATGGCTGTGACTGAGAGCATCTTTTTTCCAACGGCGGTGACAGCTGTTCCTGTATTGTCAGTGGCTGGTTTGCTAGGGCCTGTTCAGAAATCAATCTGGCCTGGAAGGCAGCCAGTTTCCTGTCAATGAGAGAGAACTATGTCTGCCATGAGCTCATCTTTCCTGCTGCTAGACTTGGATGCAACAGGTACTTGCTGTGTAGGCAAAGTGGCCAACTGGGTACTAGAAGAGCGTTTCTGGATCTGCTTGCGGAGGAGATTAATTTTATTATTTATTTATATTATTTCCGTAAGATTTTCCATCTTAGCCGATAGAATGGCAAGTTGGGAATGCAACTCTGCGTTCTCTCTTTCCAGCCTAGTGGCGTTTTCATTAGGATAGGTCCTACACGCGAGTTCTTCTGTCGCAGCTTTGATATTTCGCACAGCTAGCCATGAACAAACTCTCCTTTAAGGTTATGGGATCGTACGGCAACTTTTTCGAGAACCTGGAGATGAAAAACCGTCCTGCTTTGCGTGTAATGACAGTACCAGACGACTTGAACCTTTGACGCTGCTTTCAATAAAGTACCGTGTTTTCTGGGGTTGCCCATAGTCACCTCTTACGACACCCTGGGGACGAAATAGGATAATAGATTGCAAACGTGGAACAGCCACGCTGCAGCTATATTATGGTTGTATGATGAGTGTAGAGGACCGGTGACCCGGCGGTCCTCACGAATGACAACGCATCTGCATTTTGATTCGTAATCGAAAATAAATGTAGATGTCTATGGCCCACAGTAACCACTTACCATCAGGTGGATTGTGTGCTCGTTTCTCACCCTTATTCTATAAAAAAAAAAAAAACAAGAATAGATATTTTATATGACAATTTCATTTGTGTCAGTGGTGGAAAACCTTCATCATTATTAAAAACTTTAGGAAGACTTGAAGAAAGGCAGTATAGAAATATGAATATATATACATAATTTATAAGTTATACATCGGAAATAACAAGTAAACGAGTTTTCAAACTAGTCCGTCAAGCATCAAGAATTTGTTGTATAATTAATGATACCCGTATTTTATCGTATAAATCACTGTTAATCGGTCCTTATCTTTTTAGTCACCTAATATAAAAGATAGTTATGGTTAGGAGAAATTGCAGTTCAATGATTTCAATCTGTCGCCTAGATACGTAATGAAACTACGTAATTAAAAGTTATATCAGAAACAACAATTAAACGAGTTTTTAAGCTAGTCTGTCAAGCCTCAATAGTTTATTGTATAGGTTAATGATACACGTGTTTTATTGTAAATCGATTGTGAAAGAGTCACCTAATATTAAAGATAATTCAAAATCAAAGAGTTAGATGTTAAGGGTTATTTATTAATTATTCAAACATTACAATTTACATTACAAAAATGTTAGTAATTATATTTGGGAAACAAATAAGTATTATGGTGCTGATTATGTATTTGTGGCTTACAAATTTTAATCTTATACATTCATTCATTTATTTATTACAGCCAATCTAAATTCCTCAGCTGAGCATAGCTCTTCCCCATAATTGCTTCAATGGGATACTTGTCATAGTTGCTACGGTTGGCATGCACAGTGTTATTTATTGAACTGTTATCAGGAAAATACTGCTGACCATTACCTGCATTCTATCTTAGTCCTCAGCGGCGACAACGCACCTGTATTTAGTAAATTTATTTAACTCAAGAAGTTGCAGGTGACAACTGGGATGCAATAGCCACTTTCCATCAGGTGGACAGTTCGTTCGTAACTTTAATAAATAATTAAAAATTAAAAATTTTGTATAACCGACTTTAATGTAAATTATTAAGAATTACTCAAAAACTATTGGTCAGACCTTATTCAAATTTAAAAGGGACCATATGTGAAGCACCAGCTTTCAAATAAAAAGAATCTTAGAAATCGGTTCTCCTAGAAAAAGGTATGAGGTAACATACATAAAAAACCAAACAGTTGAATTGAGTACCTCTTCCTGTTTGAAGTCGGTAGAAAAATAAATAATAAAGAAAGTAAAATTACACCCTATAATACGATCCCCACTTCTCATTTCCAAAAGGTTTATGGAGCTACAAGCCCACCGCACTGCTACAGTGCGTGTCGTCGAACTTCATAATTTCTCCTCTAAATATTTCCTCAGATATTCAGATTTCTCCCGTTTTTCCGTCACCGTCAAGCACGTGATAAATCAACACTTAATTTTGATTGGTGTCGGCGGGCATCGAGTCCGTATTGCTCGCATACTGTGCAATTTACAGCAAGTGGTTTAGCCCACAGCTCCTCACTGTGAAGAGTTACCAAAAAACGTGCAAATGTGCTGCACTTGGCCAAATAATTTTATAAATATATTCCACCTGTCACGATACTAGAAAGGATTATAATCTGTGGACATCTATGAGAGAACTCACTATCATCAATACAGCTTATCAAAAGTCCACTACTTTTGAGTAGTTATCAGGAGCAATATGCAGCTGCCCATCTCATGTTTTACATTCCGTCTGTTGCCTCTTACCACACCGGATGATATGGGTATTAGATTCTCTTACGTCACCATTACATAGAATATGGGAACTCAATTTACTATTTAATGAATTAGTTCGAATGTTAATCAAACTATATTCCTAAAAATACGTAAGTAAAAAAAAGTTATCTAGAGATCTATCTATCACCTAGAGATATATAGCATATACTATGACTTCTATTTGGCACAATCCTGACACCTCTCTCGCCTACTTTACGTCCATGTAGTCCTTTATTTCGGTTAGGTCCATAAACATTTAGGTTTATTTTTTTTCAACATAGTTCAATATTATTAATATAATCTTTATCAAACTCTAGATGGAAAAAGAGGTAATGTAAAATATACAGTGGTCGCCATATAATTAAGAAGAAATCTTAGTTTACAAAATCTTCTAATAAAACATAACTTTTTTTATCTTTCTTCTCAGAAGTAATTTGTTGTAGTATGAAAAATGTATTATCATATAGGGTTAATTAAAATATACTTATAAATACTAATGTTAATAAACGTTTATACTATACTCATTATTAAGTGGCGAAGCTTGCGAAGTCACTTATTGATTTCACGATGTCTGTCCGTCTGTCCGTCTGTCCGTCTGTCCGTCTGCCCGTCCGTCTGTCCGTCTGTCTGTCTGTCTGTCTGTCTGTCTGTTTTCAGCAATCGATTACTGATCACCCAGGCATCTGAACCTTCTATTTTGAAACTGATTGTTCAACGGCAACCGTTAGAAACCGCTACAAAGCTGATTGCTCCGCCACTTTGCTATGCTGTTAGCTTGCTAGGTTTATTTATTATGTGGCGAAGCTTGCGAAGACACTTATTGATTTCACGATGTCTGTCCGTCTGTCCGTCTGTCCCACGATTATCTCGAGAACGGTTTCGAATTTTCAAATTCTGTTTTCAGCAATCGATTACTGAGCACCCAGGCATCTGAACCTCCTATTTTGAAACTGATTGCTCAACGGCAACCGTTAGAAACCGCTACAAAGCTGATTGCTTCGCCACTTTGCTATGCTGTAAGCTTGCTAGGTTTATTATTAATTGTAATGTAATACGTTTACATAAAAATAAAGTTGGGGAAATGATTAAGGCCCGTATTAATAAACGTTTCTCAGTTCGAGTCACGCAATTGGGAACAATCTTAAGGTTATGATCTTATTAACAAACATACCTCAAGTTGCAGCTTAGGTTTACGTTATCGGCCCGAGTGATGCACTATTTAATAAACGAAACTTGACTCTCTTGAGAGCTAAAATCTGAGTGCAGGCGGTACGTGACTTGAGATCGTGATGGTAGTAGCAAGGACCATGGGGTTTGAAAATATTTTAAGCGAAATTAATTACATATTACGATGAGATGGAGTACTATTACGATATTTTAAAGACCTTGCGAAATCGTTTATAAAAATTTATATAAGGGATGCCTCGAATCCTTTTGAGTAACCTACCATCCTTTTAAGATGGGCCATCGATCTCCTTATGTTTAGATCATAACCCTATATCTTTTTATAGTATCGAGAAAATATTTTTTCTCAACTTTTTGTAAATTAATTTTTAACGCGAGATTAGTGATGTAATATATAAACAAGCAAAGAGTTTAAAATCACTAAGTTTTAAACAAGCAGACGTTGTTCCGTCTAGTCGTCTCTTATTTTGACAATGACGCTGTCGCTTTAATGAGTTAAGAGTTAGTTATTATTTGTACATATTGAGTAGTAAGCATTTAAGTCGTACTAGCTGTTTTCCGCAACTTCGCGCGTGTGTAATTTAGGGTTTTTAATTTATTGCGCAGAACCCTAATTGTTTTTCTAAAACAAAAGTAGCCTAAGTTACTCCTTATAACATCAACTATTTACCAGTGACAGTCCCACAAAAATCGGTCCAGCCATTTTGAAGATTAACCGGAACAAACAGACAGACAAAGAGACAGACAGACAAAACTTTCAAAAATTGTGTTCTTGTTATAAGTACCGTATAAACTTTCATATGCAAGTAGTAAAAAGCTGTTATTTTGATATTGAAAACAGACACTTCATTTTTATTTATTAAAATTTAGAAACCTATACACAATAGTTTGAACAATTATTGAAGGCTTTCTTCAGTAGAAAATAACTTCGTAACATGAAATGTAATTAATGATATTCTAAATCTTCTGTCAATGTTACGTAATCATACACGAGATAAAACCCTCAAGTCACAAAACACTATCCCAAGTACAGCGTCTTGAGGAGCTCATCTTGGTATCGGAGATACTGTTTTTATATGATGTTTATTAAATTATTAACGATCTTAAGATGTTCATATCGTAATGAAGACGTATCAAATGAATACGCACTTGAGTTTATCGTTGAGGAACGTTTATTAATACGGAACTAAGAACGATCAGTAAACTAAATTTGAGAGTTCAATCAGATAACGACTCAGTCCATTAGTTTATCAATGAGTCAATTAATTTATATTAAACTACGATACTAAAAACGGCAAATCAGTACTTATTTAGGCTAAAATTATTACGTAGTTCACATGCAACCAACAGTCGCATGTCCACATCTCTTAGATCCGTATTAATAAACGTTCCTCAAAGACGAGCTCAAGTAGTCCAGTCACTTAAGCCAAAAATGATGGTCAGCCTCGGAATGAGATAATAAGCTATAAATTGTATAAATCGTTGTTGTGTCATTATAATAGTTGTCCCAAAAGTCTCATGAAATCTCGTGTCCACTGTCACACGCATGTCACAGAAAGCGTTTTTTTTTTCTTTAAATATTTCGCTTCCTATGGTTTAAATGCTATTTATATTTATTGTGAGAATTGTAGAAAATAAAATTCTCTACAATTTTATTTCAAACATTTTTTATAAACTCAACAGTTTTTTGAGATAGAGCGTAAAGTGCGCGCAGCGCTTAGCCATTTACATCAATCATAATGTAAGGTCAACAGTAAGTTCCGGTAAATTATACGCTGTATAAAGTCTATAAATAACTTTTAAAAAAACGAGTTATTCCGTTTATCCATTCTGAAAAGTCCACCCTTGGGTGGATACTCGGAAACGCGTGTTAATTTCGACTGGAGTGGATAGTCGGAATTCGCTTTTATTTGTTTCATCCGACTTTTCACCCCATGTACACGTCGCATACACTTTAATTATTAATTATTTTTAATAACCACAAATTTAGTTAAAAAAACATGTTAAGTATTGTCGTTACCGTTACTGTTACAGCCTTTTAAAGCCAGTGCATTACGTATTGAATTTAAATCAATTAAACTTTCTCGTTTTAAATAATATTATTACGTAATTTATTATTACAATATGTCCAGCACTATATACTATACTACCAACACTAATTTCATTATTGAGTAGACGTAATTTGATATCCTGGATAAATTCGTCACTTTTAATGTACATTTTGCAATCGTTTTCAAAATTTTTTTCTACAACACATTTGTTAGCGAAGAGCTGGGCGTTTTTTGCAAGCATTTCAAAAACCATACTATCGGATGTTTGTCTTTAACTTCATTTTAAATTATTTTATGCCAAGATTTCAATAAATCCTGTGACGTAGTCCTTTTATTTCAGCGTTGACCTTTCAAACAAGAAGTATGTATATATTTTTATAGGTAATGTCTAAGTATCTTGGACAGTTTTTGTCATGTTTCTAAAATAACTATACACAGCCGAAGGGAGAAACTCGAAAGAAAAATAATATATACGAATTGAATAAAACTATTTTTACGGATTTTATCGCGTATTTTAATTCCCGGCGTTTCGGGTGCTTTAAAAGCAACCCATTATCACAGGGGGTAGAGGACTGAGATGTCTGACGTCCCGATGTCACAGTTAGCCCGGTCACCTTTAATTTTTGAATATTAATTTTTGGTTCGATCTACGCAGAATTACCATACAGTATCTTAAAGTCTTACAGTGGTATGCTTGGGTTTGGATTTAATTTTCTTAATTATAGGATCCCAAGCAGATGGCAGCACCCATCCATCTTATTTATTGAAATTAGGATGATTTTTTAATTTCAATAGCCTTGCGTATTTCCTTGGTAGGAATTGGTGTTTTCTTTTTTGCGAGAATTTGTGGTCTATCAAATCTGATGTAATGGCGGGGACGATCTTGAAAATGTTCACACACTGCAGACTTCTGTGAATGTGTTTTTGGGGTGGATAAACTGAATAAACCAAAAAAAGTGATCAGGCCTTTCAGTACTCACATATGATGTGTAACATATTATGACATCTTATCATCAATAAGTTGTATTTCGTAAAACGTCAAAGTAGTATCGACAGCCCGATCCTATCTACGCTCCAGGGCGCAAGTAGTAGTAGAGTAAGACCGCTACTCGCTTGTTTTTAATGTCAGCGTATCGATTGAGAAAGTTTTATAGGTTGTTTATTAGGATGTAAAGAGATTTCTTGGACAATATATTTATTTTACTCTACTATTTAACTTAAATTTACTATTACTTTGAAGTGAATTTTGAATTTTGTGAGAATTTTTGTATAATTACGTAAGTTGAAAATGCTAATTTTTGTTTTTTGAGATATTTCAATAATTTTAGTCTCAAAAAAAGGTTTAGGTATAGAACTAATATTCCTATTAAAATTACGAAAATCGGATTAGATTTGGAACTAAAATTTTTATTAAAATTATGAAAATCAGATTACCCGTTTAGAAGATATGAGCAAAATTGTATAAGAGAAATGTGAAAACCTTTATCATTTAAAGTTTATGTTCTCGAAACTTTTTAGATATTGTAGTTATATAAAATATTATAAGAAATGGATGCATAAGAGAATATGATATAAATAAAATGTGATAAAAATAATAAGGTTTAGTTTTAATCAAAATTAAAAATATCAGAGCACCGACAAAAATTAACCTCAAACTTAAAATAGCTAAATACGAATAATTATTAATAATTACTCACTTGCATTTTTTATCAATGACTTGCACTTTTCCAAACACTTATTATCGACAGTAAATACATTTATGTATATAGTTTATAAATTAAACCGCGCGTGCTCATGGGTCCTGAGACAGATTTCCCTTTTCACGAAATCATTCCCATAGATTGCGGGAAAGCGAGAGGATAGATGTTACACATTAAAAATATGTAATTATGAATAATTTACATTGTTTCTTAATATCATATTAAATTCACATCATATTTCATTTTTTTTTTTATTTATCTAATGTAATATATTTGTTTAATAATACTTACCTATTACAAATACTACACTAACTTATAATTTAGTACTATATATTAGTTACTAGTCCATATTGAAGGATCTCATGCCTGTATGGTTAGACTACTTTACTAGTTGACCTGGAATAAGAGCTTATAGCGTGTACCCAGTGTTCGGATATCAGATGCTATTTATAACAGGATTACGGAAGCCTTTGTTTATACTGGTTTGATGCCGCATCCAATTGAAGATGATGTCATTAACATACTCTCAAAGAATTTGATAATTTACGTGTATCCAATCGTGGAGGTAAGTAAAATTTTCTTTAGGATTTTTTCAAACTTCTATCATTGAGATAAAGAGTGGCTAATTAATATAAATACCTTGTGATAATTACGAAAACCGGGAAAAAGTTAGACATAGTGGACTGACAAGTATTGAACACAATATAAGCTTAAACACGAGTGAGGTTGTTCGCAACAAAGTTATTTTAGTAAACCTTCCCACAAAACTTGTCGGAGACGACCAAAAAAAGTGTCGAATATTCGTGAATAGCTACATATAATATATTGTTCAACTGCTTCTAGAGAAATAGTTTTATTAGGTCTTTACCTATGAAATTTCTGTTTTATATGAAATAAGTTAACGTAATTTTTTTCTACATTTTTTATTTCTATTAATCAAAGCAATCACCCATACAAAATATGCATCTTTGCCAACGCAACACCATCTGTAGGCGCAAGATCACCAGGAGTATGGCGGATGATGGAGATCTTCCAACTCCAGCTCTTGTAACTTGGTGACCGTCTGTTGTCTAGTATGAGGTCGCACGTTGTCGTGCGGGAGCAGCGGGGACGATCGATTGACCAAAGCTGGTTAGAGACGTGCGAGTTTCTCCATTATTATGTTCAGTTTTTCACAAAGCACATCTGCATTAATTTCAGTCCCATTTGGTAAGGAGCTGTGATGAATCACACCGGCGCTAGACAACCAAACAGTGACCACCACTTTTTAGGGGTGATTTTGCGTTTAGGGCATTGTTTAGGTGCTGAACTAAAATCTAACCAAGTTGCTTAGTGCTTGTGATTGTCGAACAGAATCCATTTTTCGTCGTAGGTAACAATGTGTTACAAATTTCCTTCGTTTGTGTGCCTGTTGAGAAGTGCATGGCACGTCTCGACGCGTACTTTGCGCCGTAAAACATTAAGTTCGCGGGGCACCCATTTATCAAGCTTTTTTATCTTGCTAATTTGACGCAAAGGGACCAATACTGTTTTCAAAAGCTTCAAAAGCTGCTGATAATTCAGTCGTAGATTGAGTATCAATAGCTTCCACAATCTCCTTTAATTCATCATTGTCGACCAAAGTTTTTGGACGCCCACGGGGTTTATTTTTCAGGTTGAAATTTCCACCACGGAAGCGGGCAAACTAATAACAGGTGGTACTTATATACGTTTGTAGTTTTCGCTCCGTAAACGTCGTTGATATTGCATGCCGCTTATGCCACGTTGCTGCCACGACGGTATTTATTTTCCATAATTACTCGAATTTTTAACGTATCTATGACGACGAACAAGATTTAAATGTGATGAAAACTTAACGCTAATCAATAAGCAAATGACTAATTCTGAAAAGAATTATATTATGTTTAAAATAAAATTAATTTAAAATTAGAATTCTCAGCCAAACAAAAATTATTTTTATTTGAATTGACCTCTATTGCAGAACAACAATTTCATAGGTAAATTGGTTAAGACTTCATTCATGAATTCATGACGAATTTCAACATCCGACAAGCGGCTTGGAAAAAAAATGTGTATAATAATTATATAATAAATTATCATAATTTCTCGAAATTTTTAAGATTCTCGGAAGTTTTCGGCAGAATTTTCATCTTATTTAGGGTTTTGATTTACTGCCATTGTCTCGATGTCATCATAAATAATATTCAGACTTTTGGTTTTAAAAACTTGGCTTTATGCCAAAGCTTTTTACCGAATTAACTAATAAATTTATTCAATTTTTGAATGAAAAATTATTTAAAGTCTAATATATAGAGAAATGACCTGGTAAGAGATGAGTCAATGGATGTGGGTGACTGTGGTTCAGTACCACGGTTTACGGTATTCTTTAGAGAAGGCCTAAATTCAACAGTGCACTTCTGATGAGCTGTAATCATGATGATGGATGATCAAAGGTCTACTACATAATTCTTAAGTCAGCATAAGTCTCACCAAACGATTGCCTCGTAAATATGGAAGAATTTTCCTTTAAACACTTTTATAAAATTTATATAATATTAGCTGTGTCGCATGGCATTAGTACTTTTGTTATGATATGTGATGGTTATTTATGTTGCGTACTTTGAATAGCCACGAAAACCTAAAAATACATTTATTTGGATAAAAACATTCAGTTAGTCAATCAATCAGACATACTAACTAACGAACCAACGAACGGACCTACAAACAAACCAAGCAACAAATATACATGTATTATAAAGAAACAACAAATTAATTGCAATAACGAAATCTATAATTTGATTCTAAATTTATCTAGTCAACATTTGGCCACAATAAGCACTTAATAACAATTGCCCTTAATAAGCAAGCTCGATCGTCTACTATTGGTACTAAAGTATGCGGACCCTTAGTTTTTTTTAATAGGATAGGGACAAACGAGCACACAGTCAACCTGCTGTGTCCCTTAGACATCTATATCTATCCTCGTTTGCGAATCAAAATTCAGATACGTTGTCACCCGTGAGGACTAAGATGGAATGCCTCTTTTCTTTTAAAAAGGGTCAGCGGTTCTCTACACTGACCATACGAAACACAGCAGTGTTAAGCTGCTATGTTACGCTGGTATTCTGTGAGAGACTGCTTCTTCCCCGGTCGTGCCGACCCATTCGTGCTACAACTATACTACTAATATAGCTGCAGCATGGCTCTTCCACGTATGATTTTTTTTTTATATTAGTGTCATTAATATTAAAAAAAATATTTTGAAAGCTACAATCTAACAGCAACACGGGCCACCGACCATTCTATATAGTAGGGAACGTCGTGGCGGCGTCGAACGGTTCGCGTATTGCATTTTTATACTCGTGATAACTTCGAAATTAAATGTCTGATTCGAATGAATTAAAAAGTATTTTACTAGAATGAGATTTATTTGAATAAGAATTAACACTACGATACGAATTTAACCAACTTTTGTTTACAAAAGCTACCATTGGGACTTAATTATGATCATCATCATCATCATTACAGCCCTTCACAAGTCCACTGCTGAACATAGGCCTCCCCCAAGGAATGCCACAAAGCACGGTCCCGAGCCACCTGCATCCATCGACTTCCTGCATGTCTTACCAGGTCGTCACTCCATCTTGTGGGGGGACGCCCTACACTTCGCCTACCGGTACGAGGCTGCCACTCGAGAACCTTTCTTCCCCATCGGTTGTCGGTTCTTCGAGCTATATGGCCGGCCCAATGCCACTTCAGCTTACTAATCCGTTGGGCTATGTCGGTTACTCTGGTTCTACTGCGGATATCCTTATTCCTAAGTTTATCACGCAGAGAAACTCCGAGCATAGCCCTCTCCATAGCTCGCTGAGCGACCTTGAGCTTCCTCATACGGCCAGCAGTGAAGGACCACGTCTCAGTTCCGTAAGTCATCACTGGCAACACGCACTGGTTGTACAATTTTGTTTTAAGGTTTTGAGGTATTTCTTACGAGAAGATGTGTCGTAGCTTCCCGAACGCTGCCCAGCCGAGTTGAATCCGTCGATTGACCTCTCGGTCGAAGTTGGACTTACCTAGTCGGACTATTTGTCCCAGGTAAACATACTCGTCAACAACTTCGAGCTTAGTGCTCCCAACAACTACCGGCATAGGTGTGACATGGACATTAAACATAATCTTTGTTTTGGCCATGCTCATCTTAAGACCTATCCGTTGGGAGACACTATTGAGGTCATTGAGCATAGTGCTTAGCTCCTCCAGCGATTCTGCCATGAGGACTATATCGTCGGCAAATCGAAGGTGAGTGATGTACTCGCCATTGATGTTAATTCCGTATCCTTTCCAGTCCAGAAGCTTGAAAACGTCTTCCAATGCAGCGGTGAAGAGTTTCGGGGATATAACGTCACCCTGTCTTACACCTCTCTGCAATTGGATTGGTTTCGTACTCTGGTTCTGTACTCGGATAGCCATCGTAGCTCTACTGTACAAACACTTCAACACTTCGATATACCGACAGTCAACTTGGCACCGCTGAAGGGACTGCAGCACCGCCCAAATTTCGACGGAATCAAAGGCTTTCTCATAGTCTACATACGCCAGACATAGTGGCAAATTGTACTCTTCGGACTTCTGTACAATTTGCCGTAGGGTATGTATGTGGTCTATGGTGCTAAAGCCTTTTCGGAAACCGGCTTGTTCGGGAGGCTGGAAGTCGTCAAGTCTGCGCGCGAGACGATTCGTAATGAAATCGGTCTGTAGTTCTTCAAGAGAGCGTTGTCACCTTTCTTGAAGAACAAGACCACCGCACTTCTGCTCCACGCCTCCGGTGTAATGCCACCATGGAGGACGGAATTAAAGAGCTTCTGAAGGACTTCAAGTACCGGTCTTCCACCCGCTTTCAGAAGCTCCGCTGTAATTCCATCCTCGCCTGGGGCCTTGCCGTTTTTAAGGTGCTGGAGAGCCATTCTAATCTCGCTCAGACTGACGTCCGGGATATCTTCGGAATAGTGTCGAATAAGACTCGCTCTTGGATCGTTACTCACACTTGCGTGTGGCTCCAACGATGACGTGTACAGCTGCCCATGGAACCTCTCAATCTCACTCAAAATCTCAGGTGCCCCGGAAACGATGCTGCCACATTCGGTCTTCAGCTTTGACAGTTGGCTCTTTCTGGCAGACAGATCTCTGGCAAAGACTTTGGAGCCTTGGTTCCGCTCGATCGCTTCTTCAACACGAGCTGTATTGAAGTTGCGTAAGTCTCGCCGCATGCATTTGGAGATCTGTCTGTTCAGTTGCCTGTATGCTGTCAAATCTGTTGAAGAATGTAGCCTCATCTCCCGTCTAACAGCCATGAGATTAAGAGTGTGATCGGAGAGTTTTTGTGTTCTTCTGCGGTGGGTCTTGCAGAACTTAGCTCCGACCGCATGGACAGTTTCCACGAGCTTGTCATTCATATCGTCCACTTCATTGCAGTCTTCTAGGCACTGAAAACGGTTTTGTAACTCGAGCTGAAAGGTTTCGGGACTTTGGATTAGAGCACGAGGGGGACGGAGCGTTGACTTCATCAGACGAGACCTCTCCAACTTAACATTTAGGTTCAGTGTGCCTCTAACCATTCGGTGATCGCTGCCGGTTTTCACCCTCGCGATCACTGAGACATCACTGAACAGTTGTCGTCTGGTCGTCATAATGAAGTCAATCTCATTTTTTGTCGAACCGTCGGGGCTCGACCAGGTCCACTTCCTGTGGGGCCGCTTCTTGAAGAAAGAGTTCATCATAAAGAGTCCCTCTTTCTCCATGAAGTCGGCCAGCTGCTGGCCCCTTGGGTTCCGTTGCCCTATTCCAAATTTCCCTACTTTCAGCTCACCGTTCTCTCTTGTGCCTAGTTTTGCATTGAAGTCTCCCATTAACACCGTATATTGGGTTTTGGAGGAATGCATGGCTCTAGAGATATCCTCATACATTTCCTCCACCTCCTCATCGGGGTGTGCCGAGGTTGGTGCGTAAACCTGTATGACCTTCAGCGAATACCGTTTGGTGATTCTGAGTATAAGGTACGCAACCCTCGTCGACACACTCCCGATCTTTACAACGTTGTTAACGAGAGACTTGTGGACGATAAATCCGACACCTCCTTGGGACAGATGGTCGCCCTCCCGGTGATAGAGCAAGTTGCCGGATTCGAGGATTACCGTGTCCTCCCCCTCTCTTCGGACTTCGGATAATCCTATAATATGCCAGCGCAACTTGTCTATCTCTTCTTCCACCTCCACGATCTTCTCGTCAGTCCTCAGGGTGCGTGCGTTGTACGTTGCCAGGTCGAGTCGTCTAAGGTGGCAACCGAACCTCCACCGGAGATTCTTAGCACCCCCTGCCCCGCCGTTACCATGGTCGCCACCGTAGCCAGGAATAGCGGGGCCGCCGGGGACTGAGGGCCGTTTATTATTGTCATTGCTCATGGGGGGGTATATTGCCATAGTTGCCACGCTTGGCGAGCGGGTTGGCAACCGCAGTTTTTTTATTGTATTTATGCCGTTATTAAGAAGATGCTGCTGCCCATCTCCTGCCTGTTTCCCTTTGTCGCCTTTTACGACACCCACGGGAGGATATGGGGTAGTGGATATTCTTGACCGCCACTACTGATAGTTAGATATAATTCCCTGGCGCATATTTTGTACTGGTAATAATGAGTACTTTAATCATGTAGTGTGTCGTAAAAGGCGACAAAGGGAAACAGGCAGGAGATGGGCAGCAGCATCTTCCTGAAAACAGCAAAAGTACAATAAAAAACGGCGGTTGCCTACCCGCTCGCCAAGTATGTCAACTATGGAAAATAACCCCCAATGATAAGAGCAACAAAGAGACGGCCCCCAGTCCCCGGCGGCCCCACTATTCCTGGTTATGGTGGCGACCATGGTAACGGCGGGGAAGGGGGTGCTAAGAATCTCCGGTGGAGGTTCGGTTGCTATCTACGACGACTTGACCTGGCAACATACAACGCACGCACCCTGAGGACTGACGAGAAGATCGTGGAGCTGGAAGAAGAGATAGACAAGTTACGCTGGCATATTATAGGATTATCCGAGGTCCGAAGAGAGGGGCAGGACACGGTAATCCTTGAATCCGGTAACTTGCTCTATCACTGGGAGGGTGACCATCTGTCTCAAGGAGGTGTCGAATTTATCGTCCACAAGTCTCTCTTTAACAACGTTGTACAGATTGAGAGTGTGTCGACGAGGGTTGCGTACCTTATACTCAGAATCACCAAACGGTATTCGCTGAAGGTCATACAGGTTTACGCACTAACCTCGGCACATCCCGATGAGGAGGTGGAGGAAATGTATGAGGATATCTCTAAAGCCATGCATTCCTCCAAAACTTGGGAAGACTGGGAAAATGGGAGACTTCAATGCAAAACTAGGCACAAGCGGAAACGGTGAGCTGAAAGTAGGGAAATTTGGATAGGATTTTAGCAACGGAACCCAAGGGGCCAGCAGCTGGCCGACTTCATGGAGAAAGAGGGACTCTTTATGATTAACTCTTTGTTCCAGAAGCGGCCCTCAGGAAGTGGACCTGGTCGAGCCCTGACGGTTCGACGAAAAATGAGATTGACTTACTTTATTATGACGACCAGACGACAACTGTTCAGTGATGTCTCCGTGATCGCGAGGGTGAAACTGGTAGCGATCACCGAATGGTCAGATGCGCACTGAACCTAACGTTAAGTTGGAGAGGTCTCGTCTAATGAAGTCAACGCTCCGTTCCCCTCGTACTCTGCTCCAAAGTCCCGAAACCTTTCAGCTCGAGTTATAAAACCGTTTTTAGTGCCTAGAAGACTGCAATTAAATGGGCGATATGAATGACAAGCTCGAGAAAACTGTCCATGCGGTCGGAGCCAAGTTCTGCAAGACCCGCCGTTTAAGAACACAAAAACTCTCCGATCACACTCTTAATCTCATGGCTGTTAGACGGGAGATGAAGCTACATTTTTCAACAGATTTGACAGTATACAGGCAACTGAATAGACAGATCTCCAAATGCATGCGGCGGGACTTACGTAACTTCTATACAGCTTGTATTGAAGAAGTGATCTCCAAAGTCTTTGCCAGAGATCTGTCTGCCAGAAAGTGCCAAGTGTTGAAGCTGAAGACCGAGTGTGGCAGCATCGTTTGCGGGACACCTGAGATTTTGAATGAGATTGAGAGGTTCTATGGGCAGCTTTACACGTCATCGTTGGAGCCACACGCAAGTGTGAGTAACGAACGATCCAAGAGCGAGTCTTATCCGACACTATTCCGAAGATATCCCGGACGTCAGTCTGAGAGAAATTAGAATGGCTCTCCAGCACCTTAAAAACGGCAAGTCCCCGGGCGAGGATGGAATTACAACGGAGCTTTTGAAAGCGGTTGGAAAACCGGTACTTGAAGTCCTTCAGAAGCTCTTTAATTCCGTCCTCCATGGTGGCACTACACCGGAGGCGTGGAGCAGAAGTGCGAACCTATCCAACTGCAGAGAGGTGTAAGACAGGGTGACGTTATATCCCCGAAACTCTTCACCGCTGCATTGGAAGACGTTTTCAAGCTTCTGGACTGGAAAGGATGCGGTATTAACATCAATGGTGAGTACATCACTCACCTTCGATTTGCCGACGATATAGTCCTTATGGCAGTATCGCTGGAGGACTTTAGCACTATGCTCAATGACCTCAATAGTGTCTCTCAATAGATAGGTCTTAAGATGAACATGGACAAAACAAAAATCATGTTTAACGTCTATGTCACATCTATGCCGGTAGTTGTTGGGAGCACTAAGTTCGAAGTTGTTGACGAGTATGTTTACCTGGGACAAATAGTACGACTAGGTAAGTTCAACTTCGACCGAGAGGTCAATCGCCGGATTCAACGCGGCTGGGCAGCGTTCGGGAAACTGCGACACATCTTCTCGTTAGACACACCTCAAAACCTGAAAACGAAATTGTACAACCAGTGCGTGTTGCCAGTGATGACTTACGGATCTGAGACGTGGTCGTTCATTGCTGGCCATATGAGGAAGCTCAAGGTCGGTCAGCGAGCTATGGAGATCGCTATGCTCCGGGTTTCTCTGCGTGATAAACTTAGAAATGAGGATATCCGCAGTAGAACCAGAGTAACCGACATAGCCCAACGGATTAGTAAGCTGAGGTGGCAGTGGGCCGGCCATATAGCTCGAAGAACCGACAACCGATGGGGAAGAAAGGTTCTCGAGTGGCAGCCTCGTAACGGTAGGCGAAGTGTAGGGTGACCCCCCACTAGATGGAGTGACGACCTGGTAAGACATGCAGGAAGTCGATGGATGCAAGTGGCTCAGGACCGTGCTTTGTGGCATTCCTTGGTGGAGGCCTATGTTCAGCAGTGGACTTGTGAAGGGCTGTAATGATGATGATGATGATGATGATAATCATGTGGTACATAACTTTTATGTATCATCAATAGTTTTCTCAGCGCACGCCAAATAATGAATTTTATAGGCAAACTTTTGTTACTTGGGGTTACATTATTGTAATTTTATATTCTATTGTTTTATATTTCATAATTTAGCTTTCTATTGGTGAAAACAATGTTAAATTTGGGCCAGTAGTTTCGGAGCTTTTCCGGTACAAAAAAAAAGAAAAAACTCTTTCCTCTTTATAATATTTATTAATAGTGTTTTGTCGTTTAATTTTAAGTTATGTTTAGTAAATACGTGGTAGAGCCACGTTGATACGCAGTCCATAAATATTGTACTGAGTGTAACTCAAACTTTGTTGTACTACTTTATTGTATATAAAATCGGCCTGCACCGTGGTGCAGTGGCTTAACAATGAGTTGCAGGGTTGGGGGCCGTGGGTTCGAATCCCGTACGGAACAAGTATTTGTATGGTCTGCAAACAATTATTTGCAGAACATTCAAATACTTGTTCCGGGTCTGGAATCTGGATGTTTGTCGTTGTGCAATTTATGTTTGTAAACTGGCTCCACGGTACGGAGAAAATCCTAGTGTGGGGATAACGTTTAAAAAAATTGCTATAAAATTTATTCTATGTAACATTCAAAGCTAAATTTCATTACAATCGTCTAATCGTTCCAGCGTGATGAAATGACAAACTTCTTTTTTAGTAAGATTAATTGATACTAGCGACACGCCCTGGCTTCGCTTAGGTAGGTTCTATTAATGTGATGCATTATTGAGATTTAAAATAGTATACCTTATATTTAATTAGTTTTTAGTTTATTTCAAAAACGTCTCCAAGTTTTATTAGATAAACCAAGATCATTACTGGCGTAGCTGTATCTGTTCGTAAAGTTTCATCACAGTCGGTTCAGCCATTTCGAAGGTTAGCCTGGACAGACAGACAGACGAATTTTTTAAAATGGTTATTTACGTCAAAACAACATGCAAATAACCCGCTGACCCTAATCATCATTACAGCCCTTCACAAGTCCACTGCTGAACATAGGCCTCCCCCAAAGAAAGCCACAAAGCACGGTCCTGAGCCACCTGCATCCATCGACTTCCTGCATGTCTTACCAGATCGTCACTCCATCTCGTGGGGGGACGCCCTACACTTCGCCTACCGGTACGAGGCTACCACTCGAGAACCTTTCTTCCCCATCGGTTACCTTTAGAACCTGACCCTAATAGAATTAGTTATTTCAATATTACAGACATACGCTTTAATTTTTCGAACGAAGTTCCTTATCGCACGGTACTAATTTGACGGATGGGGGCTAGGCGAGAAAAAGTTTAAGATTTTTCCGTCACGAGTCACGACCCCCTTTTTATAGTGCGAACGAGATGAAATAATATCCATGTCGCTCGCACTTTTTCTTATCTTGCGATGAAAGAAATATTATTTTAAATGACGCTTCATTTTAATAGACGCTGGTAATTCATTTATGTGTATTTGTTAATCTATACAAATAAATAAAATTGAAGTGTCTGTTTGTAATGTCAAAATTACAGTTTTTTTTTTACTAAATGCATATGAAAGTAAATACGGTACCTATAACTAAAATACAATTTTTAAAATTTTTGTCTGTCTGTCTGTTTGTTCCGGGTAATCTTCGAAACGGCTGAACCGATTTTGACGGGACTTTCACTAGCAGATAGCTGATTTCACAAGGAGTAACTTAGGCTATTTTAATTTTAGAAAAAGAATTAGGGTTCCGCGGAAAAACATAAAAACTTTAACACGCGAGCGAAGTCGCGGGGAACAGCTAGTCAATAATATAAAATACGTTTATCAATAATAATTTAGGTACTACGAAAGGAACTTCGTTCCAACCGAGTGTTCCGCGACACTCGCATGTTTTTATTTTTAAGTATAGATTAGGGAATAAAAAATTGATCTCTTAAAATAAGTACGAGTATATTGTGATATAAATTAATGATAAATATTTTGGCGAAAATTTAAAAAATCTATTGGCGTTGATTTAGTAACGCAATGTACGTTGAACAATGGGGTCAATGTCAGCTTTACTTGCAATTCGACTTTCGAAATGTCTTAATTGGTTAAATTTGCGGTTCGTTTATATTATGCGTGGAATATTAATATTTAACAATTACAGGTTTGTACTCGGTTAATTAATGTTCTTTATGGGAAATAATAACGATACTAAACGTTACTAAAGTAACTACGAAAGTTAACGTGGAAGAGCCATGCTGCAGCTATATTAATAGTATAGTTGTAGCACGAATGGGTCGGCTCGACCGGGGAAGGACCACGCTCTCACAGAATACCAGCGTAAAATAGTAGCTTAACGCTACTGTGTTTCGTATGGTGAGTGTAGAGAACCGGAGACCCTTTTTACTGGAAACGGGGCATTCGATCTTAGTCCTCACGGGTGGCAACGTATTTGCATTTTGATTCGTAATCGATGATAAATATAATAAATTGACGGCTCCGTGGCGCAGTGGCCTAGCAATGAGTTGCTGCGCTGGAGGCTGCGGGTTCGAATCCCGCAGGGACCAAGTATTTGTATGGCCTTCAAATAATTGTTCCGGGTCTCGATGTTTGTCCTTGTGCAATTTGTGTTTGTAAACTGCCTCCACGATACAGGAGAAAATCCTAGTGTGGGGGGTAACGTTTCTTAAAAAAAAACAAAAATAATATGTAGATGACTATGGGCTACAACAACCACTTACCATCAGGTGGACTGTGTGTTAGTTTGTTACCCTTATCCTATAAAAAAAAAAAAACATTTACATTTTTCTGTTTTAAAAATCGTGACTGAATACGGTACTTTATTCCGCCCAAGCAATTTCGCCTGTATTGTGGGAAAATTTTTCATATTATATAGATGATAATATATGGATAAACATCCAGATCCGGGCAAATTATTTATTGCGCGTTATTGAAACTTGTAGCCCGCGGCGACCACAGTGTCGGTAAACGCCCCCAAGTGATCATATTATTCAACTTAAGTAACTTGTGCACTTAAACCTAGCCTGTCAACTGGCATGATAGAGTCCTAAACCATAGAGACAATGAGAGTGACAAATGGTCTCAGAATTAACTTAAAACTTAGTCGCAATTCCGAGCAGAGATAGTGCGTTCGTTTTGATTCTTATCCCATTTGGCTAGAAAAAAAATATCTCCATATGTCTCTACATTTTAAGATTTTAGGTCATCCAAGAATTAAAACGACTTTAATTTGTATAGTTTTGTTTAGTTAACTAGTCGGGTATTGTTCTCATTTTTGTATAAAATAATAATTAGTTTTTTATCACAGATTCAATTATTTATTATAATTAATCAATATTGGAAATTAATTAATTTAACTAAATTAAAACCACGAATATTGGTGAAAGAATACCTCTTGACGACTTCTAGTATTTATAACGTTCTATTAGCTCATTTAATTTAAATAATAAATACAGCGTAGCTTGAAACGACTGCGAACACGCTTGTAATTAATACAACTAGTTCTCGGTACTTCTGAATACGCCGTCAACTCCGCTGTTGTAATCTGTTACCCCTCGTTCAGGTTGCACACGTTAAGCAATTACTTCAAGGAATTATTACACAAATAGAATATGAAACTAGTGGAATTGGAATTTAATTCATCACGCAAAATAATGTTTTAAAAATGTGTAATTGCCAATTGTTAGAGACGTGGTTACCGTAAGAAACGCCCAGAAGTTCTTGTAGCGATGGATAATGTTATATCTATCTCATCTCGTATAACATTAATAATATAAATTATTTAATAGTAATAAGCCTACCAAGAGTGATCTATCAAGAGCCTACTAAAAGTCGTGAACTCGAGTTCGATTTCCGCCGGCACCAATGAAATTGTTGCTTGCAATTCATTTTATACGTGGTAGAGCCTTGCTGCAGCTATATTAATAGTATAGTTGTAGCACAAATGGGTCGGCTCAACCGGAGAAGGACGACGCTCTCACAGAATACCAGCGTAAAATAGCAGCTTAACACTGCTGTGTGACGTATGGTGAGTGTAGAGAACCGGAGACTCTTTTTACTGGAAAAGAGGAATTCCGTCTTAGTCCTCACGGGTCCAAAAATTGTGTGAATTGTATGATAAATGGGCGTACGCAGATTACGGGCGGCAGTTCATTGCATGCTCAAGGTTATTTGGTCAGGTGAATGCCTTAATGCCACAGGGCATTCTCTCATAATCAACCATTAGGCTAACGGCTAACCAGACATAGACATATAAGAGGCGGTGCAGCAATTATCAAAATAGAAAAGGTTTAAAAATATTATATTAATATATACTTAAACACATTTAAAATATACATGTATAAATATATATATTTATATAATATAAATAATACATATAAATATTATTTGTGTCAGAACAAATATGAAATATATGTCAACAGTGGTAGAGCCAGGCGGCAGCTTTTGCTGTCGCATGGATGGGCCGGCTCGAACCGGGGTGGTACCACGAGCTCACAGAATACCAGCGTGAAGTAGAGGTTTACCTCTGCGTTTCGCTTGGTGAGTGCAGGTGGCCGGAGGCCCTTTTTACTGGAAATGAGGCATTCCATCCTAATCCTCATGGGTGAAAACGCATCTGCATTTTGATTTGTAATAGAGGATAGATGTAGATGTCTATGGGCCACAGCGACCACTTACCATCAAGTGGACTGTGTGCTCGTTTTTCACCCTTATCATATAAAAAAAAAATGAAAATAAGAGCTGTGTTAGTTCAAACTTGCAACGATTTTATCACGTGCTTATGGAATTGATTTTTAAAAACAAACTTGTTGGGACCTTCTTTAATGTCAAGACGGATGTCGTTGCAGAGTCTGATAGCTCAGAGGGCGAAAGAGTGAGATAATTAACCAGTACGGTGTAAAGATTAGCCGAAGAACGGAGAGAACTATTATGAGAATAGCTGAGATAACTGGGAGATTTGTATTTCTAGACTTGTATTTCTAATTTGGATTTCAGATTCTTGGGAGCACATAGATCGTTGAGATTTGTAAAAAGGATGCAGAGTGTTCTAATATAGCTGATATGAAAAAAAAGGAAGTTATTAATAATGATGATAGATTGGCAGGCCTTTTTGTACAATTTCTACGCGGACTAAGCCGCGCTTAAAAGCTAGTATGAAATACCAACAAATCTTATTTTATCGTTTATCTTTGGAGCAGGTGATGTGTTTACAAAACAGCTATTAATAGGAATAAAATTATAGTGTGAACAATTTATAATAATAATTTGTTCACATTATAAATACGTAGATAAGAATAGCCAGATCGAATGATAGGACAATATTAACCAATAATTTATAAAACAAATCTTCATTCACTCTAATTCAAAGCATTCTTAAATAGTCTTTTACCTACAAAATTGAGATTCACATATGAAGTTAGTAACTGATTAATATGAGCCGTCATTAAAAATTTATTAAAGTGCAAAATAACATGGCAACAAGTTTCATTCAGCGCTCCACGGTGCTTTGTCAAATGGATTACTCTAATGAAAACGGAAGACTTTTAATGGATTGTCAATAAAAAAGTGTTGCAAAGGGTATCGTTTTAGTTTTCTTAAATATATTTTTAATAGTTCTTTTAAATTATATAAATGTCAAAATATGATCATGTAAAACATAAGTTACAATATAATAATATACATGGATAGAAACAGTATACTATTGTTATTCAATTAATAAGATGTAAGAAACGCCTTTTCAGAGGTGCCATTAAATCTGTAGTACCTTTTTTTTGAACTTGGTTGCTTTGTTTGCTTTCACTAATAGGTGGAACTACTTTTTCAAAATATTATAAAAATCGCTAATGTATATTTTTCATTTGGAATGTTCGAGTTGGTTTACCGCTATTCCTCTGCGGGAAATTAAATGCTAGTTCCTACCTCTCCTACATGCATCACTTTTGTTCCTTTTTCTATAAAAGTAAAGTGACAAACTAATTTGTAGTCCACCAGATAGTCAATGGCTACGGCAGTCCAGAGACATCTGTAGCCAACTTCAAACAACTAGTTTACTTATGGATGAGGCTCTGATGATCGACTCATTACAGAAATTGCATACAAAAATCCTAAACCCAAATTTCACTGACTGTTATTGAAGAGCAGCATTAACAGCCAGGGGTTATGATATGATAAGGGATATGATACAGGCGGATTCATAACAACTTATGAATCCGCCTGTTCAGTGTGGTTAGTATTGGCATATGTTCCAAAAAATGCATGACTGTTGACATACATTCAGTCAAAAAAGTATTGGTAATGGATGATTTGTTTATGGTACCAAATTCAATTTTTGTTTTTTTTTGTTGTTGTTGAATTTTGTTCTGTTTTCCATTTGAAGTTTGAGTTACATCTGTTATTTAGATTAAATACAGAACTGTTTTTAGTTATATCATATGTAGTGTGTATTGCGAATTTCACAGTGGACAAAAACATCGAACAAAGAGTTTGTCTTAAATTTTGCATCGCCAATGGAATTTCGTATTCGGAGTCACTGAAAATGTTACAGAAGGCTTACGGTGAATCGACTTCGTCAAAAACACGTGCTTATTAGTGGTACAAAGGGTTCAAAAGCGGTCAAGATATGATGGAAGATTTATCACGCTCTGGTAGGCCATCATCGCAAAAGTGAAGAAAATAATGACTGAAAATCTTCATTCAAGTTTGAGAGAGATAGCCACCGAATTTTCTGCGTCTCACGAGTCGATCCGTGCCATTTTAAACAATCACTTGGATATAAAACATGTTGCCGCTCGGCTAGTTCGAAAAGACCTGAATTTTCTCCAAAAACTCAATCACATAAGAGTCACTGAGGTCATGCTAGAACGAGTTAATTCCGACCCAACATTCATGAAACACATTATTACTGGTGACGAGTTTGTGTTTACGTGGTAGAGACATGCTGCAGCTATATTAATAGTATAGCACGAATGGGTCGGCTCGATCGGGGAAGCACCACGCTCTCACAGTATACCAGCGTAAAATAGCAGCTTAACAAACAAACAAATTAACAGTGGTAGAGCCAGGCGGCAGCTCTTGCTGTCGCACGGATGGGCCAGCTCGATCCGGGGTCGTACCACGACCTCACAGAATACCAGCGTGAAGTAGAGGTTTACCTCTGCGTGGCGCTTGGTGAGTGCAGGTGGCCGGAGGCCCTTTTTACTCGAAATGAGGCATTCCATCTTGGTCCTCACGGGTGGCGGCGCATCTACATTTTGATTTGTAATAGAGGATAGATGTAGATGTCTATGGGCCAAAGCAACCACTTACCATCGGGTGGACTGTGTGCTCGTTTTTCACCCTTATCCTATAAAAAAAACTGCTGTGTTTCGTATGAGTGTAGATATCCGGATACTCCTTTTACTGGGAAAGAGGCATTTCATCTCAGTCTTCACGGGTGACAATGCATCTGCATTTTGATTCGCGAACGAGGATAAATGTGGATGTCTATGGGCCAAAGCAATCACTTACCATCGGGTGGACTGTGTGCTCGTTGGTCATCCTATCCTATAAACAAATGCAAACTAGTCAACAAGCTTCGGAGTGGCGCCGTCCAACTGAACCGAAACCTAAAAAACTACGCAAAAGTCGATCAAAAGTCAAAGTCATGTTGTTTGTTTTCTTTGGCTCTCGCGGTGTTGTGAAGATGCTGTTGCCCATCTCCTGTCTGTTTCCCACTGTCACCTCTTATGACGCCCACGAGAATATATGGGGTAGTAGATATTCTTAACCGCCGCTACACGGCAGGGATTGAATACCGGTACCAATTTCGGTTCTGGTTCTTCATTTAGGTTCTTATAAAGGTTCCTCTTTTCGGTACGGTTCCTGTTCCGGTATCGGTTCCGGTTCGGGTTCCGATGTACCGGTTCTAAATACCGGTTCCGAGAACCTATAATCAAATCTCTCCAAAATCCGTAGATTGGTATAAAAAAGTCTGTACAATTCCGTAGACGCTATTTCAAAATATCCGTTCCTTTGAGGAGCGATAATATTTGTTTTTGACTTAGTTGATAAATTCATTCTGTCATGGAAAATTCTTGTTGTAAGTTTAAATGTAGTATAACATCGAATCAAGCTACACATGTAAGAAAAATAAACCATAAAAAATTTATTATAATTAAATGTTTTTTTTTTAATTAAATAATATTTAGTAAACAACAAATAAAGTAACTATACACACTTTAATATTTGTGGATAGTTATACTTAAAAAATACGTTACAAACTTGATTATAACGACTTATTAACATGGATTTTATTTTCTGGTTTTTGTTACTTTATTATTTGATATATTACGGTGTTTCAGACTCGGGTGATTTATGTCACAATGAAAAACTATAACTGTGTAGTGGCGGTTAAGAATATCTGTGGGTGTCGTAAGAGGCGACAGTGGGATACAGTCAGGAGATGGGCAGCAGCATCTTCCTGATAACAGCAATATCACAATAAAAAACTGCGGTTGCCAACCCGCTCGCCAAGCGTGGCAAATTTGGCAATATACCCCCCAAAATAAATAAGGTTACTAAGAGACGGCCCCAGTCCCCGTCGGTCCCGCTATTCCTGGCTACGGTGGCGACCATGGTAACGGCGGGGCAGGCGTGCTAAGAATCTCCGGTGGAGGTTCGGTTGCCACCTACGACGACTCGACCTGGCAACTTATAACGCACGCGCCCTGAGGACTGACGAGAAGATCCTGGAGCTTGAAGAAGAGATAGACAAGTTGCGCTGGAATATTGTAGGACTATCCAAGGTTCGAAGAGAGGGGGAGGACACAGTAATCCTCGAATCCGGCAACTTGTTCTATCACCGGGAGGGCGACCACCTGTCCCAAGGAGGTGTCGGATTTATCGTCCACAAATTTCTCGTTAACAACGTTGTAAAGATTGGCAGTGTGTCGACGAGGGTCGCGTACCTTATACTCAGAATCACTAAACGGTATTCGCTGTAGGTCATACAGGTTTACGCACCAACCTCGACACACCCTGATGAGGAGGTGGAGGAAATTTATAAGGATATCTCTAGAGCTATGCATTCCTCCAAAACCCACTATACGGTGTTAATGGGAGACTTCAACGCAAAACTAGCCACAAGAGAGAACGGTGAGCTGAAAGTAGGGAAATTTGGCATAGGCCAACGGAACCAAAGGGGTCAGCAGCTGGCAGAGTTCATGGAGAAAGAGGGACTCTTTATGATGAACTCTTTCTTCCAGAAGCGGTCCCAGAGAAAGTGGACCTGGTCGAGCTCCGACGGTTCGACAAAAAATGAGATTGACTTCATTATGACGACCAGACGATAACTGTTCAGTGATGTCTCAGTGATCGCGAGGGTAAAAACCGGCAGCAATCACCGAATGGTGACAGGCACACTGAATCTAAACGTTAAGTTGGAGAGGACACGTCTAATGAAGTCAACGCTCCGTCCCCCTCGTGCTCTACTCCAAAGTCCCGAAACCTTTCAGCTCGAGCTACGAAACCGTTTTCAGTGCCTAGAAGATTGCAATGCAGTGTACGATCCGACCGCATGGACAATTTTTACGAGTTTGTCATTCATACAAGCTCGTGAAAACTGTCCATGCGGTCGGAGCTAAGTTTAGCAAGACCCGCCGCAGAAGAACACAAAAACTCTCCGATCACACTCTTAATCTCATGGCTGTTAGACGGGATATGAAGCTGCAGTCTTCAGCAGATTTGACAGCACACATGCAACTGAACGGACAGATCTCCAACTGCATGCGACGGGACTTACGTTACTTTAATATTGCTCTTATTGAAGAAGCGATCGAGCGGAACCAGGGCTCCAAAGTCTTTGCTAGAGATCTGTCTGCCGGAAAGAGCCAACTGTCGAAGCTGAAGACCGAGTGTGGCAGCGTTGTTTCCGGGACACCTGAGATTTTGAGTGAGATTGAGAGGTTCTATGGGCAGCTGTACACATCATCGTTGGAGCCACACGTGTGAGTAACGATCCAAGAGCGAGTCTTATCCGACACTATTCCGATGATATCCCGGACGTCAGTCTGAGCGAGATTAGAATGGCTCTCAAGCACCTTAAAAACTGCAAGGCCCCAGGCGAGGATGGAATTACAGCGGAGCTTCTGAAAGCGGGTGGAAAATTGGTACTTCAAATCCTTCAGAAGCTCTTTAATTCCGTCCTCCATGGTGGCATTACACCGGAGGCGTAGAGCAGAAGTGCGATGGTCTTATTCTTCAAGAAAGGTGACAACGCTCTCTTGAAGAAGTACAGGCCGATTTTCCTTCTAAGCCGCGTCTACATGCTGTTTTCAAAAGTCATTACGAATCGTCTCGCGCGCATAATTGACGACATACAGCCTCCCGAACTAGCCGGTTTCCGAAAGGGCACCATAGACCACATACATAACCTTCGACGAAATGTACAGAAGTCCGTGGAGTACAATTTGCCTTTGATTTCGTCGAAATTTGGGCGGTGCTGCAGTCCCTTCAACGGTGCCAAGTTGACTGTCGGTATATCGAAGTGCTTAAGTGCTTGTACAGTAGGACTACGATGGCTATCTGAGTACAGAACCAGAGTATGAAACCTACCCAACTGCAAAGCGGTGTAAGACAGGGTGACGTTATATCCCCGAAATTCTTCACCGCTGCATTGAAAGCTGTTTTCAAGGTTCTCGACTGGAAAGGATACGGTATTTACATCAATAGCGAGTACATAACTCACCTTCGATTTGCCGACGATATAGTCCGTATCGCAGAATCGCTGGAAGACCTTAGCCCTATGCTGAATGACCTCAATAATGTCTCCCAACGGATAGGTCTAAAGATGAACATGGGCAAAACAAAGATCATGTTTAACGTCCATGTCACACCTATTCCGGTAGTTGTTGGGAGCACTAAGCTCGAAGTTGTTGACGAGTATGTTTACCTGGGACAAATAGTCCGACTAGGTAAGTCCAACTTAGACCGAGAGGTCAATCGACGGATTCAACTCGGTTAAGCAGCGTTCGGGAAATTACGGAACATCTTCTCGTCAGGTATACCTCAAAACTTAAAAACGAGACTGTACAAACAGTGCGTGTTGCTAGTGATTACTTATGGAACTGAGACGTGGTCGTTCACTGCTGGCCGGATGAGGAAGCTTAAGGTCACTCAGCGAGCTATGGAGAGGGCTGTGCTTGGAGTTTCTCTGCGTGATAAACTTAGAAATGGGGATATCCACAGTAGAACCAGAGCAACCGACATAGCCCAACTGATTAGTGAGCTGAGTGACAATGGGCTGGCCATAAAGCTCGAAGAACCGACAACCGATGGGGAAAAAAGATTTTCGAGTGGCGGCCTCGTACCGGCGGACGAAGTGTGGGGCGTCCCCCCACTAGATGGAGTGACGACCTGGTAAGATATGCAGGAAGTCGATGGATGCAGGTGGCTCAAAACCGTGCTTTGTGGCATTCCTTGGGGGAGGCCTATGTTCAGCAGTGGACTTGTTAAGGTCTGTAATGATGATGATGATGAAAAACTATACAACTAAGAACTTTGAGAAATTCGAAAAAGAAAGATCGAGGAAAAGCGAAGAATAATCCGGCAGATTTTTTTAATAATTGTAAAAACAAATGGGATAGTATGGATTAGAAAAATTTTAAACATAAGTGAAAATTCAATCATCTATAAAAAGGTTATAAGCGGTTATATTATCTGCCTATTTTTCAAGAAGAAAGAAGAAACAAACGAATCTAATTTAATTCAAAATATCTAAGCTATTAACATTTGAAATCGATTAACGTCACAAAAATTTGATATTTATGAGTAAGAATGGTTTTATTTTAATACAGATAGAACAGAATTAATTATTAAATATAATTTAATACAGACAACATTAGAAGAAGAGAGAGAGAATGATATTGTCGACAAGTTCACACTCAGGATAAAAAAAATCTTGTTAAGTTTATAAAGATTCCGTAGATTGCAACGTCAAATTCCGTAGTTCTGTAGATGATGACAAATTTCCGTATATCTATGGAAAATCCATAGATTTGGCAACACTGCATTGATATGCAACATAAGATCCACCAATACAAATGTGATATTTTACAAACTCCCCTCTTCTCACACTCCGCCGCGCGCCGCATCGCGCCTCAAACAAGTTTGGACTCGCTTTCGCTTTACTTAGGAACCGGTAAAATAAAGGTTCTAATTTAGGTTCTGGTTCCTGTTCCGGTATAGGTACCGAAACCCCTAAATACCGGTACTATACCGGTATTTTGGGACCGTTTTCAATCCCTGCTACACGGCAAGTAATCACATCGCAAGTAATCGGATGGAAGGACAGATACTGGCAAACTGTTCCACTCCTTTGCTGTATGTATGTGTTAAGAACGATGAAGCAAACCCTTGGTAATAATACGTGGTATGTCCTTCTTTCAGTCAGCTTTGTATTATTTTTGAGTAAAATGATCACATATTTTAATTTTAAACTACTTTTATGTTTTTGTTAGTTATGTATAAGAAAATCAAAAATCTTCATTTATTACTATTTTATTATGTGTAACATTCTTTTAAATAGTACATTTTGAGTAACATGCACTAAACAAATGAACACGTATATATTTTAAAAACAACTTAACAAAGTATAATAACAGTATATTAAAACATAACAGTATAGATGTTTTTCTAGCGCAGGCAGTAGAAATATTTTATCGGTCAGTGTACTCATGGGATCGCTTTGAAGCTTTGTTGATCATTATTTTCCCGCATTTTTTTGTTATAAGTTAAATGTAGGTTACGTCTCTATTTCGAGAGTTATATTTTTAAGCATAAAGAAATTGAGAAGAGCAATATGCCGTATGGTTGCGGCGGAAAGGTATCAATTCCGTGGGCGTTGTTAGCGATTAAATATGTCGATGTACCCTGTTACAATCGTTAAGACAACGATATGTTAAATGAATGTCAGATGACGTAACATTGAGGTTTGCGTTCCCATTCATTCCCATTCCACATTAAAAAATAAACACGATTGTTCCATTCCATTCATTTATTACAGCCTATAAAAGTCCACTGCTGAACATAGGCCTCCCCCACAGATTGTCTCATATTAGTCACCAGTCACCACAGTTTTTTTTTTGAGTTGATATCAGGTTGCTGCTGCCCATCATCTGTTTCAATTTTCCCTTTGTCGCCTCTTGCGACACCCAATGAACGATATGGGGTAGTGAATATTCTTACACCGCTCTATTCTTCTTTTTACGTGGTAGAGCCATGTTGTTGCTATATTAATAGTATAGTTGTAGCACGAATGGGTCGGCTCGACCGATAAATGACCACGCTCTCACAGAATACCAGCGTAAAATAGCAGCTTAACATTACTGTGTTTCGTATGGTGAGTGTAGAGAACCGGAGACCCATTTTACTGGAAAAGAGGAAATCTTAGTCTTCACGGCTGACAACGCATCTGCATTTTAATTCGCAAACAAAGATAGATGTAGATGTCTATGGGCCACAGCAACCACTTACCATCAGGTGGACTGTGTGCTCGTTTGTCACCATTCTCTATAAAAAAAACTGCACGGTTGAAACGTAGTTAAATCCATGAAATTAGGACAATTAAAATATTCCATATTTAAAAAACGACGGATTGCACAGAACACGAAATAGGCATATATAACACTAGCACTTAACTTTAATTTTTAATTTTTAGTCATTCAATTATTCAAATTTGATTTTTATTTTGATATTAAGAAAATAGTAGCAACGTGTAATAAATTTATTGAATATTATTTAAATTAAAATATTTTAAATTGAACTTTTTTTATCGATGTCTTGCCATATTTTTATATCATTATAATTATTTTGCTTATTAATATAATAGACATATAATGAAAATACAAAAAGTCTTTTTACTATTTTTATATGTTTTAAGGGTGAGACTGAATTTATGAATAAAATTTGCTACTGTAAATCAGTTTTGTTTGTCCTGAATAAGACTTGGTTAGGCAAAGCTTATTTGGATTGCGGCTTACATGGTACAAAGTCATTGAGTTTTGGCGTATGCGTAAATGGAAGTGTATATGTCGTCATAGGTAAGTCCATGTTAGCCAACAACTTGTGCGCTCGAAGCTGATACGCGTGCATGGTCTTTAGCTGGGAATGTTTTTGGTATGTTCATTTACGTTAATATGCAAAACGCGTGTCACATAGTCATTGTCTCACAAGAATTGTTCTGTAACAAGACGTTCATTGTATTGGCAATCAATCATGACTTTTCTTATATTAGCTTATAGATTATTATTCCCTGCTATATTTTTTAAAACATAAGAAACTTATATATTGATTGAAATAATTATAGGCTATAAATAATAATATTTTATCACTTGTTGAAATGTGTAATTTGTAGCAAAATATAGAAAAGAAGAAACTTGAAAAGATTTTAAGACGATAATATTTTATAACTTCAAATGGTCATTGTCTCCTTAAGATTGCATTGCTTTAGGAGGTAAGCACTTCATTTGAGCACCGTAAGGCGTTGGTACACAGAATTTAATTATGGCCGTGTTTCTCTCCTTGATGAAATTCCTGAAGGTTGACTCTCAACTGCGTTCACTGCAGGATATGTGGCTACGATCAGGCGACTAATTGAAGAAAATCAGCGCTTCACTTATGAGGAGATTTGAGAAAATTTGGATACATCAATATGAACAAAAATAAAAAAAAATACATCAATATTTAAAAGTTAGAAAACTTTGGTGCCTCTGAATTCCTGATGATATCACCCCAGAGCAGTCGATCGACAGAAGAGTCGAGTAATGTAAAAAATATTGTTAAAGTATGATCACAGTGTTCAAATGCAATATATGACATTATGACAGGAGATGAAACGTGGATATATTGTTACATTCCGGAAAGAAAGCATTCTGTATAGGTGGTCGAAGGCGACAGAAACCCAACAAAGTAGAGGCAGGCAAGAAGCGTGGGCAAATAATGATGACGTTTTTGTCTCCCAGATGGGTCTTGTCTGCACGATCCCACCTGATGAGCAAAAGACAGTAAATGGTGCGTGGCTCAACATCATCTGATTGCCCACGGCCTTTAAAAATTAAGGAAAAGATGACCAAGAAATCGAATCCTATGGCGCCATGACAATGCTTCGGCGCACACCGCGAAAAAGTTAGTCATTTTAGGCTTCTGAAAAGCTCAAGTTCATGACCCATCCTGCACACAGTCCAGGTCTCGCAACATGCGATTTCTTTATTTTACCAAAAATCAAAGATTTGATATGAAGTTAAACATTAGATTTTAACCAGCACTAGCAACAAAATATATCCTTATACCAATGATAATGCAGCTCACCTGAAACCAAGTGGTACGTGGTTTTAGGTGAGCCACACGCTCGTTTGCCCTCTCTTCTATAAAAAAATGAAAAAAGTGCTTAAAATGTAATAGATAATACTTTGAAAAGCAGTAAAATATTATGTTAATTTGCATATAAATTGTTTTATTAATGAGTTACGCAAAACTTTCAGCGTATCCCATGTATATAAAAAAGCGGTTAAAATTGCTAATTTCTTGATGCTGATATACCAAATCTGTTCAAACCACCTTAATAACTATCAAGTACAACCATAAGCTCAGTGGCGTACTGACAGCTGTTTTAGCTGTAGCGCCACCGAGCGGCACCAACTCAAACTACAACGCTATCTGCTGCTATGAATATAATATCATAGTAATACAATTGGAACGCTAATATACTCGTAGAGGCAATTGCATGTCCTGCGCATTTGTAGTCAATATTAATGATATGTATACTATATAGATTTTAAAATTTCATCCCAATTTCTATTTTTCAGATCAGAGCAAAAAAAGATAACAAAGCACGCACGCACGCACGCACACCACACACATGTACACACCCACCACAAACACACAAGCACGCACGAACGCAAGCACTCACGTACGCATGCACGCACATGCGCACACACACACACACACACACACACACACACACACACACACACACACACACACACACACACACACACACACACACACACATACATACATTAATTGATTTTTATTTTTGCCAACATATACGTAATTTGTAGTAATTTTGTGAGAAGACACTGCCTCCTGAGATACAAGATTCACCTACATTAAGAGTCGGGTACTTTACATTTATTTGTTAAAATTTATTAGTGAAATAAAGCATTCCCTACAATCCCATTTTCTACAAAAATAAGGTTAAGCAAGTATTAAATGTAATATGAAATAATATTTTAATATGAATTACACTCTACGAACGTGAAGCGAGAGAGGTTGGGCTTTACTGCCGACTTGACAATGTCACATTAAATTTGGTATATTATTTTCTCTTAACAAATTCTCAGAGTAATCTCTAGGGAACACTATTTCATTATTATTTACATTTAATTAAAATGGGTCGAGCATTTATGTTATTGTGTCAACGTGCAGATATTACATCAATCATCATCATAATTACAATTGACTGTGCTGAACATAGGCCTTCCCTATAGCTTACCTCCTTAGGACGAGGGGGGGGGGGGGGGAGAAACATGAAGGCACATCATCACTTAATATTTAATATTATTTAGGTGAATGATGTTGTACAATATTTACTTTTTAATAAATTCGACTATCTTGTCGCAGAATCAATTTTTTCTCTGAAGACAGTAACTGCACGTGACAGATGTGTAAAATTAGATATTGATAATCTATTTGAAGCGTTAGTAGCCTAATGGCAGGACACGGACTGCGAACCCGAAAGGTCGTGGGTTCGAATCCGACATTTGTTTACTGTCGTGAACCATTTCTAACACAAGCATTTTAAGCTTACTAGGAGTGGTTAAAAGGGAATATTAGTAAAGTTTAATAGCTTTACTAGTATTTAAAAAAAAACATAGTAACAAGTACAAAGGATGATTTAGGTCATCTCAAAGATTTCTAATGAGGTTTTTAAAACTGATAATTTGTTTTTTACTTAAATAAAGCCATATCGAAGCCATATCGATTGCTTTATCTAGATGAGTTCAAATATACACGGTAAGTTTTAATTACAAGTAAGGGTGATAAATAAGAAAAGTTCACCTAATGAAAAGTGGATTTCGAGTTTTGGTCGGGCGTGATATGTATAAGATGCCTTATGCACAAATTTGCCGTACTCAGTACTATAATATAAGTATCGGTAGCACGAATGGGTCAGCTCAAACGGGGAAGGACCACGCTCTCACTCTCACTCACTCAGAATAGTAGCCTAATGCTGCTGTGTTTCGTATGATGAATGTAGAGAACCGGAGACCCTTTTTATTGGAAATGAGACATTTCATCTTAGTCCTCAAGGGTGACAACGTATCTGCATTTTGATTATTTATTGAGGATAAATGTAAATGTTTATGGGCCACAGCAACTACTTACCATCAGGTGGACTGTGTGCTCGTTTGTCACCCCAATGCTATAACAAAAACGTAATTACTAGTGTCGCAGTACATCATGTAGAGGTAAAGGAACGACACCCTACATAATCAAACGGGTTAGCAGCGTAAGGAAACTGGCAGCAATTGATAGCAACTGCATGTCAACAACGGCATGGCGTGTAGTAGCTGTCAGTTTTAAATTGCCTTATTTTTTGAAAACTAAAGTAAAACAACAACACATTTCAGTAAAAAGTTTTAAAAATGCAACCGTAAAATATCACCTGGGCGCGCTATATTTTATTGAAGATCCCAAAGGCCTAATAAAATACATGAAAAGTAATTAAGGTGTACATAAAATTACGTAATTTAGGTCAATAACATACTGTTTGCAATAAATCGACGCTCTCCGATTGTAGGTACCCCGTTGTCCACAGCAGTATTTTTATGAGTCATATAACAGTGTTGCCAATTGTAAGATATTATGTTCGATGCATGTTATTTTAGATAAGGAAGTAATGTACTATTTTAAGCACGGATACAATTAGTAAATTAGCTGCTCACTCGAAGAGCAGTTAAGTTTAGAACACGGAGGATACTAGGCCGGTTTCTGTAGTTTTTACTCTAACCTCACAATGTCGAAATTTGAGTCTTGACCACAAAACACTATTGCTTGGTCTTGACCATACTATTGAACGCAAATTTTGAGATTGTGAAGTTGAAGTTTAAAATCGAGATTATCTCAGAATACCGGGATATGTACATATTAGTCTTTTTTATGTTTTTCAAAAGGAACTTTTCCATATGACTGTATAATTATGATTGACAATTTGTTAGTGGAATTTTTATATATTTTAGTTTTTTGTAATAAGACATGTCAAGAGTATTAAGAAAAAAGCGACCGTTTTATATATTAAATAATACTACTAAACTTATATAGTAATTTGTAGTTTTTCGTATTTTAATGAACTAAACTGGCTTGCGAATTAAACGTTATTAAAATTGATCTTTTATATTATGTGTGCAAATATGTAATTGACACATATATAGATGTTTTCAACAGTGGTAGAGCCACGCGGCAGCTTTTGCTGTCGCACGGATGGGCCGGCTCGAACCGGGGTGGTACCACGACCTCACAGAATACCAGCGTGAAGTAGAGGTTTACTTCTGCGTTTCGCTTGGTGAGTGCAGGTGGCCGGAGGCCCTTTTTACTGGAAATGAGGCATTCCATCTTAGTCCTCACGGGTGACAACGCATCTGCATTTTGATTCGTAATCGAGAATAGATGTAGATGTCTATGGGCCGCAGCAACCACTTACCATCAGGTGGACTGTGTGCTCGTTTGTCACCCTTATCTTATAAAAAAAATGTTTTTTGGAAGATGTCTAAATATTTATGAAGAAAATATGTCATACCATTATGGCTATATTTTGATTGAAAAATACAGTAAACAATTATTTCGCTTAGAAACTTTTAAGTTAGGAGCTAAGGTTATTTATAGATTTCTATTGTGTATTCTTTTAATTAGTTCAAGAATCAAGATGTCAGAGACAAGTTATCATAAGAATTGAAATGTAGTGAGTAAAGTTTACAGAGAACTTTCGACATGCTTACCTGGTAACACTTTTCATTATGGCATAGCTCCCAAATGTCTACTTAGACATTCACAATGAAACCCAAGGCCGATCAAGTTGGGACTACTAATGCGATCGCGTTGTCGTGGAGTTAAGAAATAATAAAACAGCGAATCACTCCGTTTATTAATTAAATGTTTATTAAGATTCGCCGTATAGTGACGGCGAAATAGGGGATAGACGGCGTGGTGATAAACTGTTTATGGGCCATAGCATCCACTTACCATCAGGTGTGCTGTGTGTTTGCTTGTCACACTTATTCTTAAAAAAAAAAACTAGCGCACCAAACGATTGGATAACGTGTGGATACTGTGGCTCATAGAAATTTATATCTATCCTTGATTAAGAATCAAAATAAAGATGCGTTGTTACACCTAAGGATTGTGATGGAATGAATCGCTTGCAATCAAAAGGGTCTCCGGTTCTCTACTAAAATCAGAATCACAAAAATGTAATAAATATTTAAAAAATACCGCTAACAGTCTGCCCACGAAACAAGTTACTTGACGAGTTTCGTAATATTACGCGTTCTGTTCACAAAATAAATAACTTGGCATGGTCAAGGTTGCGCACAGTGAAATTTTTATTTTGCAGTTTGAGCACGTGTGCTTTGGTAATTCTAGTAGTTCGATGTGAAATGGGGGCACTTAGAACAGTCATTGACAACTATAACTCGGCTGCGTCAGCAGGAGAAGGGAATACCTCTCTCACCCTAGTCTGAAGTGGGCTCGCTAAACCCACTCGGAGTGGTCATCTCAGACTGGCCATTCACCTCAGGCCAGCCATGTGGGTTACTCTTTATTGAACATGGGTAATCAGGACACAGCTCCCCCGCCACGACAAGTTCTCCAACTTTTCCAATAACAATCTATTCGAAGGGTTCCATTCCATTTAGCTAAAGTTTTTTTTATAGGATAAGGGTGACAAACGACCACAGTCCATCTGATGGTAAGTGGTTGCTGTTGCCCATAGACATCTACATCTATCCTCGATTACGAATCGAAATGCAGACGTTGTCACCCATGAGGACTATGATGAATGCCTCGTTTCCAGTAAAATTGGTCTCCGGTTCTCTACATTCACCATACGAAACACAGCGGCATTCAGCTGCTATTTTACGCTGGTATTCTGTGAGAGCGTGGTCTTTCCCCAATCGAGCCGACCCATTCGTGCTACAGCTATACTGCTAATATAGGTGCATATAGCTTGAAGAACTGACAACCGATGGAGAAAGGGTTCACATTCCGCTAAGAAAAGTGCAGTGCGGCCATTCACTAAATTAGGTACCCTAGAGGATATTTAAAATAATTATATTCGAACTGTGTTACTACCTCGTGGTAAATGTACATGTAATCAACACCTACAAGTTAAGAAATTATCAAGATTTATACATTTTTATAGCTTTTTTTATCGTGTTGGCTAATATATTATGCCAAAAATAGCTGAGATAGCGCTTTATATTGACTCCAGGGTAAAATTGCAAGATTCAATACCGAAGACGAGTCGGGGAGGAAGTTCGATATGCAGCAGGATTAAATGATACCTACTCGATTTGTCTACGTTCTCACAATTTCTTTCTGATCTGCTTTTTGACTGGCCTTGCGAAGGTATATGGCATCTCTCTATATTTTTCTGGCATAATACCACGGTAAGTGCTCAGAGGAATTCTGGTGATTAATTCTAGCTGCTAAATTCCACTATCAAACACTGCGACGGAATTCGATGATTGGTACTCCGCTTCCGCGCATTTTACAAGGAATTTTCTGCTACATACGATCACATTGTAGAATTTACTATCGCTCCGGTTTTTCCGAACTGATATTTATTTATTATTATGTGACCTTCAAACCTATTTCTTTGTGAAAGCCTGGCAACGCACGGAGGATATTATTACAAAAGAAAAGAGTCTACTCCTTTTAAAATACTGGAAACGCATCTGCAATGCCCCTGGTTCCCCTGGTATTGCAGTTGTTCATGGGCGGCGGTAGTCATTTACCATCAGGTGAGCCGCATGATCATTTGTCCCCTCTTCTATAAAAAAATTGTAGTAATGATGACCAGACTGCATTTCAGCTAAGATAGCCAGTCTTTACAGAGACTAGCGCAGGACATGATTATAGTGCTTGAGTGTATGCGCAAACCCAAGTGCACTCTGTGTACCCTCACTCTCATAGTCCAATTGGACGGCATACCGACACGAACGGAGAGAGATCAGGCGCAGGATCAACGTCTTTACATGCTTTCCGAGGCACGGATTGAGACACTACCAACTTCCTGACTCCGGGCTGCTACTGAAAACTTTTTGACAGAAAAACTCAATAATTTATGTTTTCGGCAAGAAACGGGATTCAAACCCGTCAGCAGTTACGTTTAAAACATTATGCCAACGAGGAAGTCAAAGTACTCCGCGTGTTGTAGATGTTCATCGAGGACGATTATTAACTCGTGACTGTGTCGAAAAAGTATTTAATGGTAGTTTCCTTTAACACACTCGTTCTCACTTTTCACCGAACAACCTAAGTATCATAAAACAAGAGGTATTCAAGGAACAACTTTTTAAAAGCGTACTTATAAATAATCACTCACAGTGAGACCCATTACAAGTCATAAAGTTTTTGGCATAAAGAATTTTAAACTTAGCTGACTACTACCGGAGTTGTTAGTGAACTTATAGTATGTACGTTAGTAATAGTGAGTATGCTTTAATAAAGGTTTCATCGGCACTTTATAACTTGTTCTAACTTTAGTGATCACTAATGTAAAAGTCATATTATTGAAACAACTTAGACTTACTAGAGTTTTGAAACTAACCCTTTGCCTTAGAGACCAAGCCACTTATTGCGTACATTTTAATTTATAAAATAGAATTATAGTATATTATCTCGGGACTTAATATGAGCTCCGAATGAAAAAAGATTTTTTTTAATCAACACAATCACGTCAATAAAAGTTTATTGTAATAGTTTTTAATATTCAAATATGTGTTCAGAATTTTTTTTATTATTAGTATTCGTACAATAAACAACAACTACAAATACCATTTATCTCTCTATACGCAATGAAATATCATAGATTCTAAAATTGTTTAATTTGTATAGTCTAGAAGATACACAGGTTTTGAATTTTAGATAAATATATATATATATATATATATATATATATATATATATATATATATATATATATATATATATATTGCACATTCTCACCAGACAGCTAATTATTTATCTGTTTTACCCTAAATGTATGTATATCTGGATATATTTAAAATAAGTATGCATGTCATTAAGAAAGATTGCTCATCTTAATCATAGTCATCTAGCTATAATAACTTTTACAAAATTTTAGATATAACATTAGAATAACAAAAAAATGCTGCTCTGTTTCATATGGTGAGTGTAGAGAACCGGAGACCCTTTTTACTGGAAACGAGGCACTCCATCTCAGTCCGCAGGGGTGGCGGCGCATCTGCATTTCGATTCATAATTGAGGACAAATGTAGATGTCTATGGGCCATAGCATCTACTTACCATAAGGTGGACTATGTGCTGTTTTGTCACCCTTATTACATATAAAAAAACAAAAACCAAGTAACTGTATTTGGATAACGTGGAGAACATTGCAACATTTACGAAAAAAATGTAAAAATCAATCTCCTTTACCTTCTACTGCACGTTCCTGACGAATGTTGGCATAAAAAAAACAGGTTAAAAATGTAAATTAACAGTCTCAATTGATTTAACTGCTGAACAGACGCCTCTTTTAATGAGAGGGGTTATCAACCACATTTTTTTTACAAATTTAATGTTTCTTTATCAATGGTTTTCTTCAACGCTGAGTATGTAGGTGGTAAATTAATACTTAAAATTGCAATTAGCCAATTTCATTGGTGCTGTCTAGGATCCGGTTTGGTTTGTATGTGCATGGTTGTACAAAGTAAAAAATATTTCTTAAAAATTAATAATCATTTATTAAAGGCGATAAAACGCCTATACAACTAGTCGAATTTATTAACAAGCTTTATGGGCTCAGGTCTTTAGTCAAACATATCACATGTTAGCGAGATTTCTTTCAAATTAATGTTTCAGTTTTAGTTCGCGTTCTGGATAGGTGTTCCGAACGTGATGAAGGCTAAACGTGGGATAGTTTGTGCTTTATATAAACAAAAACACGAGAAGCCACTTTCCTTAAAAAGAAAATAATTTTGTACGATACACATTGCGCATATATTTTCCGTTGGGAGTAGGAAAATCTTTAGGTAGATACGTTACGTATTGAGAATATAAGTGGCCTAATGGTTATATAAATAATATATTTTCTAGCTGATCAGGCAGACGTGCTGCCCTTTCCGACGACCCTTTGCCCTATAACAATCCTAAAATTCGCATTAAAAATATTAAGAGTCACTTATCGTGATAAAACTACCTTATATCTCAAGTTGAACCAAATTGCATATAATGCGCGTAATTTCATTGAAATCATTGTTCAGAGGTCCCCATCACAATGGATTAACGACAAGTTATGTACGAATTCGATAGATCTTATGAGAAATATTCACCGGTGAACTTGTGACGGGTTGTAGACATGACGATGATAATACTTACACATATATACAGTACTACACCAATTTTAAAATTGATGTGGTTAGAATTGATGTAGTACTGTATATATTATATGTGAAAAGGCTAGCTTTTTAGCTTTTTTACTCCTTATTGACCAAAAATCACCACCACTTTATGCCAGATAAAATATTAAAACCCGGGATGACATCTCTAAGCCGGCCAAGGAAAATTATAATTTCATAACACTTCGAAATTATTCCATTGCCACAGAGTATACAAGGTTTGCAGTGATAAAAAATAATGAAATAATATGAACATTACAATAATCGTTCCCCGTTATAACTAAAACTGTATAGTTCTAATCTGTATAGAGATATACCTAATTACTAATATCATCATGTCTTATATTATTATTATTTTTTGATCAAGTTTGTTAAGTAACACATTTAATTATTCAGATTTGTTAAGAAATTCCCAGTTTATTTTAAGCAAGTATTAACCACATACGAACAGCTTGATGTAGGCGTCTCCTCATTTTTATATGAGCAGTTATTCCACCGCGTAAAATATCATTTCAGGATTCCCTGCACAAATGAGGCAACAACCCTGAACTCTTGAGGGATCATGATTAAGTTCCCTTATTTTAGCCTTCATCGAAGTGTGTGTGTACGAGCTGATTGCGTGCGTTCATGCGTGCATGCGTGCTTGGGTGCGTGCATGAGTACGTGTGTGTATATTAAGTATGTGTTTTTCATAAATTTAAATATAAAGTAATAAGCGTGATTTTTAAAAGTAGTTAGATATTTTAGATTTTTATGGATTTTAACACACATTGTCATTATTATAAAGAGAGATTTTTCAAATAATGTTTGCGTCATATCGAAACTAGCGATCTCCCCAGCTTCGCACGATTCATTTCTGGATCTTAACAACAACGCCATCTACCGGTTCCAATTGTGAATCTAAACCATTTTCTAATCAACTTAATCACACGCGCAAAATTTTATCGAAATCGGTCCTGCCGTTTAGGAGGAGTTCAATCACATACAAACGAGAAGAAGAATATAATACGCAAGTATTATACATATATACCTTACTATTGAACCATTCACTTTATTGATAGAAACTACATCAAAATCCGTTAGGTACTTTGAAAGATATAAGCGTACAGATGGCGGGAAGCTACTTTATAAAAAAAAATTTTAAATATTTTTTTATTAATATTTTATTGTATATATTTATATAATATGTAGACATATATATATATATATATATATATATATATATATATATATATATACACACAAAAAATCACGTATTAAGTAAATAATAAAAATAAAAGATTTGTTGATATGTATATGGAATGAGGAAAGTAATACTTTACTAAAGTCAAGAAGTAATTCTGACTAAATAAAGACTTAAAATGTGTGACGGTTCCTTATTCGGGAGGTCCATTCTCTCAATAGATCCCGTTGAGCCCGTCGGTAAATCTTATAAAAGCTAATTTAGGTCAAGAAAAGGAATTATCGAGCTCATCTGCTACGTCAATGTCAGGAGGAAACCATTACGAATGAGGACGGGCGCAAGGACTGAGCCGTTTTCCGTAACTACGTTGAGAGGATTCATTGTACTTACTCCAACAAAGAACTTTAGAAGATTGATGTATACCTATTTGGTTTGCTAGTTAATATAGAATATCTATATGTTCTTTTACTAATTTTAACCTCCAATCATCAAAGTTATTTTAATGAGGTTCTGTAAGGACCACGCTCTCACAGAATACCAGCGTAAAATAGCAGCTTAACGCTGCTGTGTTTCGTATGGTGAGTGTAGACAACCGGAGACCATTTTAACTGGAAACGAGGCATTCCATCTTAGTCCTCACGGTTGACAACGTATCTGCATTTTGATTCGCAAACGAGGTTAGATGTAGATGTCTATGGGCCACAGCAACCAATTACCATCAGGTGGACTGTGTGATCCTTTGTCACGCTTATCCTATAAAAAAAAACAAATATAATCTAAACATAATTGACAATGACAGCTGAGTAGCTGAGATGGGACTTTTGGACTTTGGACTTTTAGCTTATTATTTTATATCAATCTAAAGGTCTTTGGCCAGTGATTTTAAAGATAACATGTCCTGAGTGGGCTTAGCCCACGTAACTGGCCTTTTACTTGTCTAATATATAAATATTAATGTTTGATTTTTCGTATCTTATGCGTTGCCATACCGTTTTTCAGATTGTGCTAAAACTTTGTCAACTTACTGCTTGCACGTGTGCGTAGGTTATAGGCATAGTACAATTAACTTACAATAGGTTGCGCGCGTATCGTAACGATACATTTATATAATTATCATTCAACTTCAATGAATGTGTTATCATTCCTAATTATACTATATAAATCTACCAAACTTAAAACGATTTTTTTTAAATTTTTGTCTGTATGTCTGTTTGTTCCGGCTAATCTCCAAAATGGCTGGACCGATTTTGATAGGACTGTCACTGGCAGGCGGCTGATTTTATACGGAGTAACTTGGCTACTTTTATTTAAGAAAAATAATTAGGGTACCGCGCAAAAAAACATCTAAATAACACGCAGGAGAAGTCGCGCCTAACAGCTAGTCTATAATAAAATTAATTATCAAGATGATTTTTTCTTCTTTATAAGTCCTTAAACAGCTTTCAAGCGTAGTGATTATTGTAAATAGCCATACGACGAGAGATGCCAATGTTCAGCACTGGATTTCTGCGGGCTAATGATGATGATGACAAAGAAGAAGTAACAGAATAATAGAGAGCTTTGACTTTCCTTTTGATTTGCAGGTTGACTAGATATAAAAGTGTGAGATATCTTGCAGCTTTTAGACCTCAAAAAACGAGAAAATACGAGAAACAACGACGTGGAGTTACGTCGTTGTTTCTCGTATTTTGCACACCTTAAATTACAAATACGACTTTAAATTAGCATTCTATCAGTAAACTGGCATTTTCTTTTATCGATTTCATGGCACTTACAAAGCAAGATAAGATTATGGATCCTATGATAATAACTTTCTAGAGTCTATCACCCGATCTCATTTTTTAAGGGCCATAAAATGAAAAATAGAAAATGCCAATTTATATAAATATATTTTAAACATAAAAATTTACAATTATTTCTAAGAATAGAATAACATAGAAGAGAATAATTTTATATAATATAACTGGTGATCCGTGCCGGTTTCGCACGGGTGATTTGTGGATCTCGACAACAGCGCCACCTACCGGGTCGAATGTTGAATCTAATCTATTCTATGTTAATCTATACTCAAACACATAAAAGTTTTATCAAATTCAGTCGAGCCATTTTTGAGTTTCAGTAAGAGTAACGTACAGCGATTTTTACATATCATAGAGACCAGAATACTTATTGAAAGTCATATAATATGTTAAAAAAAAATTATCCCGGGAAGAACCAGCAAGAAACCCAGCGGGACTTGCTTTTGTAACATTAATTTATAATATATTATTTTATAATAATTATAATAATGTCCTCCAGACCGAATTTCGGCCACGGCGGCCAGTCTCAACGGAGACTAGCCATCGGCGCAGGACAGGATTATAGTGCCCAAGTGTATCCCCGCAAGCACAGTTGCACTCTCTATACCCTCACTTTCATAGTCCGATGGGACGGTAAACTGACACGACCGGAGAGAGATCAGGCGCAGGACCAACGGCTTTACGTGCTTTCCGAGGCACGGGGGTGAGACACCGCGAACGTCCTGACTCCGGGCAGCTACTGAGAATTTCTTGATGAAAAACTCAATAACCGTTTTTTTGGCCCGACCCGGGATTCGAACCCGGGACCTCATGATCAGCAGTCGCACTACTACAACCACTAGACCAACGAAGCAGTCAACATTATTTATTAAATTATTATTAATATAAAAATATACATTTTTCAGTAATATAATAACCCTTATTAAACATTTTTTTCTTAATAAATTTATATTGAATTATAATACGACCAGCATGGTACCATTTACCCATTTGAGTGGTCTAAGCAAAACTACGTCAAAATAGTAACATCAAATAATTTATACTGACTATCCCACTATTAGGGATGGAAATTTTTCCCAAGATTTATATGGGCCCATACCTAAAGTATGATATATTTATTTAAAAACAATCTCAAATATATTTAAAAATATTATTTTTAATAATAAAAATAATATTTAACAAATTAGCGAAGAAATCATGTAACATATATATAAAACATAAAATCAAAATTTAAACCTTCTACTTCTTTTCAAATCTGTTAAAAATGGAATGTAATTAACATGTAAAGAAAAAAAATCTGTAACGCAATGTTTGTTTTGAATTTTTTTCAAGTTTGTTTCAAGTGTCAGGGTCATATTATTTTAATTCATCGTTACTCTGCTTCCTTTTTTCAGCTTTCTAAAGTCTCACTACTGAATAAAGGCCTCTTTCATTGTATAGAGGATTATCCGTAATCGCCAAGCGTACTAACTGACATTAATTTGTATGGTTTTCACATGTTTAGGGTTCCGTATCTCAAAACGAAAAAACGGAACCCTTATAGGATCCCCTTGTTGCCCGTCTGTCTGTCTGTCTGTCAGTCAAGACCCTTTTCTCAGGAACGCGTGGAGCTATCGAGCTAAAATTCATATCAATTACTCAAGTCTACTGTCCCTAAGAGCTGTGGAAAAATCAAACTTCTAAGCCAACGCAATCAAAAGATACAGCCGTTTATGCCGTAAATTTTCGACATTCGCAAGGGAATCAAAACCTACAGGGTACTTCCCGTGAACTCAGAATCTTGAAATTTGGTACGAAGCAACGTCTTATAGCACCGATAAAGGAAAAATTACGAAAAGCATACATTTTTAGTTCCATCATATAATAAAAATATTTTTAATAATTTTAAACTTATATACCTACAGGTTTGTTCGGAACCCTCGGTGCGCGAGTCCGACTCGCACTTTGCCGGTTTTTTTAGGATAGGTTGACAAACGAGCACAGAGTCCACCTGATGGTAAGTGGTTGCTGTGACCCATAGACATCTACATCTATCCTCAATAAAGAATCAAAATGCAGATGTATCGTCACGCGTGAGGACTAATATGGAATGCCTCTTCTCCAGTAAAAAGGGTCTCCGGTTCTCTACACTCACCATACGGAACACAGCAGCATCAAGCTGCTATTTTACGCTGATATTCTGTGAGAGCGTGGTCCTTCCCCGGTCGAGCCGACCAATTAGTGTTACAACTATACTGTTAATATAGCTGCAGCATGGCTCTACCACGTAACACTTGGTATATGAGAGATAATTAAATCGCCAACTATCGGATACGATGGAGATATCTTTATAGCATTCGCTTTTACGACACCTTTCTTTACATGGGGAAATGTCTACGCATACCCGCCTTATATCGTACTTGCTGCGATTAAACTCTATTGTGTCCCACCATACTGGTGGGCCATCGTGAATGATTTCGCACAATTCCGCGCCCCAACTACACCGGCCGCCCTATGGCGACCCCTCCTGGGACCTTCCTCTCTTCCTCCTTTTCCTTCTCAGATAAGGCGCACCAAGAACACAAGATGCGCTTTCCTCCGAAGCCTCTAGCTCCACTTGCGCAACGGAGCCCCTAGAACCCGTCGCCATGCAATATGGGTTCCTCTTAGTTCACCATGGGTGATCACGTAACGTCCACTAACCCCCCCCCCCCCTCCCCCCTTAAAACCTACGGGATGAAACATGGTGATGGATTTTTCTATACCTATGCATGATCGATTTTTAGAATATATTTTCTAAACCAACAATTTTCGGAATCCACGGTAGAGATATTTATTTCTATTGTTACAGTGTTTGACGCTTCCGCTAAATCACCTCAAGGGCTTCTTTTCGGTTCTTCATACCACCTCGGTAACTTTGACGAGTGTGTGGGTATAGACGAGCCTGGTGATACCGGAGTTACTCTTGAAGGCGAATACTGCCTCGCAACAATAAAATGGAGGCACGGAGAGGAAGCTGAAAAGGTAATAATGTCTTTTTGTGATTTCGAACGAATGAAGAATTTGAAGTTTGCTTTTTAGACCTGATTTGTTGATATAATACAAATTCATCAAAAGATAAGTGTTTGTTTTTATTAAAGTTCCAAACGTAAGAGCACAAAAATTAAACAACATTAAACAAGAAGATTTTTATCGATATAAATATATAGTAAATGAAATAATAGCCAAATACCACAAAATGACATTTTGAATAAAATATACTTACGTATAAAAAATAAAGCATACGTGTAAAAACATTTATTAAGAGATATGTAACTATTATACTTTTTATTAAGCTTTGATATTAATTAGATTGTAAAATATTTTAATGTATGATATTGTAACGGAACAGAGTTAATTTTTTTATAACACTAATAGTACTGTTATTTCCTAAATTCCACAACTAATTATAATATGCCATCATCTTTTACTTCCTAATGTATTATTATGAATATAAAATATTTTATGACAACAGTTGTTTAACAGAATATTTTAATTGTAAAAAAATAAACATAAATTTTAAAGAAATATCAAAATTTCACTTTTTCCAAGGGATATTTCTGCTGAATTATAGCAGTTACAAACTCGTTTGGAATCGATATCCTCATCGACCGGAATCGATATCATTATCGTCATGGAGAAGTTGCTCCTAATAATTATTTGTTTAGTTTAACGAATTAATAAACATAATAATGTTTTAAATTTTAACGTAAGTACAATTATTTCAGGTGTAAGCATTTTTTATTTCAGGCTACACAATAAACATTTCTTGACATAGTTGATACTATCAATTTAAAAGTATAATAAAAGTAATAAAATTAAAGTAGGTAGTATAAATTTAGTTGTGAGGAAGAGACAGATTTTAATTTAAAAATTGAAATCATTATCATAAAATATTATCTAGTTTTAAAGATACGAGTATAGATATTAATAAATATAGTAAGATTATGTAATTATGAGTTCCTTTTTTAATATGTTTAAGGAAATAAAAAAAAAATCTTATAGACAACATACAAGCATTATTGATTCTATTTTAATAATTAGAACTTTATAACACTGAAGTTAGTCATTTCGATCACAGTGAAAATTACGCAGGATGTATTGTAATATATATGCGTAAACATATTTTCATTTTCACCTTTAAATTCAAAATACAATGGAATCTAAACCATGGAACCCTAACTGTAAGCACTGTGCGACACTAACGCGTTTAATCAAATTTAATACATTAATTTGTAGGTAAGAACTGGTCGCGGCGAAACTCTTCGTTGGGCGGTATGCGTACCAAGTGCTTGCGACGCCAAAGCAGTTCAGGAATTCGTTACAGATGTGCTGATACGTACCGTCGGAAATGGAACTAGGGTAGAAGTCACTGAGCGAGATTGCTATACGCGTCGCCCTACAGATGTCACCAAATTGGACATCGGTTTTTTGTAAGTATTTTAAATGCTTATCAGAATTAGCACCCTAAAGTTTTTTTTTCCTTTATACTCCTGTTGGGCACAGGTTTCTTCTTTTTGATTGATCAAGGACGAGACTGCCACAGCGTTTAAAAAATGAGGCAGCCCTCACACGACCTTGAAGTATATTTTATTAATTGTACTGTATAATGGCGGCGTAAGAATATAAACTAATTCATATTATCCGGTGATTGTCGTAAGAGACGTCATAGGAGAAACGGAGGAGCATCTTCAGAAAAACAGAAAGAGAAGCAACAAACAACTTCCGATAATAACTGAAAATAACAAAAAACTGCGGTTAACAACCCGCCTACCAAGCGCTGCAACTATGGCAAAATTGCTACTTATGAGGTCTATAATAACCCAGTTTATGTATGACTTTGGACTTTTAATAGGCGTTATTGAATGAATGACATACATTATAAATATTCTTTATAATATTTTTTCTTATAGCAGAGCATGTGGTAAATCTTTGCCTACTAGTACGAAGATGCCACTCAAGAATCTTTCATCGCCATCGGTTGTCGGTTTTTCAAGCTATATTGCCAGCTCATTGCCACTTCTGCTTACTAATTCCTCAGGCGAATTCAGTTACTATTGCATACCTTAAGCGAAAGTTCAAGGTATGTTCTACTATCGCCTAAAAATTAAGATTCCAACGTTTTATCGAATAAAATCGTATCTAGCAATCATATCATACATATGAATGATATAAAAAGCACATTGTTAGAAAGATAAATGATTGTTGAACTTATTAATATTTTTTTTAAATTGATTAATTGCTATTTAAAAATAAAAAAGGGGTTTTTGTGTCTTATGGTGTAGATTTATCACGTCCGGAAGGCTTGTAAACACTCTAACTTTTGAAAATATCAATTGTTTAACTCAATCTATTTTTTAATCTCTTCATCTATCATGTGGGAAGCCACTGAATGTAAATGGCAGTGTAATTTTGTTTTGTTTCGCTATAATTAATTTTTTTCGGCTCCAAAATGGCGAAATATTCGTTGATTTGGTAGCCTTGTATGTAAATTAATTCTGTAAAGGGAGCTAAAGTCACAGAGTAGTTTACTCACTCACTCAGTTCGACGCACAGAGTACTTTTTATATACTGGTGAGTCACCGTCGTGAGTGGACATTGTTTCGGATGTTTGCAGCGGCTCAAAAAGATAGCTGTACAAATACACAATATTCGAATATCCAAATTTCTTAAATACCTGATTATTATAATAATAAGAGATTTTTTTTTATTACAATATTTTAAAAGCACAGAATAAATAATAGTAGTACGTATTAAAAGTAAGTAGTATCAATTTTTTTGTCATGGGTGACAGTTTGATGGTTTTCGAGTGTTGAAACCGATAGGGTTGTCGAAATGTAAATCCAAGATGGCGGCCGCAATAGGTATAAATTTTTTCATCTTGGGTGTCATTTTCATGGTTTTCGAGGGTGTTGAAGCCGATAGTGCTGTCGAAATGTAAATCCAAGATGGTGGCTGCAATAGGTATAAATTCTTTCATCATGGGTGTCATTTTCATGGTTTCGAGGGTGTTGAAGCCGATAGTGCTGTTGAAATGTAAATCCAAGATGGCGGCTGAATTAGGTAACAATTTTTTCATCATGGGTGTCATTTTCATGGTTTTCGAGGGTGTTGAAGCCGATAGTGCTGTTGAAATGTAAATCCAAGATGGCGGCTGAATTAGGTACCAATTTTTTCATCATGGGTGTCATTTTCATGGTTTTCGAGGGTGTTCAAGCCGATAGTGCTGTCGAAATGTAAATCCAAGATGGCGGCTGCAAAAGATAAATTTTTTCATCTTGGGTGTCATTTTCATGGTTTTCGAGGGTGTTGAAGTCGATAGTGCTGTCGAAATGTAAATCCAAGATGGCGGCTGCAAAAGATAAATTTTTTCATCTTGGGTGTTATTTTCATGGTTTTCGAGGGTGTTGAAGTCGATAGTGCTGTCGAAATGTAAATCCAAGATGGCGGCTGCAATAGCTATCAATTTTTTCATCATGGTTATCATTTTCATGGTTTTCGAGGGTGCTGAAGCCGATAGTGCTGTTGATATGTAAATCCAAGATGGCGGCTGAATTAGGTACCAATTTTTTCATCATGGGTCTAATTTTCATGGTTTTCGAGGGTGTTGAAGCCGATAGTGCTGTCCAAATGTAAATCCAAGATGGCGGCTGCAATAGGTATAAATTTTTTCATCATGGGTATCATTTTCATGGTTTTCGGGGGTGTTGAAGCCGATAGTGCTGTTGAAATGTAAATCCAAGATGGCGGCTGAATTAGTTACCAATTTTTTCATCATGGGTGTCATTTTCATGGTTTTCGAGGGTGTTGAAGCCGATAGTGCTGTCCAAATGTAAATCCAAGATGGCGGCTGCAATAGGTATAAATTTTTTCATCATGGGTGTCATTTTCATTGTTTTCGAGGGTGTTGAAGCCGATAGTGCTGTCGAAATGTAAATCCAATATGGCGGCTGAATTAGTTACCAACTTTTTCATCATGGGTGTCATTTTCATAATTTTCGAGGGTGTTGAAGCCGATAGTGCTGTCCAAATGTAAATCCAAGATGGCGGCTGCAATAGGTGTAAATTTTTTCATCATGGGTGTTATTTTCATGGTTTTCGAGGGTGTTGAAGCCGATAGTGCTGTTGAAATGTAAATCCAAGATGGCGGCTGAATTAGGTAACAATTTTTTCATCATGGGTGTCATTTTCATGGTTTTCGAGGGTGTTGAAGCCGATAGTGATGTTGAAATGTAAATCCAAGATGGCGGCTGATTTAGGTACCAATTTTTTCATCATGGGTGTCATTTTCATGGTTTTCGAGGGTGTTGAAGCCGATAGTGCTGTCGAAATGTAAATCCAAGATGGCGGCTGCAAAAGATAAATTTTTTCATCTTGGGTGTCATTTTCATGGTTTTCGAGGGTGTTGAAGTCGATAGTGCTGTCGAAATGTAAATCCAAGATGGCGGCTGCAATAGCTATCAATTTTTTCATCATGGGTATCATTTTCATGGTTTTCGAGGGTGCTGAAGCCGATAGTGCTGTCGAAATGTAAATCCAAGATGGCGGCTGAATTAGGTACCAATTTTTTCATCATGGGTGTAATTTTCATGGTTTTCGAGGGTGTTGAAGCCGATAGTGCTGTCGAAATGTAAATCCAAGATGGCGGCTGCAATAGATATCAATTTTTTCATCGTGGGTGTCATTTTCATGGTTTTTGAGGGTGCTGAAGCCGATAGTGCTGTCGAAATGTAAATCCAAGATGGCGGCTGCAATAGGTATAAATTTTTTCATCATGGGTGTCATTTTCATTGTTTTCGAGGGTGTTGAAGCCGATAGTGCTGTCGAAATGTAAATCCAAGATGGCGGCTGAATTAGTTACCAATTTTTTCATCATGGGTGTCATTTTCATGGTTTTCGAGGGTATTGAAGCCGATAGTGCTGTCCAAATGTAAATCCAAGATGGCGGCTGCAATAGGTGTAAATTTTTTCATCATGGGTGTTATTTTCATGGTTTTCGAGGGTGTTGAAGCCGATAGTGCTGTTGAAATGTAAATCCAAGATGGCGGCTGAATTAGGTACCAATTTTTTCATCATGGGTGTCATTTTCATGGTTTTCGAGGGTGTTGAAGCCGATAGTGCTGTCGAAATGTAAATCGAAGATGGCAGCTGCAAAAGATATAATTTTTTTCATCTTGGGTGTGATTTTCATGGTTTTCAAGGGTGTTGAAGCCGATAGTGCTGTCGAAATGTAAATCCAAGATGGCGGCTGCAATAGATATCAATTTTTTCATCATGGGTGTCATTTTCATGGTTTTTGAGGGTGCTGAAGCCGATAGTGCTGTCGAAATGTAAATCCAAGATGGCGTCTGCAATGGGTATCAATTTTTTCATCATGGGTGTCATTTTCATGGGTTTCGAGATTGTTGAAGCCGATAGTGCTGTCGAAATTTAATCCAAGATGGCGGCTGCAATAGGTATAAATTCTTTCATCATGGATGTCATTTTCATGGTTTTCGAGGGTGTTGAAGCCGATAGTGCTGTTGAAATGTAAATCCAAGATGGCGGCTGAATTAGGTTCGACAGCACGAAATGTATTTAAGCTACTTTAAAAAATTCCGTATAATCATGTTATACGTATTTTTTATGCGCTTAAGGTATGCTCAATTGGATTTACCAATTATGTTTCTACTGCGGATATACTCATTTATAAGTCTATTACGTAGAGTAACTCCGACCATAGCCCTCTCTATAGCTTGCTGAGCGACCTTGAGCTTTCCTCATAGGGCCAGCAGTGATAGACCAAGTCTCAGATCCATATGTAATCACTGACAACACGCATTAGTAGTATAATCTTGATATCGAGTTTTGAGGTAAACGTGACGAGAAAATGTGTCGTAAAATCCTGAAAGCTGCGCAGCCGAGTTGAATCCGCCAATCATTGGACTTACCTAGTCGGACAATTTGTCCTATGAAAACATACTCGTCGACAACTTCGAGCATAGCGCTCCCAACAACTACTGGCATAGGTGTTTTATAGATATTATACATGACCTTCGGTTTTACAAACATCAGAACGCCTGAAAATACAATGTCAGATTTTGTTCTATGAAAAAAATTGTTATATTCTTACACCGTCACTAAACGGTATCGACCTCACGAATACAATTTTTTAGGTTTATTTAAGTTCAGTGTTTTTATTGTATATTTCATTTGTACAATGTATAATGTGATTAGTGTTCGTACAAACACATGGTATACAATCACAGCGTGGTCCTTTTCCGCTCGAGGCGACCCATTATTAACTCTACAGTCACAATACAACTCCAACGTAGGTAAGCTGCAACACAAATGGGTCGGCTCGGAAAATGAAACACGTTCTCACAGAATACCAACGTGAAATGGTAGCATTATGGAAAAGTGGCAACTTTCATTCTATTCCTCAAGGGTGACAACTCATCCGCATTTTGGTTCGTAACCGAAGATAGATGTAAGTGTTAATGGACCTCAGCATCCATTTATCATCGGGTGGGCTGTATGGATTGTCAGATTTACTTAATTTGAAATGTCCTTCTCTAATTTTAGATGGCTATGTATCGAAATTTACACTTAAAAAACTAAACTTGACTTTAATTTTTTTTTATAGGATTAGGGTGACAAACGAGCACACAGTCCACCTGATGGGAAGTGGTTGCTGCGGCCCATAGACATCTACATCTATCCTTTATTACAAATCAAAATGTAGATGCGTTGTCACCCGTGAGGACTAAGATGGAATGCCTCATTTCCAGTAAAAAGGGCATCCGGCCACCTGCACTCACCAAGCGAAACGCAGAGGTAAATCTCTACTTCACGCTGGTTTTCTGTGAGGTCGTGGCACCACCCCGGTTCGAGCCGGCCCATTCGTACGACAGCAAAAGCTGCCGCTTGGCTCTACCACTGTTAAATTTAATAAACACAATTTCTTTGTTGCAGGTCCTTTATGCTGGCTATTATTGCTATAATCACTCTATGCACATTGTACGAAGTTTACACAAAGGTATACAGTAAAAATAAAAGTACAGTTACACATGAACTGATACTATCATTTTCACTTATTAATAATATGAAAAAAATATTTTCCACCAAACAAAACAATGGTCTAGGTCTGGAATGTATTGCCGGAATCAAATCACTGGCCATGATTTTTATAGTTGGTGGACATGCTTGTCTTTTTATTGGTAGTGGACCTGTAATGGACGCTGAAGCTTGGGATCGGGTAAGTGTTAAGACATTATAATAAATAACTTCTACTACATTATTTTATTTCTATCGAAAGGTACACAATATTTATCATTAACATTACGAGACGAGCTGCCTTCTCATTTTCTGCCGATTTCCAAAAAGGAGACGGTACTCAATTCGACTGTATGTTTATTTTTATCTGCCGACTTCCAAAAAGGAGACGGTACTCAATTCGAGTGTATGTTTTTTTTTATGTGTGTTACCTCATAACTTTGTACTGGGCGAACCGAATTCGATGATTCTTTTTTTATATGAAAGCTGATAGTTCTCGTGTGGTCCCATATGAATTTGATCAAGGTCGGACCAATGGTTATTGAGTTATTCTTAAATAACCTATATTGAAGTCGCTTATATTGAAGTCGGCTGTACAAAATTTTTAATTTTAAATTATTTTTATGTGTGTTACCTCATAACTTTTTACTGGGTAAACCGATTTCGATGATTCTTTTTTTCATTCGAAAGCTGGTACTTCACATGTGGTCCCATATGAATTTGATGTAGGTTAGACCAATAGTTTTTGAGTTATTCTTAATAACTTATATTGAAGTCGGCTATACAAAATTTTAAATTTTAAATTATATAGCGTACAGTTACCCGCCCGTTTAAATAAAAAAGTGAATTCAAATAATCGTTTTGATAACTACTCCATGTCGTATTCGGAGACAGAATCGTCTTTCGTCCCAAATTTCATTAGAATTCTTCCAGGCGTTGAAACGTGATTAAAGATAATTTAAAATTAAAAATTTTGTACTGCCGACTTCAATATAAATTATTAAGATTAACTCTAAAACTATTGGTCTGACCTTAATCTAATTCATATGAGACCACACGAGAAGTATCAGCTTTCATATAAAAAAAGAATCATTGAAATCGGTTAACCGAGTACAAAGTTATGAGGTAACACACATAAAAAAATATACAATCGAATTGAGTACCGTCTCCTTTTTAGAAGTCGGCAGAAAAGAATAAACATTCATTTTTTTAGTGTTTCAATTAGTACTATAATCGATAATCGTGTAAATAGTATACTTTAATGTAATAGTTATCGTTATTAACATAATGTTTTGTTAAATTTATTCTGGTCTACGGTAGTAATGTAATGTTATTATAATGTATAATGTATAGCACTATGTACTATGCCTGATGACTGCTTGTTGGCATTGAGTTAATGTACTACGTACATTATAACACATCGTAGGTTTGTTAATGGCGTTCACAGAGTAACAGTGCTGCAGTACTATTGCTGCAGCAAAATGCTGAGTCGGCGGTCTTTTTATTACTACACATTAATTTCTCGTATATTTTATCTATGTATATTATTTCGTAGAGCCGTTGTAGCTCAGGGGCAAAGCGCCCGCTGTAAATTACACAGTACGCGACTAACCCGCGTTCGATCCTCTTCGACACCAATGAAATTGTTAATTGTAATTTTAAGCGCTGATTTACTACGTGCTCGGCGGTGAAGGAAAACATCGTGAATAAACCTACATGTCTTAGAAATAAGAAAAAAATATTTCGAAAATATGTGAAGTTCGCCAACACGCATTGGGGCAGCGCGATGGACTTTTATTTGCCCTAAAACCCTCTCAGAAATGAGAGGAGGCCTGTGCCCGCAGTGGGATGTATATAGGCTGTAAATTTAACTTTAACTTTTATTTTGTTTTGTAGCGATGAATAAAGATATCTTCTTTCTTAAAACAAACATAATTTCACATTACAATAATATTGGTGAGATAAGATCGCTTGTTCGTAAATATAGCTACATGATATCAATATTTGATATGAGAATATGAAATTCGTTGCCTAAAAAATGAAGTGCACATTTTTTTTAACGAAGACTCTTTTTATTTGTTTTAAGCGACTATATAAAAGTAGGTTAAAAATAAATTTAATAATATATTTTTATAATCGTATTAAAGTAAATATTATCAAATACACTGTAAAATTATTTAAACGTATGTGATACAATATGTCCGAGATTAATTTATAAATTAACACAGTTAACGTAGCTTATTTTTATTTACCGTCTAGCTGGTAACAGCTACCCGTTTCGATAGAGGTAAATTATTAAACACAAGTAAAAGGCCAGTTACGTGGGCTAAGCCCACTCAGGACATGTTATCTTTAAAATCACTGGTCAAAGACCTTTAGATTGATATAAAATAATAAGCAAAAAGTCCAAAGTCCAAAAGTCGCATCTCAGCTACTCAGCTGTCATTGTCAATTACGTTTAGATTAGTAAGTAATTATTATTATCACAAAATTTAAAAGTATTTTATGTCTAATTCCGCGACCATACCGAAATTATATGTAAAATTTCATTAGAATTCGTCCGGCTGTGCAAACGTGATTGAAGGACAAATATCCTAACAAATATACTATTGCATTTGATAAATTCGTGAGTTAAAATACCAGAAAAGACAATGTCAATGATCTAAAAATTAATATTCTAATATATAAAAAATTTGTGTTCGTATTTTATGCGCTGCTATATCGTTCATCAGATTGCGATAAAACTTAGTCAACTTATTGCTTGCACTTGCGCGAGGGTTATAGGCATAGTTCAATTAACTTACAGTAGGTGACGCGCGTATCGTATCGACACATTTATTTTAAAGTTATATATTATCATTCAATTTCAATGAATGTATTATCATTCCTAATTAAAAAATATAACTCTTCCAAATTTAAAACAGTATTTACTCTATTATTTCTTCTGCGGCTGCAACGCGCTAGGTACCAGCAAATCTATAATAAAATCTGAATCACATTTCGGATTGATTTCATGAAAATGCGTTCCATTATTATTATTACCTATTATTCACATAATAAACAATGGCGACAATAGAGAAGGGTGAAAGAATCAGGCGGAGGCCTTTGTTCAATGAGGGCTAATAATCTTCCATTCACCAGATGTCGCTAGTTGCGACTGAGGTAAAGTTTTTCGTTACATAGTGTCAGTTAATTAAGAAATTACTTTTAAATAATAGTTTATCATTATCTAGACTATTATATTAATATACAACACAATGCGTCAGTGGCTTAATTTTAAATTTTTTGCACTTTATAACTCTTTTTGTTAATTTTTCTACTTTAAGTTATATTTACAGTTTGGTTTATTCATTTCTAATGTAATTAATATAAAATATAACTAACAATACGGAAAGAAACCTTAAATATTACATTTTCCTAAGAAATTATCCTCCCCGCTATGAAATCTGTCAAATATTTTACCTCACTGTAAAGTGGCGCCGCCCTGGTGGCAGAAAAAGTTGTGGATTTATTATATATTAATCTGACTCGTCCGTGTCATATTTTTTTTATTAGTTATTCAAACTACTAAAGTGCAGTTTTTATTTTTGAAGTATTTATGATGTGGTTGGGTGGAAGAATATAATATTTTTTTTTTTCAAAAAATAATACAATAATTATTTGTTAAATATTGTGTGTACTGTAATATTGACAAATGTCGACTGCGCAACCTCCAAAACGAGGTGAAATAGCGCGTGTTTAACGCGCTATTTCACCTCGTTTTGGAGGTTCATAGAAGATAAGTGAGATAATCTGCTGAAGGATATCGAGCCATCACAAACTGCCTTCTGGCAGTTGACACGAGCTCTGGAAGCAGAACAATCCTCACCTATGTCGCCTCTCATCAGGCCAGCAAACCTTTATCTCGGTTTCGACGAATCTGAAAAGGCCGAATGCCTCGCTGACAGCTTAGAGAGCCAATGTACTCACTCTAACGAACCTACAGATCCCGCTCACCTTGCAGAGGTCGAAGCGGAGGTCGAGCGTAAGTCTGCACTACCACCTGCGGGCGACCCCCTAGAACCTGTGACTGTCGACAAAGTGACAGAAGTAATTAAAAGTTTTAACAGGAATTGAGCACCCGACCCCGATGGCATTAACAACAGGGCACTAAAATCTCTCTTCGCGGTGTTAGCATGCCTCCTAGTAAGTTCAACGCTCTTCTTTCCAGTTGTTCCTTCCGGGAAGCATGAAAAGGGGCATTTAAATTAATTACATTAATAAAACAAAACTACTGCTAAGAGCCTAACTAAATAAAAATTAAAATAAGTAGGTTTTTTAGGTAGTAGTTGTAGGTTAAATTTAGGTAGGTTTTCAAATTTTATTTGCAGGTACCTTAGTCTAGAACAAAAACTTAATAAATATATACTAAGAAAATATCTAGTTATGTATACAATATTATGTTCTGTATCTCGATACCTACTACTATCTTAAGAACTACCCAGAGCTATGGAAAGAAAACATCAAATAGTCGATTATAACCTCTAATTTGATTATTTCAACCGACTTCAAAAAAGGAGGAGGTACGCAATTCAAATGTATTTTTATGTTAGGTACCTCAAAAGTTTTTTCTAGGTAAACCGATTTTGATGATTCTTTTTTATTTGAAAGCAATCAAGATTTGACCAGTATTTTTTGAGTTATTAAGAGTGTATTAGTTTTCGAGGGTGTTGAAACGGATAGGGTTGTGTAAATGTAAATCCAAGATGGTGGCCGCAAAAGGTATCAATTTTTTCATCATGGGTGTCATTTTCATGGTTTTCGAGGGTGCTGTAGCCGATAGTGCTGTCGAAATGTAAATCTAAGGTGGCGGCTGCAATAGGTACAAATTTTTCATCATGGGTGTCATTTTCATGGTTTTCGAGGGTGTTGAAGCCGATAGTGCTGTCGAAATATAAATCCAAGATGGCAGCTGAATTAGGTACCAATTTTTTCATCATGGGTGTAATTTTCATGGTTATCGAGGGTGTTGAAGCCGATAGTGCTGTTGAAATGTAAATCCAAGATGGCGGCTGCAATAAATATCAATTTTTTCATCTTGGGTGTCATTTTCATGGTTTTCAAGAAAGTTGAAGCCGATAGGGTTGTCGAAATGTAAATCCAAGATGGCGGCTGCAATAGATATAAATTTTTTCAATTGCCAAGTCAATCTATGTATCAATCTATGGACTGAATAAATTAACCGAATTGGTATTACATGGATCTCACAACTTTTTACGGTAGAAGAACTGAGTTGCGAGACTTGGCTTTTTTTTCAGGTTATGTTTTTGATGGCATTAAACATATATCTTAACATGAATAAAACAATAAAGCTAAAGAGGCAATGTATCGCATATAAAACTCGACGATGCGAAAACCGATGGGGAACAAAGATTCTAGAGTTGTAGCCTCGTACCGGTAAGCGGAGTGTATAGGACGGCCACCTACTAGATGGAGTGACTACTAAGCACAACATACAGAAGGTTGAGGGATAGAAGTGGCTCAGGACCGTGTTTATTTGAAGGAGGTCAATATTCAGTTGTGAACTTGTGAAGGGCTGTAACGATGATGATGAATTTCCAAATTACGGAAATGTAAACTTCCATTAGTCTCACCCATTAATTTTTTTTTCAATCGACTCCAAAAGTGGAGCAGGACCTTTATACGACTGTATTTTCAAAGTGAAAAATTCTTTAGCAGTGTTGTGATTTGAAACAAATGAAACGAAAAAGCGACACTATGAAGAGACAAATATATAAATCTATACGAGAGAATGACAAATGTTATTTGGACGGAAAAAATTAAATAATTTAACGCTCGGCAGGGCGCGCGAACGACGACTAGCACCCGATGAGAAACGAAAGAAAATAAACGAGGTGGCACGGCTCAGAGCGTGATATACGCGGTACAGCTAGTTCTGTATAAAGTGTTTCCTATTATATCGGCCTTCAGCGTGTGCGTTGCTTTAATAATGGCTAATATAACTTATAAATGTTAAAATAAAGAATTAAATAATTACAATTTTTTATCGAATAAATAAAATAAATTATATTGAATAAAATTATCATATCCAAACTATACCATCCACGATTTCTATCTTATAGTCTATTCATATCTTATTGATTTTTATTAAATAAGTGTATTTTACGGACCACCTGGAGAGTCAATCAATTTTTTGTCCGTGTTCGATGAAATGATTTTACCTATAGAATTCATTGTATAGGTAAAATTATTTTATCGAACAAAAATTGATTGACTTCAGTAGACGTCGCTGTTATAAAGCAATTTTAGTTGAAAAAAAATATTCTTTTCATTCACTAAACTAAAATTTACGCGGTACATGTCTAAAAATAAGAATCATTTATTTGTTATAAAATCAAACTTTTATGTTATATTTTATGCCGCACTTGTGGTTGAAAATCATCAAAATAAATAAATCATTTGCTGTAAAATGTTTTTGTTTTATATTCCATTTCATTTGAAGGTTGATCGCTTCTACAGCGTGTGAACTTCACTCATCTTTTTTATGTGTGTTTACCTCAGAACATTTTTTCTAGATGAAGAGATTTTGATGATTACCTTTTTTATTTGAAAGCGAGTGCGTCTCATGTGGTCCCATATAAATTTGATCAAGATCTGACCAGTAGTTTTTGAGTTATCCTTAATAATTACAATTTAATTGACTTATATTGTAGTCGGTTGTACAAATATTTAATTTTACCACTTGTGTTCTAATGTTACAGTTGATAAAGCAGCCGGCTAACGCGTTCATGTTGAGCAACACTTTACTTGTGGACACTTTTCTCATGCTGAGCGCCTTCCTGTTCTGTCGCCTACTTCTGATCGAGTTTGACAAACGAAGAGGAAAACTTAATGTTATACCGATTTTGATATTTCGGTACATCAGGTAATTTAATATTTAGACCTTTTGGTGATGATAATATTTTGACGTTTTTAAACGTATTAGAGCCACGCTGCTGCTATATTATGGTTGTAGCACGAATGTGTCGGCTTGCCTGGGGAACGCCTACGTTTTCACAGAATACCAGCGTGGAATAACAAATAGATTCTTAATTGAGGACCGTAGGTGTCTATGGGCCACAACATCCTTTTACCATCAGGTAGTCTGTGCTTGTTTGTCACCATTATTCTATAAACAAAATTTGCTATCTATTAGCATTTATTATTTCTCTAGAATATCTTTTCCGACATTCAAGAGGCGAATAGGATATTATTCAGTAAACAAAACGAAATGCCTACATTCTTATATCTAATCCCTTTCATTAATAGCATTGGATATATTTTTACCAGTTTGTCAAAATTACATGTTTTACATAATTCGTATTGGAATACCAATTCAATCATGTTATAGTCTGTTACAAGCGAATAAATATCCCATTAGTGTATTAAAATAAATTGTTGTAGCATAACATATAAATTGGTTGAATATTAAAATATTATTATTTTATGTAAATCATTAGGTTCAAGAAACTATAATGGATTTACATCTGCCATTAAAAACTTGATATTGAAGTCACTCTGTAACTTAGTGACTTCAAAGTAGACATGGGACGAGTACTCGGTTTGGATTCGGTACTCGGTGGATTCGGCCTTTTTTAGGGTTTGGCCGAGCACTGAGTATTAACGGATGAGTATTAATGAGTATTAATTATATTCCAGAGAAAAATAAAGACAAAAAGCCAGTTTTTATCATTATTATTATATTACACACATTAAAACATCAGGAACATGAGAAGCAGCAGAAATAATTAGAACGTACATATTAATCTACAATAGAAATTATTAATACTAATATTTAAAATTTAAGAGAGGAAGATCAATAATTTTTCTAGATGTTTTCCGATATAACGATTTCTATAAGCAGTCATTTTCGCGCTTGATAATTAGGTTGATAATTAGGTTGATAATTAGAGGTTGATAATTATTTTCATTGGGTTGTGAATTGTTCACGTTTAATTAGTACAGTTGGAATATTTTCGAAAGACAGGACTCTGATTGTTGTACATACATACTTATCTATACTGACTTTGAAACAGGCAGGTTGATTAATTCAGATTTAGTGAGAAATTAATTCGATTAGATACGCTTTAAGAGATGCTGATTGGGTCTTTCTGCTCAAAGGATCGTACTAATTGCATTTAACAATAATCCAATTATTTATATGCGGAGATACTGGATTGCCATTGGTTATTTTAAATGCCCAGTTATACTTATGTTTAGATTTTCCTTTGTCATGTTCAAATTAATAATAATTTATTCGATATTCCTTTCGTTAATTGAATTACTTGCTCTCTTATGATAGATAATAATTTTATTTCCTGAGTACAAATTAGATATGAATGAATAACATTTTTGAATATTTATTTAAATATTAAAATAATGAAAATATTCAAGTGCTGTGAAGCGACGGCGTAAGAATATCCACTAACCCATATTATCATCCCGTGAGCGTCGAAATAGGTGACAGAGAGAAACTGAAACAGGACACGGGCAACAAGCAATATTTTCCTGATAATAGCAGAAAGGTAATAAAAAACTGCGCTTGCCGAACCCGCCTGCTAAGCCGGGTAACTAAGGCAAAATCAAAATATGAGGCAATGTTTGGGGGAGGCCTATGGTCGGTAGTCGGTTTTTGATGATCTGTAATGAATGAAAATAGTCAATAGCTCACTAAATTTTTTGAAATATATTTGCATTATTTGAAAATAGCTAATATAAATGGAGCCACCTAACGTTTAATCACTATTCCTAACCGTGGTTTTTGAGTTTAAATCCAAATAGAAATTAACAGATTATGCTATTCTGTAGTCATTAGTAAACAGTGTGTGCTTATATTTTTAATAATTAAGTGTTCCGAATATTCCGAAAAATTTAACTCATTAATTATCATTCAGTTTAGCATATTAAAGTCCATATTGGACACAGGCTTCGTCTATAGATTGCCTCATAAGGAAAATAGCTGCCTTAGTTACAGAGCTTGGTAGGCGGGTTGGCAACCACAGTTTTTTATTACTCGAGCTCCAAGCAGAAAGGTGCTACTTGCCAACTCCTGATTTGTTTCATTCCGTCCCCTCTTACGACAACCGCTGTATGATACGAGTATGAGGTAGTGGATTGTCTTACGGCAATCCAATCCTAACGATTATAGAAAAAAAATACAAAGAATCCCACTGCAATGATTTTACTAATGTAAGATATACTTCTCATAACATATACGTGGTAGAGCCATGCTGTAACTATATTAGTAGTATAGTTGTTGCGCGGATGGGTCGGCTCGACCGGGGAAGGACCACGCTCTCACAGAATACCAGCGTAAAATAGTAGCTTTAAACTGCTGTGTTATGGTGAGTGTAGAGAACTGGAGACCCTTTTTAATTGAAAAGGGGCTTTCCATCTTAGTCCTCAGGGGTTGCAACTCATCTTTTTTTTATAGAATAGGGTGACAAACGAGCACACAGGCCACCTGATGGTAAGTGGTTGCTGTGGCCCATAGATATCTGCATTTATCCTCGTTTGCGAATCAAATTGCAGATGCGTTGTCACCCGTTAGGACTAAGATGGAATGCCTCTTTTCCAGTAAAAAGGGTCTCCGGTTCTCTACACTCACCATACGAAACACAGTAGTGTTAAGCTGCTATTTTACGCTGGTATCCTGTGTGAACGTGGTCCTTCCCCGGTCGAGCCGACCCATTCGTGCTACAACTATACTACTAATATACCTGCAGCATAGCTCTACCACGTAAAGAAATCTGCATTTTGATTCTTAATCGAGGATAGATGTAGATGTGTATGGGCCACGGCAACCACTTACCATTAAGTGAAATTTGTGCTCGTTTGTCACCCTATCCTTTAAAAAAATATACATGTTGCATGTATTTGACATTTGCAGATCAATACTTTTCATGTGATATAAGAAACATTTCGTTGTTATAATTTTTAAGGTCGCAAGTTTTAGACAGACCATGCCCACCACATATGCTTTATTCTTTACACTAAGGCCGTATTATGTATTGTATGCTGATATTAACAGACATAGATTCAGATCTATGCCTGTGTCATATATTATGCTACCCACGTATTCATGAAAGATAGAGTGAGATAAATCAGATAACATTTGTCAAAACCCTTCGACTAGTTTAGCACCTGCGTGCGGACATAAGAATGGAATCGAGTACATAATATAAGCTAAAATATTACCTAAATTAAGAGAAGAGTGTGGTTTGAAAGATGATGTTGTGACTAGGGTTAAGAAAGGAATGCTTCGGTGGTTTAGTCATGTAGAAAGAATGAAGGAGGACAGAGTGACAAAGCAAATTTATGTTGCAGAGGTGAATGGCAGAGTCGGGAAAGGACGCCCTAAGCGAAAGTTTATCGACCAAATTGGCGATATATTGAACATGGGCCAAATTAAGAGTACCCTTAACCGACGAGCGTGTAAGCGTAGGTATATGGATGTGGAGGAGGCGAGAGAGGTGTGTCAGGATCGTGCAAAATGGAAGTCCATAGTCTCTGCCTACCCCTCTGGGTGACAGGCGTGAGTGTTTATGTATTAAGAGCTTTGCCACTGTTGAATATACAATTGCAACTGTTTATAGTCATATACTTTTATCAAAATTAGAGTCAATCAAAGTCCACTGCTGAATTACCTGCCCCATAGACTGACTTTAAGAGGGGATATCTACTGTGGTTTCGACGCTTGGTAGGCAGGTTTGCAATCGCAGTTATTTCATAATTATTATTATTGAGTTATTCAGAAAAGTGCTGCTGTTTTATTATCTATCATCTATCGCATTTTACAACATCCTCAGGATGTTTCATCAAGCGTTTAATTACTATCAGGTGGATAGTACGATCATTTGTTATACATAATTTCATAAAAAATAACAAGCCGCTTGAAAATGTAGTATAAAACTATAAAATTATGATCTATTATTTAAGACAAAAGAGACCCATCATCGAATTTAGTAACTTAGGTATTGTCAGGGTGACGATGGAAAGTCCTGGAAAGACCACATGGCTTCCGATATGGCAACATAAAAATGTACTATACGGTAGATCTAAGATGCAGCTACGTTATGGTTGTAGCACGAATGGGTCAACACGACCGGGGTAGGATCACGTTCTCACAGAAAACCAGCGTAAAATAGCAGGTTAATGCTGCTGTGTTTCGTATAGTGAGTGTAGAGAACCGAATACTCTTTTTACTGGCATTCCATTTCATTCCTCAAGGAATAAAATATAAAATATAGATGCGTGGTTACACGCATCTATATTTTGATTTTCAATTGAGGATAAATGTAGTTGTCTATGGGCCACAGCATCCATTTACCGTCAGGTGGACTATGAATAGAATAGAATAGAAATAATAGAATAGAATAGGTAAGACTAATTTTTTATTCAATATAGATCACAGAATAGAATAGAATAGAATAGAATAGAATAATTTTTTATTCAATGTGTAATTCTTATTGAAAGTCATTTTTTACTTTACCACTGGTTCTAAAAAAAAACCTCTGTCCTGGGAAGAACCAGCAAGAAACCCAGCGGGACTTTTTTTCAAAGCAAATTTTACAATAATGGTTGTACTAACTATATAAGTACAACATTTATTTTAGAAACAGCTTGGAAGCGATCACCTCATTCCCAGGGGTTATTATCAACCATGTATTCATTTATACTATAATAACCCTTTTTATACAGTTTCAACTTAACAAAACATTTAAACTTGAAACATTTGTAATTCTTATTGAAAGTCATTTTTTACTTTACCATTGGTTCGAAAAAAATCCTCTGTCCTGGAAAGAACCAGCAAGAAACCCGGCGGGACTTTTTTTATGTGTTCCTTTGTTACCTTTATTCTACAAAAAAAATGTCGTTTTTATCAAACGCAAATATCCAAACTAGCTACAGGGAGTAGTGTCACCTGTCAAAGGTGCGGCAAGAAATGCTGCGATCACCAATACGCCTGCTAAGCACAGTGATTAAGGCCAATTATATCTAAGAAGGGAGAGTCCAATGTCCAATGTCTGACATGGAATTTCATGGGCTAATTAAGACAAAGAAGGCTATATGTAAAAATATGAAAAACAAATATTCTTATAGCCATAAGAATGTTTGCTAGATTAATATGTAAAAAAGTTACTGTTATACAGCCTATATACATACATCCCACAGGCCTCCTCTGACATCTGAGAGGGTTAAATATTAAATTAATTTGTGCAAAATATTTCTATCAATATATGTATCATGTAACATACTTAATAATTGCGATTTGACAAGTTATGCTAAATCCAACAAACATTTGAGTTAATAATTAGTTATTTACACCAAAATAGTCCTTCCAACAGCCAGCGTAAATTGATCTTAAAAGGCATCGAATGTTAATGTCTCAAGAGTAGCTCTAGGTTGAATTCTTGTTGCGAAACTTAATCCATTACAAAACTGTAATTGAAAGTTGCTGCTATAATTTATTTTATTTCTAGGGTAACCCCAGCATATGTAGTGGTGATTTTATTCTACTTGACCTGGCTTTCGAAGATAGGGGAGGGACCCCTATGGGAAAACAGAATGCAGTTAGAACAAGAGAGGTGTATGGAAACTTGGTGGGCAAACATATTGTACATAAACAATTACATCAAGACGGACCAACTTGTAAGTATATAATTTGTTTCTTTTAGATAGGTCAAATAGCATAATATATAATATGTAATAGCAATAATTTAAGTTGGACCAGTATTTAAGAAAAAGTGATTAATAAAACATAAATAATCCAGCATCGTAATAATGAATAGAACGACTCCGCAAAAGCGTAATGCGTTCCGCATGTCCCGGATTCCTGCTCGGATGCCACTTTCTGCTGTTACGTTAATATATAATAGATGTTGATTTTGGAAAAAAATGTTTTGAAAAATTAAACCATTATGTTTGTGAGAAGTAAAACTTGTGTAAAGTTATGAAAAATTTTACGACATTTTTCACTAAATTTTATATTAATAAACTAGCTGTTCCCCGCGACTTCACCCGCGTGTAATTTAGGTTTATAATTTTTTTGCGCGGAACCTTAATTCTTTTTCAAAAACAAAAGGAGCCTAAGTTACTTATTATAACATCAGCAGTCTGCCAGAGAAAGTCCCATCAAAATCGGTTCAGCTGTTTCGGAGATTAGCCGGAACAAAGAGACAGACAGACGGACATAAAAATTTAAAAAATTTGTTTTTGTTATAAGTACCATATTGAAGTGTCTGCTTGTAATGTCAAAATAACAGCTTTTCACTAATTGCATATGAAAGTATATACGGTATTTATAACAAAAACACAATTTTTAACATTTTTGTCTGTCTGTTTACCTGTCTGTCTGTCTGTTTGTTCCGGCTAATCTCCGAAACGGCTGGATCGATTTTGACGGGCAACTGAACAGACAGATCTCTAATTGCATGCGGCGGTACTTAGCCTACTTTAATACCGCTCGTATTGAAGAAGCGATCGAGAGGAACCAGAGCTCCAAAGTCTTTTCTAGAGATCTGTCTGCCAGAAACAGCCAATTTTCAAGGCTGAAGACCAAATGTGCAGCGTCGTTTCCGGGACATCTGAGATTTTAAGTGAGATTGAAAGGTTCTATGGGAAGCTGTTCACATCATATTTGGGGCCATACACAAGTGTGGGTAACGATCCTCTTGGATCGTTACAACGATCCAAGAGCAAGTCTTATTTGACACTATTCCGATGATGTTCCTGACGTCAGTCTGAGCGAGATTAGAATGGCTCTCCATCACTTTAAAAACGGCAATGCCCCAGGCGAAGATGGAATTACAGCTGAGCCTATGAAAGCGGGTGGAAAACCGGTACTTGAAGTCCTTCAGAAGCTCTTTAGTTCCGTCCTTCATGGTGGTACTACACCGGAAGTTTGAAGCAGAAGTGCGGACTGAAGTCTTGTTCTTTAAAAAAGGTGACAACGCTATTTTAAAGAACTACAGATCGATTTCCCTTTTGAGCCGCGTCTGCGTGCTGTTTTAGAGAGTCATTAAGAATCCTCACACATGCAGACTCGACGACTTCCAGGCTCCCAAATAAGCCAGTTTCCGAAAAGGCTTTACATACCCTTCGGCAAATTGTACAGAAGTCCGAGGAGTATAGTGGCAAATTGTACTCTGGCCTATGGCCTATGGCGTATGTGGGCTATGAGAAAGCGTTTGATTCCATCGAATTTGGGTGGTGCTGCAGTCCCTGCAGCAGTGCCAATTTGACTGTCGGTATATCGTGCTGAAGTGCTGAACTGTTTGTACAGTAGGACTATGATGACTATCCGAGTACAAAACCAGAGTAAGAAACATATTTAAATGCAGAGAGGTGTAAGACAGGTGATGTTATATCCCCAAAACTCTTCACCGCTGCATTGAAAGACGTTTTCAAGCTTTTGGACTGGAAAGGATACGGTATTAACATCAAGGGCGAGCACATCACTCGCCTTCTATTTGGCATCCTTCTTCATTATGGCAGAATCGATAGAGGACCTAAGCAATGACCTCAATAGTGCCTCCCAAAGGATATCTCTTAAAAAGAACATGTACTAAACAAAGATCATGTATAACGTCCATGTAATACCTATGCCGGTAGTTGTTTGGTGCACTAAGATCGAATTTGTTGACGAGTATGTTTACCTGGGACAAATAGTCCGACTAGGTAAGTCCAACTTCAACCGAGAGGTCAATCCACGGATTCATCTCGGCTGGACAGCGTTCGGGAAAATTACCTGTCAGGTATATCTCAAAACTTGAAAAAGATACTGTAGAACCACTGCGTGTTGCCAGTGATGACCTATGGTACTGAGACGTGGTCCTTCACTGCTGGCCGGATGAGGAAGCTCAAGGTCGTTCAGCGAGCTATGGAGAGGGCTACGCTCGGAGTTTCTCTGCGTGATAAACTTAGAAATGAGGATATCTGCAGTAGGACCAGAGTGACCGACATAGCTCAACGGATTAGTAAGCTGAAGTGGCAAAGGGCTGGCCATATAGCTCCAAGAACCGACAACCGATGGGGAAAAATTGTTTCGAGTGACGGCTTCGTACTGGCGGACGAGGTGTAGGGCAATCCCCCATAAGATGGAGTGACGACCTGGTGAGACATGCAGGAAATCGATGGATGCAGGTGGCTCGGGACCGTGCTTTGTGGCTTTCCTTGGGGTTTATGTTCAGCAATGGACTTGTGAAAGGCTGTAATGATGATGATGATAGGTACTTTAGATTTTTTATATTAATAAGTCTGGAATTCTTTATTTTATTTTAAACTACAAAGCGCAGTTATATTATTATAAGTCAGGTTATTACTGCATGAGTAGTTCAAGGATATTTTTCTGCAATAAAGTGAGTAAAGAAATAAAATAGATTTCATAATAACTAATTAATTCATTACAGCTTCTTGAAAGTCTACAGATAAACATGCGTTTTATTATCTTGAGTTGTAATCAGAAAGGTGCTGCTGTGCATCCCCTGTATCATCTGTATTTGTATTGTATCTTTATTTTATACGCAGTAGAGCCTTGCTGCAGCTATATTAGTAGTATAGTTTTAGCACGAATGGATCGGCTCGACCGGGGAAGGACCGTGGTCTCACAGAATACCAGCGTAAAATAGCAGATTAAAAGTGCTGTCTTTTGTATGGTGAGTGTAGAGAACCGGAGACCCTTTTTACTGGAAAAGAGGCGTTCCATCTTAGTCCTCACGGATGACAACGCATCTGCATTTTAATTCGCAAACGAAGATAGATGTAGATGTCCATGGGCCACAGCAACCACTTACCATCAGGTGGACTGTGTTCGAGCACACAGTCCACCTGATGGTAAGTTGTTACTCTATCCCATAAAAAATGATTTCCCTCTGCCGCCTATTACGGGGTGATATGGAGTAGTGGACTCTCTTATGCCGCTATTACAAGGCCAGTACTTGACCTTATTATAACGATTTAACTTTATAGCAAGAGAATGCAAACGATTTAAAAAATAAGTAACATGAATTATCATATTTATTAATACATTGTTTTCAGTGTATGTTCCAATCTTGGTACCTAGCCGTAGACACGCAACTATTTTTCATTGCTCCTATTTTTATTTATGGCCTGTGGAGGTGGCATAGATTAGGAAAACTGTTCTTAGCTCTAGGGATAATTGTATCCCTAGCGATACCGTCTGTCATTACTTACAAAGAACAATTGGATCCAACGTTGCTGTTTTATGCCAAGTAAGTATAAATATTTTGAAAATTGTTTCAGTATGATATTAAAATGTACTGTATTGGATTTTTTTTTATCATAATAACTCTATAATGTTGACTTTAATAACTTATAACACTGGCGTTTAGTTGCTGCTTTCAGTTTAAGTGTATATTTTTATATTGTAACTCATAAATAAAAAGAAAGTAATTTGTTTGTAAGAAACATCGTAAAAGTAGGTTAAACACTCGTACATAATTCTCTCTTTCATTTTTCTAGAGAATTTACTGACTTCGCAACTAACTTCTACTTCAGAGAAGCTTATATTAAGACTCACATGAAGATGACGCCATATTTCATGGGGTTACTGACAGGCTATATCTTGCATCGAGTTCAAACGGAGAAGTAAGTTGATATTTCTTACGCTTAAAGCGAGACTTACTAACTTAATAATTTTAATTAGATTTTAACAGCCGTGGTACTGTAAATTTCACAGTACGTGAGCAACCCGGGGTTCAATCCCCGTCGATACCAATAAAATTGTTAATAGCAATTTTAAGTGCTGATTCACCACGTGCTTGGCAGTGAAGAAACATATCGTGAGGACCCGGATGTCTGAGAAATAAGAACAAAAAAAAATCGAAGATATGTGAAGTTCGCCAACACGCATTTGGCCACGCTGCCCCAATATTATTGCGTATTGGAGCAGCGTTTTTCCGTTCCCTAAAACCCTCTCAGAAATGAGAGGACACCTGTGCCCAGCAGTTTGCGTCCCACTATAATATGGGTTCTAACATTAATTAAATTAATAATTAATTCGCCTATGATTTATCTTAGTAATAATTGCTTAGAATAGAGTTGAATATTTTTTTTCAATGTAGCAAAATAAATATTATTGAAAACCATTTCTTACCTTCAATACTGGGTCGGATAAAACCTCTGTCCTGTGAAGTGGTAATAGAGACATTGTGCATTTTCAGGGTTTTTGTTCTAAAAGCGAATACATTGTCCCATGAACAAATTACTGACTGTCTGGAGTTGAGTTACTGGTAGCATTAGCTCGTGTTGTGTGTTATGTTACGTTTCTAATGTGCTTGTGCATGCACTCGAGCACTATAATCCTGTCAAGGCCAGCCGTGACTGAAATTTGATCTAGAAGATATTATTATTGTATACTTTATTTAAATATTTAAAAAGCGGCACAATAATTGAAGCATATAGTCGCCCAGATGTCGAAATTTGATTGTAATGTAGTAATGTTTTAAGTTGCATGTTAAGCAAGTTGTGTTTAACTTTTAACTGGTACAAAGTTTGTTCTTCCCGTATTAATGTTTAAGTTAACACTTAGTGATATAATTTTTTCAGCTACAAGTTGTCTCGGTTACTGAAAACCTTTGGCTGGATCACCAGTATAATTTTAGGAACTGTAGCCGTTTTCTCCGTCAGTTTGTTTTATCAAGACTGGTACAGATACAGCGTTATAGAAGCAGCTGCTTATGTGTCTCTGCACAAGCTTGCATGGAGTATAGCCAACGGTTGGCTTATAATAGCCTGTGCTACTGGAAGTGGAGGTGTGATTTTTTTAATAATATTTGATAATTTGAGATGTTTTTTGTGACTGTGATTATTGCATTTAAGTATATATACGCTATTTTATGTTTATCATTAGCTATATTAACCAAAATTCAAACTGACAGTTGGAAGCAGAAGTTAGTGTTGCAAATTGATCAGAGTGCCTGTGATTACACTGGGCGTCCTAGGTTCACAATCCAGTTGAAGTCAATGATTGCGAAAATAAAATGCTGGTTTTCTAGTTTAGTAATGTTGTGATTAGCCCCACGATTTTAACATCTTAAATGACCTCTAATTTTGTACCATAAGTATCATACAACAAACGGGTAGATTAGGACGGAAGAGTGTCGTCTGTCTAGCGCATACTAGTCGGAATAATTATTAAGTGGCGAAGCTTGCGAAGTCACTTATTGATTTGACGATATCTGTCCGTCTGTCCGTCTGACCGTCTGTCCGTCCGTCCGTCCGTCTGTCCCACGATTATCTCGAGAACGGTTTCGAACTTTCAAATTCTGTTTTCAGCAATCGATTACTGATCACCCAGGCATCTGAACCTCCTATTTTGAAACTGATTGCTCAACGGCAACCGTTAGAAACCGCTACAAAGCTGATTGCTTCGCCACTTTGCTATGCTGTTAGCTTGCTAGGTTTATTTTTATGTATTTCCAGCAGTAATTCTTTACCACATTGTCTGATTTTATAATTCATATGTTTTGTTAAAAGGTTATTTTAGCGTCACACATAAATTTGGGCGACATTTGTTGATTGGATGTATGAGAAAATCGTGAAACTGTTCAATTTGTGATCTATGGGCGAATATTTTTTACCACGTCAACCGATGTTGTTTATTATATTCTCTCTTGTTCACTAAAGTCGATTTGTACTTTTTTGACAGTTTAATTATTTCTTTCAGGTATTTTAAATATGTTATTGACAATGAAAGTACTGGTACCAATTTCAAGGGTGACATTCTGCGCTTATCTAGTAAACGGTATCGTTGAATTATATTATGTGAGCCAATTAAGGCATCCTCTGCACGTCACATTTTTCACTGTGGTAAGTTTTACACAATAATGCGTTCTTAAATTCTTAACTAAAAACTTAAGTTTTATATATGTGGTAGAGCCATGCTGCAGCTATATTATGGTTGTAGCACAAATGGGTCGGCTCGACCGGGGAAGGATCACACTCTCACAGAGTACCAGCGTAAAATAGCAGCTCATTGCTGCTGTGTTTCGTATGGTGAGTGTAGAGAACCGGAGACCTGTTTTACAGGAAAAACCGCATTCTATCATAATCCTCAGGGGTGATAACGCATTGGCATTTTGATTCTTAATCGAGGATAGATGTAGATGTCTATCTGCCACCGTATCCACTTACCATCAGGTGGTTTGTATGCTCGTTTGTCACCCTTATTCTATAAAAAAAATAAAGTCGTTAATGCCGAGCCGTGTATATTTTCTAGTAATCCATTTTGCTTTTGAAAACCAGTTCAAAGTAATGCACTCACTTTTTGTTTTGACGTAAAAGTTATAAATTCAATTTGTTGAAATTTGTACACTATTACTTACCATATGTCACACTTTTTGTATTATTATAATGATTTTTTTTTCAGTTGGCGAATAGTACTGCACACATAGTTCTAACATTTATCCTTGCCTTGATGCTGTGTGTCATCTTCGAATCTCCAATTCATGGTATCGAAAAGATCCTGCTGAGGATATGTGGTGAATATTTTATTTTCAAATGTTTTATATAAATTTAAGGACAGTAAAGGAAAGAGCTAAGCGACCCATCTGACCTCTGCATTCTTTATCAACGATGAAGTTGCTGGGACAAGGTTGCCAGTTTTAACAAGTTCTATGGCGGTCCCATTGCATTTGAAGTTTTAATTAATCCATTGGGTTTTTCATTTATTCTAATTCTAGTTTGGATATAATTGTAATAAATTCTAAGATATTAAAAAAAACCTCTTTATAGCTCATTAAGCGATTTTGAGATTCCTATTAACATGCCCTTTGTGAAGGACCACGGTTCGACTTCGTGAGTTAATTTCTTTTATTGTTTCAAAATTTTCGTAATTGGGTAAATAAATTAATAGAATATTTTTAATTTAAAACTACACCCATCTCTTTTGTTACTGTGATAAATTTTGTCACATTTACTGTATTAACCATCATGACATCTAAATCTGCGCGTCTTTTCTAATGTGTTTTAGTAGATTTTAGAATTTTTTTACTATATTTTCCATTATAAAAGTGATAAAATGTACTAAAAAAATGCAAATAAAACACGTGCAGTATTAAATTTTACGATCACCACCGATGTATACGTGCTATCACTGGACATACATCTGCTCTCATATTCAACAAGGTTGATGGAGCTTGTAAGAGTTTACCTATATGAACCAATCCCGAATCACGAACTTAAAATGCCTTTGAGATATTGTCTTCTTGGGTTCAATTTCACATAATTTACGTCATTATTTATCGTATACCACATATCACCTACGACAATATTACGAGGTGACTTACAATATATCTTACTAGGTCGTCACTCCATCTAGTGGGCGGGCGTCATACACCGATTTATATCATCATCATCATCATTATGATGACAATGGTACAAATCTATATTAAAATAGTGTTTATTAAAATAAAAAAAAAACGTTATTAATTATGATTCTGTATTCTTATAACTAATTTATAACAATTTTATTGTTTTCAGCCAAACCAGTTTTAAGTGATAATGCAAGAAGTGATTTATCATGCGATACATCGAGAAATACTAGTCAATCCAAATTAGAAACGTAATATACGAGTATAACGGAATCCAATAGTATGTTATCAATAGTATTTTTTTTATTTGAATACAGTGCTTCAAATTAAATTTGAAGCTCTATGACTTCGGAATGAAGGGGACCAATAATTGATTTCATGGAGGTGACAATTATTTGAAAAAAATTGTCACCGTCTCAGAGGCACAACAATTAAGGACCTGCTTGCGATGCCTAAAAATTGATGTTCAAATGAACGTTTTGACTTGGAATCATCAAAAAATATCGATTGCCGGAACTCTATGAACATATCTAGGAAGAGACGATACAATAAATTAGATTATGTAAATTAAATAATTTGATATTAAGCAGGCAAATGTACGCTTATTGTTAAATCATTGTATAACTTTATATACAGGGTTATTTTGCAATTACTGGCCAAATTTGCAGAAAAGGTTCAGTTTAAGTAATATAGGCAAATGGAGAATAAATATTAATTAAAAAAATCTAAAACATTCTGTTATTATTATATCTTAAATTCAAAATACATAGTAATGCATTGTTTTAACTGACTTTCATTCATAAATATCTAACGTTTACTAGGTTATGCACGCACACATTAGTAAGGGTACCTTGTAGTGTAGCGCATCTCCCCGCTCTTTTTTTTATTTACGGTTACATCGCTAAGTACCTGCGTCCGCTCGCCCAGCCAAGCCAACAGCTGACAGTGTTGACCGTGACCTCATTATGTACGCTTTGTTTCCAATGACGTAACAAAAATATTCAAACCGCGAGTACTATGAAATAGTGCAATATTACAGTGTTTACCGTGTTCGCAAAGACAAGGAATTAACGCAGGTGTACTATCAATCAGAGACCAATTTTTGCAACTAACCAAAGACTGTTAGACTTTGGACAGTTCACCACTCCGTCACATGGAAGTCCTCGAGGTGGTCATTCAGTAATAAGCTCGGCTGTCGAAAACACACTAATTGAGTCAAAGTCTACACTATGATAGGGATTATCGAGTTCAGACTTAGCCAGTATGTGTGGATACTACTGAATTCTTCTGGATATCGCCCATGTAATTACCGACGTGTACAAGCACTGAATAGTAACGATGGTCCACGTTGAAAACATTTTTGTGAATGGTTAGTGTCATTTTAAGTGATTGCCTATTTAAGTAGTAAAAGGTCGACATTACTCGGCACTTTTCGCACTGACTATTATCCTGCATATTAACCGGACATTACGGTTTTAAGCGCTCTCAATGCTAGACGCTACGCTCACGCTGCTTGAGTAAGCGTTACTTAAATGGCGTCAATCTATCATCGGCTTCCTAACTCACCTTTTTTACAACTAATTATTTACATTTATTCTCCACCTTCTTTCCGTCGCTCTTTAGTCTAAACTTGTATTTCGAACTGTCTTTTGTGTGGGTATAAAATATATATATAATTCGTGGAGTGTAGAATTTTTATTTGCATAGCATCCATCCCACACACCGTAAAATGTAAAAAAAATGATTTACTATGACGTACCTAAGCCCGTTTAAAGTATGAAGGGAAAATTGGAATCATAGTATTGAGCGTGTCATTAAGGAAGTAAATAGTAGGCAAAAGCCAATACTTTTACCTACTATCTACTTTGAGTCAATACTCGTACACACACGAGTGCGCACTGTGGTTGTCCATAAATCACATTCAATTTCGAATATTTTGAAATAAATGTAGAAACCTCATTTACACGTATTTTAAAAAATAACTGCAGAAAGTGTATATCAGTATTTATATTTTGAATTTAATTATTAAATTTGGCTAGTCATTGAGAAATAACCCTGGAAATAACTTAAAGGTGACAAAGAGTGTAATAAATGCTTTGTGAAATTTTTCCGTTTTGTATTTTGTGATTGGTTACCATTTCCATGTATAAATACTCATATTATCTATTTAGTGTGTTCTATGTATAATTTAGGGCAATATTTGTACATTTGTATAGTTTTTTTTTGTATCATTAGCATTTTAAGTTTGTACTTATATCAAGGGAAAACATATTTGAAAGCGTTGGCAGAACTTCATAAAATCTTTCATCTTTTTACATATCATAATATTTTTACATATCAAGACAGGGTGGCGTGTTGTCTCCTCTCTTTTTTCTGTATTTATTAATTCTACTACTTCACGAATTTCTTCTCTCTACTATTTCTATGCAGATGATCTCCAAATTTACTTCCATACATCACTCTCATCAACGTCATCAATGACACCAATACGAATCTTGCTGCAATACTTGATTGGAGCAGGTCGTTTGGGCTTAATTTAAACCCCAAAAAACCCAAGCCATTATTGTTGAAAACAGCACTCTTATCTCGAGAATTTGTTGTTGTTGATGGTGTTGTGATACATTTTAGTAAATCTGTAAAAGACCTAGGATTATATATTGATCAGAATCTTTCTTCGTCCCTGCATATTAAGGAGTCCAGCAGAAAGATGTTTGCGGCAGCATCTTATTTAAGACGTTTCCGTAACTCACTTCCCATTCGTCCCTATCCTTGACTATGCTGATGCATGCTATTCCAATCTTACTGAGGATCAATTAAATAAACTTTAGCGTCTTCAGAATTTCGCTATTAGGTTCATATTTGGCCTTCGCAAATATGATAATTATTCCGAGTACTGTATTAAGCTCAAGTGGCTCCCTATCAGATATCGTCGGAATATTCATATTCTATCTCTATTGTACTGTGTACTATTCGATCCTAAAACACAAAGTTATCTTAAAGAAAAATTTGAGTACATGGGCGCAGATAAAGATCATTCCAGAATAGCTGATAAACTTATATTGCATATGCCTGCTCACAATTCAAAATATTTTCATTCCTCCTTTTGTGTTAAAGCAATCAAATTATGGAACTCGCTTCCTTTAACAATTAAGAAAGCCCGAAGCATTGAGTCTTTCAAAAATATGGTTAAAGAATATTATTTAAATATGTGTTCTACTTAATATATTTTATTTTCATATCTACTTTTCTTGATAAGGTTTATGTATATGATATATAGTTATAATGTATTACAAAAATATTTATAAATATGTATATATTTATGTATGTATATGTAGGTATATGTGTGTATGTATATATGTATTTATGTGTTTATGTGTATATGTATATATAATTTTATATATTTGATTATTGCATTGTCTTATATACTATATATAACTTGTACTATTAATATATACTTGTTTATCTACTATTTATGCACACTTCTATATATTTAAATGAAAATTATCTCCTTCACCAAGGTTTGCCTGGAAGAGAGCGCTGTTTAGCGATAAGGCCCCCTAAATGTACATTCATTTATAAATTTAAGTTTGCTGTGTTGTGTAGTATTTGTGTGTAATAAAGAGTATAAATAAATAATAATAATAAATAATAAAAATATAAATTGCAGGTGTCTATACATTTTAAATTATAGAAACGTGATGAGTGAATAAAACACTTCTATCATTTTTAGAAATATCTGTCTCTGTTTGTCTGTATGTTTATGAACGTATCACGTATAAAGCATAAAAATATTTATCAAAAGAATCGTTAAGAAAATCATAAAGCGTATCTTCGAGTAACATTTAGTCTAACTTTTATTAAATCAGTTCATTACATCAAAACTTATGATTATTATATTTAAATATAGGTACGAATTTGTTCAGTGGTAGCGTTGAGTTACCAAGTGCGTTTTATACCTAATCTCCGAAAGCGTAACTAAATTACGTAAAATAATATTGTTTAATGATAAACTTTTTTACCTAAAATATATTATGAAAAAAAAAAATGTTTTCACACAAATATTAACGTAATACCATTTTAGTTAGAATGAGCGGCCAAGTGCGAGTAGGACTCGCCCATGATGGGTTCCGTAGCAGCAAGTAACATAATTTACGATTTATGACGTTTAAAAAAAACTACTTACTAGATTTCGTACAAACTAATTTTTGGTGGAAGTATACGTGGTAATGTACATAATATTTTTTTTAGTTTTATCATTCTCTTATTTTAGAAGTAACAGGGGACGGGGGCACACACATTTAGGCACTTGGAAGTGTCTCTTGCGCAAACTATTCAGTTTAGAAAACAAATATATAAGAAACCTCAATATCATTTTTGAAGATCTATCCATATCAATCATTGCTTAAACAAAATGTAAAGGCTTGTTCAAATTCTTTTCAATTCCATAGAGTATTGCCAAAAGATATCGTTAAATATTTTAAAATTATTGATGTTAAGAAAACGTTTAAACGTTCCGTTAAAGTTATTTTCTGCCATCTTCCAAAAAGGAGACGGTACTCAATTCGACTGTATGTTTTTTTTTATGTGTGTTACCTCATAACTTTGTATTAGGTGAACCGATTTCGATGATTCTTTTTTTATATGAAAGCTTACTTCTCGTGTGGTCAAGGTCAGACCAATAGTTTTTGAGTTATTCCTAAATAACTTGTATCGAAGTCGGCTGTACAAATTTTTTAATTTTAAATTATATCTAAAATAGATATAATAGCACCTTATCTAGTCACTATATTTAATACAAGTGTCGGATTTGGTGTGTTTCCTGATTTAGTGAAAAATAGTAAGGTCATTATCATCATCATCATTACAGCCTTTCATAAGTCCACTGCTGAACATAGGCCTCCCCCAAGGAATGCCACAAAGCACGGTCCTGAGCCACCTGCATCCATCGACTTCCTGCATGTCTTACCAGGTCGTCACTCCATCTAAGTGCTAAGAATCTCCGGTGGAGGTTCGATTGTCACCTTAGAAGACTCGACCTGGCAACGTACAACCCACGCACCCTGAGGACTGATGAGAACATCGTGGAGCTGGAAGAAGAGATAGACAAGTTACGCTGGCATATTATAGGATTATCCGAAGTTCAAAGAGAGGGGGAGGACACGGTAATCCTCGTATCCGGCAACTTGCTCTATCACCGGGAGGGCGACCATCTGTCCCAACGAGGTGTCGGATTTATCGTCCACAAGTCTCTCGTTAACAACGTTGTAAAGATCGGGAGTGTGTCACGAGGGTTGCGTACCTTATACTCAGAATCACCAAACGGTATTCGCTGAAGGTCATACAGGTTTACGCACCAACCTCGGCACGCCCCGATGAGGAGGTGGAGGAAATGTATGAGGATATTTCTAGAGCCATGCATTTCTCCAAAACCCAATATACGGTGTTAATGGGAGACTTCAATGCAAAACTAGGCACAAGAGAGAACGGTGAGCTGAAAGTAGGGAAATTTGGAATAGGGCAACGGAACCCAAAGGGCCAGCAGCTGGCCGACTTCATGGAGAAAGAGGGACTCTTTATGATGAACTCTTTCTTCCAGAAGCGGCGCCACAGGAAGTGGACCTGGTCGAGTCCCGACGGTTCGACAAAAAATGAGATTGACTTCATTATGACGACCAGACGTTCAACTGTTCAGTGATGTCTCCGTGATCGCGAGAACGAAAACTGGTAGCGATCACTGAATGGTTAGAGGCACACTGAACCTAAACGTTAAGTTGGAGAGGTCTCGTCTAATGAAGGCAACGCTCCGTCTCCCTCGTGCTCTGTTCCAAAGTCCTGAAACCTTTCAGCTCGAGTTACAAAACCGTTTTCAGTGCCTAGAAGACTGCAATGAAGTGGACGATATGAATGACAAGCTCGTGGAAACTGTCCATGCGGTCGGAGCTAAGTTCTGCAAGACCCGCCGCAGAAGAACACAAAATCTCTCCGATCACACTCTTAATCTCATGGCTGTTAGACGGGAGATGAAGCTACATTTTTCAATAGATTTGACAGTATACAGGCAACTGAACAGACAGATCTCCAAATGCATGCGGCGGTACTAACGCAACTTCAATACAGCTTGTATTGAAGAAGCGATCGAGCGGAACCAAGGCTCCAAAGTCTTTGCCAGAGTTCTGTCTGCCAGAAAGAGCCAACTGTCAAAGCTGAAGACCGAGTGTGGCAGCATCGTTTTCGGAGCACCTGCGATTTTAAATGAGATTGAGAGGTACTATGGGCAGCTGTACACGTCATCGTTGGAGCCACACGCAAGTGTGAGTATCGATCCAAAAGCAAATCTTATCCAACACGAGATTAGAATGGCTATCCAGCATCTTAAAAACGGCAAGTACCCGAGCGAGGATGGAATTACAGCAGAGCTTCTGAAAGCGGGTGGAAAACCGGTACTTGAAGTCCTTCAGAAGCTCTTAAATTCCGTCCTCCATGGAGGCACTATTTCGGAGGCGTGGAGTGAAAGTGTGGTGGTCTTGTTCTTCAAGAAAGGTGACAATGCTCTCTTGAAGAACTACAGACCGATTTCCCTTCTGAGTTGCGTCTACGTGCTGTTTTCGAGAGTCATTACGAATCGTCTCGCACGCATACTTGACGACTTCCAGCCTCCCAAACAAGCCGGTTTCCGAAAGGGCTTTAGCACCATAGACCACATACATACCCTTCGGCAAGTTGTACAGAAGTCCGAGGAGTACAATTTGCCACTATGCCTGGCGTATGTGGACTATGAGAAAGCCTTTGATTCCGTCGAAATTTGGGCGGTGCTGCAGTCCTTTCAGCGGTGCCAAGTCGACTGTCGGTATATCGAAGTGCTGAAGTGCTTGTACAGTCGAGCTACGATGGCTATCCGAGTACAGAACCAGAGTACGATACCTATCCCATTGCAGAGAGGTGTAAGACAGGGTGACGTTATATCCCGAAACTCTTCACCGCTGCATTGGAAGACGTTTTCAAGCTTCTGGACTGGAAAGGATACGGTATTAACATCAATGGCGAGTACCTTTGATTTGCCGACGATATAGTCCTTATAGCAGAATCGCTGGAGGACCTAAGCACTATGCTCAGGGACCTCAATAGTGTCTCCCAACGGATAGGTCTTAAGTTGAACATGGAGAAATCAAAGATTATGTTTAATGTCCATGTCACATCTATGCCGGTAGTTGTTGGGAGCACTAAGCTCGAAGTTGGTAACGAGTATGTTTACCTGGGACAAATAGTCCGACTAGGTAAGTCCAACTTCGACCGAGAGGTCAATCGACGGATTCAACTCGGCTGGGCAGCGTTCGGGAAACTACGACACATCTTCTCGTTAGACACACCTCAAAACCTGAAAACGAAATTGTACAACCAGTGCGTGTTGCCAGTGATGACTTACGGATCTGAGACGTGGTCATTCACTGCTGGCCGTATGAGGAAGCTCAAGGTCGCTCAGCGAGCTATGGAGATCGCTATGCTCCGGGTGTCTCTGCGTGATAAACTTAGAAATGAGGATATCCGCAGTAGAACCAGAGTAACCGACATAGCCCAACGGATTAGTAAGCTGAAGTGGCAGTGGGCCGGCCATATAGCTCGAAGAACCGACAACCGATGGGAAAGTAAGGTTCTTGAGTGGTAGCCTCGTACCGGTAGGCGAAGTGTAGGGCGACCCCCCACAAGATGGAGTGACGACCTGGTAAGTAAAGTCATACCTTTATTTAAATCTGGTAGTACATTAGACTCCGCGAATTTTAGACCAATTTCTGTACTACCAACATTTAGTAAAATTTAAAAAAAAAAATTAGATTAGATGTTAAGTTTCTTGAATATTAATAAATTGATTAATAAAAATCAATTCGGTTTTACAAGGGGTCGCTCGAGAACTGACGCTGGAGTTGAGCTTATTAAACATATTTTTTGTGCATGGGAGAATTCAGAGGATGCTTTGGGTATATTTTGTGACTGATTCAGAAACTATTTTTGTTTTACAGAAGGGGGCCATTAAAGCTATTTACAACCTAAAACCGAGAAAGTTTATAAGACATAAATAAAAAGAAATAAATGTATTAGCTTTGGCCTCTCAGTATATTTACGAAAATTTAATGTATGTTCACAAAAACAAAGGTAGTTTGAGTAAAAAAAGTGATATACATTCTGTAAACACTAGGAACAAACTTGTGTGTGTGTGCTAGTGATACCAGTTTTTCGACTCCACAGAGTCAGTAATTAATTCTTGGGGCAATGTATACGCTATTACAACAAGGTCCCGGAAAGTGTACAGGCTCTCTCTATTACCAAGTTTAAATGTTTTGTTAAGTTGAAACTGTATAAAAAGGGTTATTATAGTATAAATGAATATATGGTTGATAATAACCCCTGGGAATGAGGTGATCGCTTCCAAGCTGTTTCTAAAATAAATTTTGTACCAACCATTAATGTAAAATATGCTTTAAAAAAAGTCTCGCTGGGTTTCTTGCTGGTTCTTCCCAGGACAGGGGTTTTTTTCGTACCAATGGTAAAGTAAAAAATGACCTTCAATAAGAATTACACATGTGATCTATATTGAATAAAAAATTATTCTATTCTATTCTATTCTATTCATAGATAGCCCACGGGTTTGATGGAAAAAAAGTTTTTCAGTTTCAGTTCTAAGTATGGGGAACCCCCAAAATTTATTGTTTTTTTCTATGTATGTGTGAACATTTTAATGCGTTTCACAGATCACATCTACTTACCAAGTTTTAACAGCATAGTTCTTATAGTTTCGGAAAAAGTGGCTGTGACATACGGACGGACAGACAGACAGACATACATGACGAATCCATAAGGGTTCCGTTTTTTGCCATTTGGCTACGGAACCCTTAAAAGTACAGTTAACCAGTGTCAGCGATAGATGGTGCTGTGCCAATGTAGGGCAGAATAACTCATGTAGCAATGTAACTTCTTAAAATATATTAATCGTAAATATATAGCTAGCATGACACTATCCACGATCCCATATCGCCCCGTGGGTATCGTAAGAAGCGACAGAGGGAAAATGATACAGGAAGTGATCAGCAGCAGAATCTTCACATTGTTAACTCAAAAATTTGTTTGTTTTTTGTTTATTTTGACGATTTTTTTTTTAGAAGAGTGGGTAAACGAGCATGCGGCTCACCTAATGGTAAGTGACTACCGCCACCCATGAACAACTGCAACACCAAGGGAACCAGGGGAATTGCAGATGCTATGTCATTTTAATTTATATCTTCCAAATCTTTACAATGGTACACGGCGCGAATTAATTGTTTTTCCTTCGGTTACGATGTTGGTGAGAGGGTGTTTATCTCACGTATTTGCTTAAAACGTTTGGTGAGTGACAGCAAGAGAAGACTTTTGTCGCATTATTTTATGACGCAAAAATGTCAAAAGCATTATCTGTTCTTCTTGTCCTTCATCATCAGCCCGTAAAAGTCACTTATATAGTGTAAATCATGGACCTCCCCCACTGTAGGAGTAATTTTTTTATAGGATAAGAGTGACAAACGAGTGAAAAGAAATATAGCTATGTGGCTCTATCACGTAAAAATTGCATTTTATTGCTTTTATCTTCTATATATTTTTTATAGGATAGGGTGACAAACGAGCACACAGCCCACCTAATGGTAAGTAGTTGCTGTTGCCCATAGACGTCTACATCTATCTTCGAATACAAATCAAAATGCAGATGCGTTGTCAGCTGTGAGGACTAAGATGGAATGCCACGTTCCAGTAAAAAGGGGTCTCCGATTCTCTACACTTAACATACGAAACACAGCAGGGTTAAGCTGCTATTACACGCTGGTACTCTGTAAGAGTTGACCCATTCGTGCTATAACTATACTATTAATATAGCTGCAGCATGGTTCTTCATTTGCTATACTTGTTACGGTCGGCAGACAGATTGACGTTCTGAATACAGACAAAGACGTCTCGCACCTTTGACGTTGCTGTGCGCCAGTCTGGGTATTTTGTCTGATTCTAATGTAACCGACATAGTTATAGCGTCATATATAGAAAACTCTTAGACTTTTTGGCGTTTCCCATGCTCGAATCTTACTACACTGTGAAGTAGAGGAGTGATGGATTCGTTTGCCACTACTACACAGCAAACTAAATGTCGTTCCTTCCTTATGTTTTCATAAATTAATTCTATATTTTATAAATTATAGTGTTTGTAACCTGTTCGTTAGCTTTCTTTTTAAATATTATCTTAGTGTATATCTACATGACTTAGTTTAATTTTGATATAATTTTATTTTTGAACGGTCTCGATTGCTCAGTGTTGAAATCATCCATGCACTTGATCGCTTTCATGATGAAATTATATATTTATAATTATTGTAGTTTACAAAATAGTATATCAAATAAAATATAAATATAATATTATAATAAAATAAAATATAAAAATGTATAAAATATAAAATTAGACAAGGCCTATGATAGAGTGGTGAGAAATGAATTGTGGTCAGCACTGTCCGTGAACGGCGTGAGCAGAATCCTCATATGAGCATTGCAATCTCTTTTTAGGGACTCTAGAGCTTGTATAAGGATAAACGGGGCATACAAGGAATGGTTTAATATCGAAAAAGGTATTTGACAGGGATGTGTAGCGTCACCGTGGCTGTTTAATCTGTTCATGGACAATTCCTTGACAGATTTAAAAGAGATTGAAAGTGGGTTGAGAATGAATGAGTTACTCGTCAAATGTTTTCTATATGCTGATAAACAAGTATTACTTGCGCCTTCGGGTGAGGAGTTTCAGGAGATGGTAATTGCTATGAGTGGAGCTTTTGTTAGGAAGGGAATGAAGATGAATGTAAAGAAGACGAAAGTGATGATGTTTGAAAGAGATGAGGCAGTGACAGACTGCAATATCATGATTGGAGATGAACAAATTGAACAGGTGAAGGAGTTTTTGTCTCTGAGTTCAAAGATTACAAGAGCTGGAAAGTGTGTGAGTGATATCGATAGAAGAATGAATGCGATGATTGTAGCGTCAGTAGCCTAATGGCATAGCGCGTACCGCGAACTCGAAAGGTCGTGGGTTCTAATCCGCCATTCGACTACTGTCGTGAACTACTTCTCACACAAGCATTTTAAGCTTTCCAGAAGTGGTTAAAGGGAATATTAGTAATGTTTAATAGTATTACTAGTATTTAAAAAAAATGCATGAAACATGGTAAATGGAGCTATGCACTTCTTATGAGCAGTCGGAAGGTGTCTAACAAGGCTTGTTTGGCTGTGCATGTGGGGGTGTTGGTTTCGACACTCATGTACGGAAGTGAAAGTTGGGTATGGCAGAAGAAACATGAAAGCAGGATAAATGCAGTTGAGATGAGAGCGTTAAGAAGTATGGTAGGAGTTAAACTGAGTGACAGGATAAGAAATAGTGAGCTAAGGAAACGTTGTGGTCTGAAAGAAGATGTAGTGACAAAAATTGAGAAAGGTATGCTGAGATGGTTTGGCCATGTCGATAGAATGAATGAAGAACGATTGACGAAAAAAGTGTATAAGGCGAGTGTGAATGAAAGTGTTGGAAGAGGTAGACCTAGGCGGATGCTTCTAGACCAAATCAGGGAAGTCTTGAAAAAAGGCCAGGTGAAGAGTACCCTAAACCGAAGAGCATGTATGAAGGGAATAATGAAAGTGGACGAAGCGAAACAAGTATGTAAGGATCGTAGCAAGTGGAAAGAAGTGGTCTCTGCCTACCCCTACGGGAAAGAGGTGTGATTATATATATGTATATGAGGTACTAACATCCACTACATGCGAACAAAGTCGCGGGCACAGTTAGTATAAAATAATTTCTAATATTTTCGCGATCACCGTACATTTCATTATAACTTAAAGCTACTTTCAATTTTATATATATATATATATATATATATATATAATATATATATATATATATATATATATATATACGTGGTAGAGTCATGCTGGAGCCACCAAGGACCACGCTCTCACACAATACCGGTATATATGTAAAATGGCAGCTTGACATTGATGTGTTTCGTATGGTGAATGTAGAGGACCGGAGACCCATTTTACTGGAAAAGAGGCATTCCATTTTAGTCCTCATGGGTGATGACGTACCTGCATTTTGATTCTTTGTTATATGAGGATAAATGTAGATGTCTATGGGTCACAGCAACCACTTACCATCAGGTGGACTGTGTGCTCGTTTGTCACCCTATTCTATAAAAATCTACTACTACAGAGTGTATAGAGTTTATACAATAATTTATTTATGCTTTTGGACCTACCTTCCCCTATTCCTTTTGCCTTACATCTTCTTAACTATTCCTGACCCTAACTAGCAGTGCATTCAATACTATGTTCCACTTCCGTTTTTGTCTTTGGAGGGTGACAATGCAAAAGCTATCTTGACTCGAAGTCGGTTGCAGGTGGTGCAGTCCATCTGTAGTAACCACTTACCAGTAGGCATGTTGTCTATTGATGTATAATATTATGCTTTATATTTACGTATGTACCTAAAGATATTATTGCTAGGTATGTTTAATCGATGTAATCAAAATATATCAAAACAGACAACTGTAATACATCTAGTCTAGAAAATCAGTAACGTGATTTTAAAGAAATACTGTTTTCGTTAGGAATTCAAACTCTTGTAATTTTTATTATAGTATTATGACTACGCGAGCTAAAAAAAATTCTGATAAGGTTATTTTTTTTTCGCATTTATCGATACTACGTAGCTTTAATGTAAAAAGCATTAATTTTAGTGTTTATACGAAAAATAGAGTTCAGGTTTTTCGACGTCAATAATTATATTATGTGTATTATAAAATATAAAATTTAATAGAATATTTTATTCTATTAAATTTTAAAGCATAGATAAGAGTTTCAAAATTTTTGAAGTTAGTGCGATGAAATTGCTTGAAAAAAATTTAATAATATGTAATTTTTGTATTTTTTTATAGATTTATCAATAAAATTGTGCACTCTTATATGTATTATATTTTATTTTATTTTATTTCTATAAGGCGTTTTGTAAAAATACAATCTAAAGAAAAAACACTAACAATGCTATTTATTTACTTACTTACTTACTTACTTACTTATCGTCACGCACAATCCCTGACGGGGTAGTCAGAGAGAACAGATCGCCAAGTGTCACGATCCTTACATACCTCTTTCGCTTCTTTCAGATTCATCATCTTCTTCATACATGCACGTCTAGGTGTCCGAGTACTCTTGACCCTCCCCTCTTCGAGCAATTTGCTCACATGGTCTTCGAAAGTTAGTCTCGGTCTACCTCGACACCTTTTAATAATAACTTTCGCGCTATATATTTTCTTCACCATTCGGTCTTCACTCATTCGCTCAACGTGCCCAAACCATCGAAGCACGCCCTTATCAATTTTTGTGATAAGGTCATCTTTCAAACCTGCCATATTGCGAATCTCTTCGTTTCGCTTTCGGTCAGCCATGGTGACGCCGCAAATTTTACGAAGAGATCGCATCTCCACTGCATTCAACTTGCTTTTATGCTTCTTCTGGCATACCCAGGTTTCGCTGCCATATAACAAAGTCGGTACCAACACTGCGTTATGTATTGCAAGGCGTGCACTCTTCACTACGCCTTGCCTTTTGACTAACGCAGTCAGGGCACCATTGACTTTGTTCCCGGCAGCGACACGCCTGTCCACATCTAAATCACATCTTCCATCCCGGCTAAAAGCACTCCCCAAGTATACAATTTCATTTACCTGTTCTAGACATTCCTGATTTACCCATATTTCACACTTCGTTCTCTCTTCGTCCCTTTCAAATACCAGAACCTTAGTTTTATTAGCATTCAAGCGGAGACCTTTAATTTCACATTCCTCTTTCATACACGTGACTAATGCCTGCAGTTCTGCCTCTGATGGTGCAATAAGCACTGCATCATCAGCATACAGCAGACAATTTACTTTAATGTCACCCAATTTCACACCCAAACAGCTATCTTTCAGTTTCTGTAAACAGCTGTCGAGATACAGTATGAACAGCCAGGAAGACATGACACAACCCTGTTTTACGCCCGTTTGGACGCTAAACATGGGTGACAGGTCATGCCCTACCCGCACACAGGCTTTACAGTCAGAGTAAAGTGACTGCACAGCCCTTAGCAATCGACCATCCACACCATACCCCGGCAACAGTTCCCACATTTTCTTCCTTACAACCTTATCAAATGCTTTCTCAAGATCCACAAAAGCACAGAAAATCCTCTGGTTAGCAGCCAGAAGCTTTTCCGTGATCATGCGGAGAGAAAACATTTGATCCGTGCATCCTCTTCCAGGTCTAAATCCGCATTGTGCCTCCCATAGAAATCTTTCCGATTTCTCTTGCATCCTACGTGTCAAAACCTTCGAATAAACTTTACTTGCTAAACTGGTCAAGCTGATCGCCCGATAGCACCCGCAGTCAAAATGTGAACCTTTACCTTTATATAAAGGCACAATGACTGCGGATCGCCAATCATCCGGGACATCCCCCGTCCGCCAGCACAAATTGCACAGCAGATGAAAGCTGTCCCAGACGCGAGGCCCACCATACTTGACCATTTCAGCAGTAACTCTGTCTAGTCCCGCAGCCATACCACATTTCAAACTTCGAATCGCATGTTCAATCTCTTTCATACTGATGACCTCAGTGTCATCGAGGTCCAGGTCTGGCGTACCAGTCTCGACGTCATCCCCGGATCCCTCACTAAGATCATCACACGCATACATTTCTCTATAAAATTCGCTCCATCGCTGCATGACGTCCGATTTTTCTGAGAAGACGTCATTAGTTCTCGAAAGCACTTTGTTCATTCTTAAGGCCGTCGCACCACTTCGGGTCCTTCCAACCTCTTTCCAGAAGAGTTTGGAGTTCTCCTTAAAGTTGTGCGACAACCTTTCGTCCGCTTCCATTCTACACCTTTCACGCACTTCCTCAATCAATGCTTTCGTGTGAACTTTCTGCAGCTTATATCTTTCTTTCATCTTCTCTCTCATATCCTTATCATTACTAGAGGCCAAGTAGTCTAACCATGCTTTCTTCTTCTTTTTTACAGCTTCTTTCACTTCATCATTCCACCATGCATCTCTTCTTTTACTACTGCCTCTTTTAATCGTTCCACACACTTCTTCCGCTGCACTTACCATTCCATCCCTAAGGTTCTGCCATGTTCTTTCAACACATTCTTTTCTGCCATCGATGTTGTCAAGCTTTTCGGCTACCCTCGCATGATATTTGTCCCTAGTATCCGCTTCCTGAAGCTTCCAGCTTCGGATGCGACAGACCGACTGTGGTTCTGTCACTGCCGTCCGGTAGCGCCAACCCGCGAACAGACCCCTAATTCTAGTAATCACTAGATAGTGATCCGTTCCCAGGTCAGCACCCCTGAACACTCGCGTATCCATCACCTGTTTTCGCAGTCGGTCATCCACCAGGAACAAATCGATCATACTTCTCTCATTCTTACTTTCTCTAGTATACATGTGGATTTTCTTGTGATTAAACATAGTGTTTGTCACAAGAAGACCCTTTTCCTTGCATACCGCCAGTATAAGCTTGCCAGCATCATTAACCCTTTTATCGCCAAACTTTCCAAGCACCGACTCGTACCCTGGTCGAGCGGTACCAACCCATCCATTCAAATCACCACATACAACAATTCTTTCGTTTCCCCTAGCCAAATCTAGAACTTCTCTTACATTCTCCCAAAACTCCTCCAGCTCAGCCCTGGACGACGAAGCTACCGGCGCATAAACAGCCAAAAGGAATAACTTCGTCAGTCCCAATTTAAAGCGAACCCAGAGAAGTCTTGAGTTCACAACCTTATATTCAGTCATAACATCGACCAACCGAGACGACAGCAGCACCCCCACTCCCTGGCGGGCGCTCTCGCTCTCCGGGACTCCGGACCATAGAGCTAACGCCCCGCCAGGGAGCTCTTCAGTAGCACTGCCCTTCCGTTTGGTCTCCGACATACACACGACATCTAATTCTCTTTCTTTCATTATTTCGATCAACTCATTCGTCTTATCTCTCATGCCTCCTCTAACATTCCACGTGCCAACTCTGCACTCTGTCCTCCACCTTCCGCCGTGTCGGGCTGTGCATGACGGGTGGCGGTCCCCATCGCCGCTTTGCGCGCTGCATTCCACACTAACGGGGACGAGCTGGTGTGCGTCGCCTTGGGGGGACGCCCTAACCCTCGTTGACATGGGTGCGCAGCTAAGTAGAATTGCAGCCCTGAAAAGGGCTGGCAGGGGTCGCGACGAGCACGCTTCTACAGTGACCCGTAGTGGCTATTTATTTAAATTATCAAAAGCGTTTCATAGGAGTTGTAAACGGATATACAACATCTAACGTAATTAACGCACGTCCTCAGACACCCCAATTAGTATATTATGCTATAGTATGTGCCAAATCGATTGAGAAAAACGGACAATGACCTTTCGGTCGTTTAACCAGGGGTTACAAACCTTCAATATATAGGCACATTTTATATGTAGTACTTTCTTTATTTATAATGATTTTTTTATAATGATTGATATAATATATATTTATTAACTATTATTAAAAAGTTATGTGAAAGATCGCTGTAGAAGAAAAATCATCTATTGTTATAAAGTACTTTATTCATTTAACAACAAAAAACATTAATTTATAACACATATAAAGATTCGAGTGATAACGACACCGAATAAGTACGTACTTATGCAAAAGATAAAACTTTATTTTTAATATTATATAAGAACTTTATTTTTATTCGGTGCAATCATCACTCGTATCTTCACTTGATGAACTATCTGTAACATTAATTATAAAGCGATCTGCAGTTTGGTCAATTCTATCATCCATGCCACGCATTTTTTGTTCAACCTTAAGGACATGCTGAACACAGTTTTTCCATTTATCTGGCGTGATTTGAGTTAAACCATCTTTAAGTAAATTTTTAACATCTTTTAACTTGAAAGTTGTATTTTTTCGTGCAACGTACCCTTTCACATCTGCCCACACAAGTTCAATGGGGTTAAGCTCACAGTGATAAGGAGGTAACCTTACCACTGTGATGCTTTTTTCTTTTGCCATCTCGTCGGTGACGTAACTTCGATAGTTATCTTTAACTGCCTTTATTTTTTCCATTAAGTGGGTCTTTGTGTCCGAGGGCACGTATGCGATCTGTTTAGATTCTAGCCATTCCTGCATATTTTGTTTCCGCCAAGACATTGTTGGGGTTTTTTCTAAACGTCTGGAGTGGTAACTAGCGTTATCCATAACTATGACATCGCCGCTTTGCAGTTTTTCTATTACTTTTCTAAACCAGTCCTCGAAATGGAGAGCGTCCATACTCTCATGGTAGTCACCAGTAGATGATGATTCAAATACCCAATCACATCCCTCCAAAAAGCCATTTTCATTGCCAACGTGTACAACTATTAATCGCTTTCCTTTACCCGAAGGGGCTTTCGCGCCAGTAGAGTAGCCTTCTAACCGTGATTGACGAGAAGATTCAATTGTGGTGTCTTCCCATACCTTTCCCATAGTATGACCTGCGTTAATCCATGTTTCGTCAAGGTAAAAAATGTTACGTCCCTCGTTTCTTAATATTTGTATTTCTCTCAAATATCTGGTACGCCACAGAACTATCTCTGGGCGATCTATTAGACCACTTTTTCTGTTTCTCTTTATATATTTGAATTTTAAATGGCGCAACACACGTCGCAGGGAAGTTTTGCTCAAGTTTGGCAACTGGTCATCTTGATTTATACTGAGCAAAATTTTGTCTAAAGTCGGTAATTCTCCTGCAAGAAAGAACTGATGCACTTTCGCTCTTATAGCCGATTTATCAAAATCGTCCAACTTGTCAATTACAGACTTTTTTCTTTTATTAATTATTCCCTTTTCTGGTATTTTATGGGAATCTCTATACACGCTTAATACGCGATATATAGTGCTCTTGCTGACTCCTGAGATCTCCGAAACCTTTTCTACCATATTAACGTTTGAAGGATACACGTCTTCGGGCCAGGTGTTTTTGACATATTTGTATACATTAATGATAATCTCTTGTTCCCCGACCGACAAAGTGGTAGGTTTTCTCTTTTTTACTGGTGACGTTAAAGGTGCTCCAGAAGATGGGCCTGTAAATAAATGACAAAAATATACTACCATAGTACTACATCACATAAATACATATTGTTTTAGAAAATAAATACCACATGGTCACATAAAAAGAGCGCTTTAAGAAATAGAAAGGCTACGTCGTCGCATTTGTACCTATTTGTACGTACCTGCTACGTTTATTATGGGTCGGCGACGTCTCTTTCCACTTGATGTTGAAGGACCGGGTCCTTCACCAAATTCTCCTGAACTCATGTCGATTTAGTAACGACCGTCACAGTAAAACTAATATAACAGATTCAAAAAACAAAAACTTAACGATATAACAAATTTAACAGTAAAAACTCAACTAAAACAATGCAATGAATGCTATGAATTACCCGAGACGTACACACGCAAGCGCTATCCGAACACGAATGAAAACAAAATGGCGGACCGGCACAAAAAAGGTGACGCATCTCTGGCTGCCATTGTCACGTTTCTTTTAGAACGAACTGACGTAACGCGCGTTTTGTTTATTTTAAAGGGATGAATTTGCAAAAGCTCAATATGGTGATTATATTGCTTCAAATATTTTTTTAATATGAAACTGTTATTAAATGAATTGCTGCGTTACTTACCATAAATTGAAATATAAAATATAACACATTTTTCGCGATGTACCGTAAGATTTTACTATGTTTATAGGAACCACAGACAATATTATTTAAGAAACAAAAAAACAAAACATATGTGCTGACCTAGAAGTGGGAATAATATCAATATTTAAATATTGTTATCACATCTAAATTGAGATTTTGTAAGTTACGCCTTTTGACACTCGGCTCATATCTGAGGTCATTGTCCGTTTTTCTCAATCGATATGGCACATACTATATAATCATAATACATACACTGAATTCATAGTTGAACATGTTTATAACTTAACTTAACTTATCTTCACGCACAATCCCTGACGGGGTAGCCAGAGAGAACAGACATTTGTGAAAAGACTATCAACGTCTAAAGATAACAATATGGATTTAGTAGGAATACGAATATCTTTAATTTTGGAAATGAGATCTAAGCCATTTTTTAGGCTGTAAGTGGGGTTGAATGCAGATTTCTCTCGAAGGAGGAAGTTTAATTTTTTAGCAAGGGAATAAGCTGGTGCACCAATATATGAGATAACTGGACGAACAGGAACATGTTCTTTATGTATTTTTGGTAACCCATAAAATGGGTGCTTGAGGATTCATTGGAAAAAGATTGCTCCGAGACAAGTTGTGATCGGGAAAAACTTATGATGACTGTTGTATACATAACTTAACATCCGAAGTAAACTTTTTGGTTGGGTCAGACTCCAATAGCTCAAAGTCATCACCTTGGATAACATCGTTAACTTTCTGGCTGTACCCACTACTCTCCATAATAACAACAGTATTGCCTTTATCGGCTTTAGTAACAATAAGATCGTTTTCCCTTATTCTCTGCTTTAGGGACTTAAAAACAGGGAACTCAGGATTGAAATGGGAAGACGCGGGGGCAGCCCGAATTTCATAAGCTGGTAGCTACGTATATATTTAAATTTTCATATAGATACATTTTTATATACTTTAGACACAGGGTCTGAGAGAAAAATTCATCTATTTATTTTTTATTTCCATATTACGTTTTTGTTAGTTGCGTCCTTCTTTATTATAACGGCAGAATGTAACCCGGCCGGCTGGTGTCGCCTCAGTGACGCAGTAGGTTTCAGTTTGTAGTCGGGGTTCGTTATTAATTGTAGTTTTTGAAACAGTTCTGTGTTGATTTTGTACCCGAGTGCGCGAGCGACAGTTCAATCGTTTTGTTTATTAAATTGTTATTACTTGTGATTACGTGTTGGTATTATTCTTGTTGTTACGTTTTTTGTTTCTTTTTTGAAACGTTCGCGTTAGGCATTATTAAAAAATAATGCCTAACGCGTACGTTTATAGTGATCGTAAATACGGTAACATGTTAGGTATCCGAACCTAGGTACACAAAGTATCGCTAAATAAATTGTTAAGACGTCGGGATGGAACAAGTGTGTCATACTGTGCAGTACACAAAGTGTTAAAGCGTAACCAAATTGCACAATGTGCAAGCTTTAGTTCTCGGCGATCACGACCGCCGACGAGTTTTCTGCCGTTGGTTATTATACCAGCAACAACGTATGCCTGGTTCCTTTGAGCACATTATCTGGACGGATGAGTCGACATTTACCAGAAACGGCCTGTGGAACCGAAGAAATACACACGTGTATTCAGAGGTTAATCCGCATGCTGATCGACAAACTGGGCACCAAACCCGGTTGGTCGGTTAACGTATGGGCAGGTTTATTTAAGGATCGCATACTGGGGCCAGTGTTTCTGCCACAGCGACTGAACGGGCAGCGATACCTAAACTTTATAAATGAACAGTTGGTTGACATTTTAGACGACCTATCGTTGGCTGAATATCGCCGCACATGGTTTTAGCATGATGGTGCAACTCCACATGTCGTGAGGTTCGTCCGTGAGCGCCTCACCGAATTATTTGATGATTGCCGGATTTGGCGAACTAGGACCACACGCTTGGCCACTTCGCTCACCAGATCTGACCCCGTCAGACTTCTTTCTGTGGGGTATGTGAAAGAAAGGGTTTTTAATCGTGAGTGTGATAGTGCTGACGAAATCCGCCATAGTATCGTGGATGTTTTCGACAAACTGCGTACAGAATGTGTCGAAGACCACACGATGATGCCCCGTCTGCATGAGGAGACGCAACACTGAGCCCAAATCGGCCTTGAAATGAATGGAGCACAATTTGATCCATATCTCATAAGACCACGGAGGATTTAGAGCGGTAAGCTGTTTCATAACTAATTTTTTTAAATAACTTAGTACTGAACTAATCTGGATAGGTACATAACTGAATACATGAGAATAATAAACAAACCTACACGATGAATAAAAACGCATGACTCTAATCTTGGTTACATATCATTTAAGTATTTTTTCATTAGCGGGAAATCGAACCAGTTATTTGGGTTATTTAACCTGTAAATTCGGATTAAAGTGGCTACGTAGAGACAAGCACAGTGGCAAAATAGTAGGTTAAGTAGATAAGTTAGGTATTTAGACAAGGGTTGTAAATTATTAGGTATTGTGGTATGGCCCGCTAGTTGCGGGCCGCACGAATTCTGCGTTCTCGCGTACATTGACCCTTAATCAGCTGATTTTAATTCAGTAATTCCACTGCTGGTTGTATGTTTCAGTATTTTCATGATTTTTTTTATGAAATTATCGTTTCATTTAGCTGTACTAACATGATGGCGCTTGAATAAAGGTAATAAAACGTTGTAAAAATATGATTTTTTTTAATGGTATTGGTTTTATTGTCTTTATGGTAATGTTGATATTTTGTATTTTTTATTATTATTTTATAGATATGTTCATAATTATTTTTACCTCCCTAGGTAACAGAAAAATAATCGAAAATAGATAATAAAATGCTCAATTTAATCGAGAATCGATTGTATTGCGCTCATCTCAAATCGAATCGAAAATCTGTCTTTCTTTTAAGTGAATAGTTTGAAGTTTGAACTTATATCAAGTTTCAAAATGAGAAATCCTTTATTGGATGATAACGTTCAGAAACGAGAATTTTACTAGTGTATTCTTTATGGTAATCGATTTATTGACATGATATGTTTATTTTCCTTTTTTCCACAAGCAAATAATATATTATATTTCCAAATGAATATATCATTCAAAGTATATAATAGAATTTAATGAAACCTTGCAAGCTACTTCATTATATTTTTGGATCCGAATAAATATAATATCTAATCTAGTAAACAGAGCTACTTTTTTGTATTTTACTTCAGAAAAATATAGCCAGTTTTTTAAAGTATAAATCAATTAGTTAACTTCAGGCCCAAAAATCCCATTCTCCTTTGCCTGCTCTTCGAAAAATAACCCTGTACAGCGCATGCGCGCAACAAATACCTGTATAATTTTTGTATCAAATTTAAATGTTTTTACGTCCCACTGCTGGGCACAGGCCTCCTCTCATTACTGACAGGGTTTTAGGGCAAAGAAATGTCAGCCGCGCTGCCCCAATGCGTGTTGGCGAACTTCACATGTCTTAGAAATATTTTTTTGTTTCTCAGACATGCAGGTTTCCTCTATGTTTTCCTTCACCGCCGAGTACGTGGTAAATCAGCACTTAAAATTGCAATTAACAATTTTATTGTTGCCGGTGGTGATCGAACACGGGTGGCTCGAGTACTGTGAAGTTTACAACGAGCGCTAACCATCTGAGCTACCACGGCTCAAACAAAATATAATTTAGACGAATCGTTAAAAAAAAGCCATTGAGACGGATACTCCGTTTTAGACTTCAGAGATGACATCGTATTTGTACTTTAAATCTTTATCGAGGTTAGACGTAGGTGTAACTTCAGGCCGCAGCATTTCAGTGGGTGACCTGTGGTGTGCTTATTTTTACCTTTACTTAAATAAAAAAAACGGCAAAGTGCGAGTAGGACTCGCGCACCGAGGGGTCCGAACAAATCTGTACGTATATAAGTTTAAAATTATTATAAATATTTTTATTATATGATGTAACTAAAAACGAGAATGGGATTTTTGGGCCTGAAGTTAACTAATTGGTTTATACTTTAAAAAATTGGCCATATTTTTCTTAAATAAAATACAAAAAGTAGCTCTTTTTACAATCTAGATTTCAAAAAAACCATAAAATAAGTAATAAGTTAGAAAATCGATTGTAGTATATTCTTTATGGCAGTAAATCGATTACCATAAACAATATATATATATATATATATATATATATATATATATATATATATATATATATATATATACATATATAAACACTAGTGACATTCTCGTTTCTGAACGTTATCTTCCAATAGAGGTCTTCTTTGGCCTAAAGGTCTAGATACCAGGCCATCAACTCCAAAAAAAATAAAGGTCTTCTTATTTTGAAACTTGACAATTCAAACTTCAAACTATTTTCTTGAAAGAAAAAGGCAGATTTATGATTCGATTTGAAACGAGCGCAATATAATCGATTCTCGATTAAATTGAGTATTTTAATATCTATTTTCGATTATTTTTCTGTGTTAACTAGGGAGATAAGAAATTGGGTACATATCTACAAAAATATATTAAAAAAAACTAAATATCTAAATTCCAACAAGTAACAGTTTCAACAACAATTCAAGTAATCGATCTCAGATCGATATCCCTAATTTTTATTTATATATTTATTTTAAACAGTGTACATGCTGGCTTACAGTATGCCCAAAACGTCTGTAAAACGTATATATATATATATATATATATATATATATATATATATATATATACATATATAAACACTAGTGACATTCTCGTTTCTGAACGTTATCTTCCAATAGAGGTCTTCTTTGGCCTAAAGGTCTAGATACCAGGCCATCAACTCCAAAAAAATAGAGGTCTTCTTATTTTGAAACTTGACAATTCAAACTTCAAACTATTTTCTTGAAAGAAAAAGGCAGATTTATGATTCGATTTGAAACGAGCGCATATAGTCCTACTCCCCGCGGTATCGTGCCAAGAACGTTGGCTGCGTTTCCCCCCTGAATGGCAATACTTAGCCTTTGAGCGAGAAAAGAACCAGCCCTCTTATCACCAGCAGCAACGACAAGCCGCGGATGGAGTTCCTTTAGGAACTTCACTGCACGTGGACCCCACGGACCGATAGTCTCTACAGCAAATGGCACAAATATGTAATCATCTCTCAGAGACTCATATTTGCGCCACTTACTCAGTTCAGCTGCCTCTGATGCCGCCCCGGCTCTAAACGAGGTACCCCTGAGATGAGAGGCCGCCAGAGTGTCTACGCAAGTAGCATCCCACACTATGGCTTTTCCTCTCTCCCAAGGAACCAATGTCATACCGTCGGGTCTCCTGCCATCGTCTCTAAATATTCCACAAGGCTCTAAAACCGATGGAACATTTTATTGAGGACAAGAGCCCTTAGGATGACATCGTTCAAAGAACCGTGTCGTGAAAACTTACCAGCGCTTTTCTCACATGAAAGTCCGTGGAGTCTAAACTTGTCGACGCTGCTACTACAGGGGCACTGATGGGGTTGACAAATCACCGCTCCTAGTCGAATTCCTACGGCAATGCGCAAGGTTTCCCCATCAAGTAATGTGCCGAGATTACTTGATGGTAAAGCGTGTAACCAGTGACTAGATTCCTTGGTCGAAACAGCTAGAAGGCGTGCCTTATCTTGGTCACTATGGAAATTATGAAACAAATCTTTCTGCACGCCCTGTACCAACGGAATAGCCCACTGTTTTTGTCGGTTAACTTCCAGTGGAACATTTTCACTAGAATAAAGCGTTTGCCATGACTGCCCTGCCTCCGTAGCAAAGCATAGGTCTACTTTATTATTTAAAATTATGTAACATAAGTCACTGACACTATGCACGGAAGCAAGCAAAGCAGGCAATGCAATGCTAGAAAGATTTCTCACACCAATGCCACCAAATTTTATAGGTAAAGTAACTTGAGTCCAGTCTGTTGTATTTAAAATTAAATTTAGAGTTTTTTCTATTGCTATTTTAAAATTATTATCAATATATTTTAAATTAATTTATATTGAATGCTTGGCTTAACTACAGAAACGCTATTTATAAATTTAATAGCCGTGTAAACTGAAGAAAAAGCAATGATTATTTCTTTCGTAAAAATATGTTTATAAACTTAACGCTAGTTATAAAAAACTCTGTTATCACCTTTCTTAATTTTTTCTACCATAATAAGAGAACAGTTAGTTTAACCAACAAAAATTACTAAGCAAATGCTTTGTTACTTTTTAAGGTTGCCTGAAAATAGTAGAGCTTCGTTTTATTTTATGTACATACCGGGAGTCTGGCGACTGGGGATAATAAATTTCAAGAAAGCCACTCAGTGAAGACTTTCTTTTGTTTAAAAATGCTTGGAGTTTTTATTAAATTAAAACAGTTCCCTTAAATTCTAAATGTAAACGTTTTATAATTTGATAAACGAATGCAATTTTTTTTATTATTATATAGCTCACGTAACAAATAAACTTACAGTCCAGCATAATAAAATGGAAACTTCAGCCCATGTACACATAGGCTAAAGTATGCATTTTTTACCTGTTACCAATTGAATGAAAATAATAAGAAATCATTACCTGCTACTTGCCTGCTATCAAATTCTAACAAAGAAGGCTACAGATGTTATAATATCAACTCTGAGGAAAAAGATGGAACGGATATAGCCTGGACAGGAAAACAGAAGTGCAAGCACTAATATTTGGCGTCAGAGATAAGTAAGAATGTAGTACCTACCCAGGCGGTCTGCTTGGCAGAAAAGGAATCTTACCTTCTACCTTATAATCCCTGGTATCTTCAATGTTTTTTTAGGGTTCCGTACCTCAAAAGTAAAAAACGGAACCTTTATAGGATCACTTTGTTTTCCATCTGTCTGTCTGTCAAGATCCTTTTTTTCAGGACCGCGTGAAGGTATCAAGCTGAAATTCATATCAAATACTCAAGTCTACTGTCCGTTAGAGCTGTGAAAAAATCAAACTTCTAAGCCAACGCAATAAAAAGATACAGCCGTCTATGCTGTAAATTTTCGACATTTGCAAGGGAATCAAACCTACATGGTACTTCTCGTGAACTTAGAATCTTGAAATTTGGTACGAAGCAACATTTTATAGCACAGATAAAGGAAAAATTGCGAAAAGCATAAAGGAGAAGGAGACATCTCCATACATTCTTGGGCCCAAATGTTAACAAGATGAAAGTAGGACCATTTGAATACGTATATATAAACAATTCATCGCTGAAAATCTGGCAAGATTTGTTAATCTAGGAGCTGAGTTATTGTAGAATAAATAAAAGTGAGATTATCGATTACCTACACTGTAACAGGTAATTTTTCACTGTTATTACACTGAAAAAGGCTATTTTTCACTATAATTACTTAAAGATATAAAAGCAAGATCAGTATAAAATCACAAAAAAAGATGTGGTTATCTAGGAAACCAAATAGTGAAACGATTAACGAAAATTAAAACAACAAGAACTAAGTGAAGTGAATATTATTAATTAATTTTTTATTTTTTATTTTATTTGGACATGTATCTTAATCAATTACTTATTATTTAAAAGTGTAATTTGTAAATTAGCATGCTGACGTTTTGGGCATACTGTAAGCCAGCATGTACACTGTTTAAAATAAATATATAAATAAAAATTAGGGATATCGATCTGAGATCGATTACTTGAATTGTTGTTGAAACTGTTACTTGTTGGAATTTAGATATTTAGTTTTTTTTAATATATTTTTGTAGATATGTACCCAATTACTTATCTCCCTAGTTAACACAGAAAAAGAATCGAAAATAGATATTAAAATACTCAATTTAATCGAGAATCGATTATATTGCGCTCGTTTCAAATCGAATCATAAATCTGCCTTTTTCTTTCAAGAAAATAGTTTGAAGTTTGAATTGTCAAGTTTCAAAATAAGAAGACCTCTATTTTTTTTGGAGTTGATGGCCTGGTATCTAGACCTTTAGGCCAAAGAAGACCTCTATTGGAAGATAACGTTCAGAAACGAGAATGTCACTAGTGTTTATATATGTATATATATATATATATATATGTATATATATATCTATCTAAATTCCAACAAGTAACAGTTTCAACAACAATTCAAGTAATCGATCTCAGATCGATATCCCTAATTTTTATTTATATATTTATTTTAAACAGTGTACATGCTGGCTTACAGTATGCCCAAAACGTCAGCATGCTAATTTACAAATTACACTTTTAAATAATAAGTAATTGATTAAGATACATGTCCAAATAAAATAAAAAATAAAAAAATAATTAATAATATTCACTTCACTTAGTTCTTGTTGTTTTAATTTTCGTTAATCGTTTCACTATTTGGTTTCCTAGATAACCACATCTTTTTTTGTGATTTTATACTGATCTTGCTTTTATATCTTTAAGTAATTATAGTGAAAAATAGCCTTTTTCAGTGTAATAACAGTGAAAAATTACCTGTTACAGTGTAGGTAATCGATAATCTCACTTTTATTTATTCTACAATAACTCAGCTCCTAGATTAACAAATCTTGCCAGATTTTCAGCGATGAATTGTTTATATATACGTATTCAAATGGTCCTACTTTTATCTTGTTAACATTTGGGCCCAAGAATGTATGGAGATGTCTCCTTCTCCTTTATGCTTTTCGCAATTTTTCCTTTATCTGTGCTATAAAATGTTGCTTCGTACCAAATTTCAAGATTCTAAGTTCACGGGAAGTACCATGTAGGTTTGATTCCCTTGCAAATGTCGAAAATTTACAGCATAGACGGCTGTATCTTTTTATTGCGTTGGCTTAGAAGTTTGATTTTTTCACAGCTCTAACGGACAGTAGACTTGAGTATTTGATATGAATTTCAGCTTGATACCTTCACGCGGTCCTGAAAAAAAGGATCTTGACAGACAGACAGATGGAAAACAAAGTGATCCTATAAAGGTTCCGTTTTTTACTTTTGAGGTACGGAACCCTAAAAAAACATTGAAGATACCAGGGATTATAAGGTAGAAGGTAAGATTCCTTTTCTGCCAAGCAGACCGCCTGGGTAGGTACTACATTCTTACTTATCTCTGACGCCAAATATTAGTGCTTGCACTTCTGTTTTCCTGTCCAGGCTATATCCGTTCCATCTTTTTCCTCAGAGTTGATATTATAACATCTGTAGCCTTCTCTGTTAGAATCTGTAGAAGTCTAAGTTAAGTATCTGTTAGTGTCTGTAGAAGTAGCAGGTAATGATTTCTCATTATTTTCATTCAATTGGTAACAGGTAAAAAATGCATACTTTAGCCTATGTGTACATGGGCTGAAGTTTCCATTTTATTATGTTGGACTGTAAGTTTATTTGTCACGTCAGCTATATAATAATAAAAAAAAATTGCATTCGTTTATCAAATTATAAAACGTTTACATTTAGAATTTAAGGGAACTGTTTTAATTTAATAAAAACTCCAAGCATTTTTAAACAAAAGAAAGTCTTCACTGAGTGGCTTTCTTGAAATTTATTATCCCCAGTCGCCAGACTCCCGGTATGTACATAAAATAAAACGAAGCTCTACTATTTTCAGGCAACCTTAAAAAGTAACAAAGCATTTGCTTAGTAATTTTTGTTGGTTAAACTAACTGTTCTCTTATTATGGTAGAAAAAATTAAGAAAGGTGATAACAGAGTTTTTTATAACTAGCGTTAAGTTTATAAACATATTTTTACGAAAGAAATAATCATTGCTTTTTCTTCAGTTTACACGGCTATTAAATTTATAAATAGCGTTTCTGTAGTTAAGCCAAGCATTCAATATAAATTAATTTAAAATATATTGATAATAATTTTAAAATAGCAATAGAAAAAACTCTAAATTTAATTTTAAATACAACAGACTGGACTCAAGTTACTTTACCTATAAAATTTGGTGGCATTGGTGTGAGAAATCTTTCTAGCATTGCATTGCCTGCTTTGCTTGCTTCCGTGCATAGTGTCAGTGACTTATGTTACATAATTTTAAATAATAAAGTAGACCTATGCTTTGCTACGGAGGCAGGGCAGTCATGGCAAACGCTTTATTCTAGTGAAAATGTTCCACTGGAAGTTAACCGACAAAAACAGTGGGCTATTCCGTTGGTACAGGGCGTGCAGAAAGATTTGTTTCATAATTTCCATAGTGACCAAGATAAGGCACGCCTTCTAGCTGTTTCGACTAAGGAATCTAGTCACTGGTTACACGCTTTACCATCAAGTAATCTCGGCACATTACTTGATGGGGAAAGCTTGCGCATTGCCGTAGGAATTCGACTAGGAGCGGTGATTTGTCAATCCCATCAGTGCCCCTGTAGTAGCAGCGTTGACAAGTTTGGGCTCCATGGACTTTCATGTAAGAAAAGCGCTGGTAAGTTTTCACGACACGGTTCTTTGAACGATGTCATCCGAATGGCTCTTGTCTCTATAAATGTTCCATCGGTTTTAAAGCCTTGTGGAATATTTAGAGACAATGGCAGGAGACCCGACGGTATGACATTGGTTCCTTGGGAGAGAGGTAAAACCCTAGTGTGGGATGCTACTTGCGTAGACACTCTGGCGGCCTCTCATCTCAGGGGTACCTCGTTTAGAGCCGGGGCGGCATCAGAGGCAGCTGAACTGATTAAGTGGCACAAATATGAGTCTCTGAGAGATGATTTCATATTTGTGCCATTTGCTGTAGAGACTATCGGTCCGTGGGGTCCACGTGCAGTGAAGTTCCTAAAGGAACTCCATCCGCGGCTTGTCGTTGCTGCTGGTGATAAGAGGGCTGGTTCTTTTCTCGCTCAAAGGCTAAGTATGGTCATTCAGCGGGGAAACGCAGCCAACGTTCTTGGCACGATACCGCGGGGAGTAGGACTATATGATAAATAAGTTTCTAGTTTTAGTTTTTTTTTTATTATTGTTGAAGTTTTTAATAATGAAAATGATAAAAAACATTGAATATACTAACATAAATAAGTGAATAAATTTTTCAAATATAAGTTGTGAATTTAAGAAGAAAAGAAAAGTTTTTTTAAAGTAGATATGGCAGGTATGGTCAACGCGATGTGTCAAGGTTTTGTGAAACGCGAGATTTTGTTTTATTTTGATTTTTTTTGTTGTTAAATATGGTTTTTGATTTATTGCTTGCTCCTTCTTAATTACAATAAGTATCGAATATTGACTTTAGGTAATAAAATATTCAACAAATATTCTACTCTTATGGTGTTAAAACTAGGTTTTGCGACGTAGAACACATCAGCGTTTTATTACAGCTCTCTGTATTCCCCCGCTCTCAACTATGCTTACACACTAACTTATGTACTTTAATCCTCTCCTACGTAGGTAGTTAGTCTCTGTTGAGATTGGCCTGCGTGATCGAAATTCGGGCTGAAGGGAATTATTATTAATTCAATTTACTAAATTTTACTCAAAAACCTTAACTTAATTTTAAAATAAATTACAAGCAAAATTTTTACTTCATAAAAAGGAGTGTGAAAAAAAGACACTAATTTTAGTACCAGAAGGGTTGTGGTCGCGTTCCTTGCAGTTATCCCGTGACCATCGTTGACAGTGCTTCTAGTCGGTAGGAGTTTGACATAACCAGGCCTTCCCAGTGCAAATCGTATATTCATGAAGATATTTCCATTAGTATACGGGGAATTCACTGGGACGGAAAATTAACGGAACTAAAATATCTTATACTCTTTATAACTATCATATATGTACTTCTTACATGTGCTCCCTTATTTTAAAATATAGGAAATAGAAAATAACTGAGTATATATAATAAATAATAATGAACAACTATTAACTGACAGAAGATACGGGAATCCAGACCCAAATGTAATTCAATGAATCTATACAATTTATCAAAGGAACGGGCATTAGGTACAGAAGGATTAAATGAACAAAATATCCGTCGCATTAAGAAACATGGATGATCGCTGAAAACGTACTTAATGTAAATTCTTTACAGACTATCGTCTGCGTAAAATTTGTACAAAGTATGTACTTATTTAAAAAGTAATGTAAAGTAACTACCTACATACTTTCCTCTGTTGGGAATAGGCTTGCTTACATTCGTGAGAAGTATTTTAGGATAGGGAAGATTCCGCCGCGTTGGCGGCCTGTGTGTAAACTTTAAAACACGTCCTCGAAAAAATATTTTTAATTTCTCATACTCCATTATTTATACTATTATCTATATTTATCTAACTTTACTTTTCCTCACAATTTTTCGCTAATCACCGAGCACACTGGTGAATCAGCACTTAAAGTTGCGACTACCTACCTAATTAAAAAATTCATTGATGTTGGAGGAGATAGATCGCGATTTTATCATGTACGATAAAATTTTAAGGCTAGCGCCGAATATACATATAATAAACCTGTAGAAAAGTCGTGTCTGTAATTCTAATATATTCTTGAAAAAACAAGTCCAGGGGACTAAATAAAGGATTCTGAAGCCAAATTAGTGGTTTTTAGAATTCTAGTCTAGTCTCTTAAATTTTAGTCTTTTTGTCTGTCTGTCTGTCTGTGTATTCCGGATTCACGCAAAAACTACTGAATCGATTTACATGAAATTTTGTATGAATGTAGTGAGTAAGTAACCCGGGGCAACTTATATGTTACTTTTTATCCGATTACGGAACTACAAATAAAGGAAGGTTAAGTATTTTGTTTCCTTTAGACGTTAATTTTCTATTATATCTTGGTTATAGTCGGGATGACGGGTGTTTTTTTTATAGGAGAGGGGGCAAACGAGCATGCGGCTGATCTGATGGTAAGTGACTACCGCCGCCCATGAACAACCGCAACACCAGGGAAATTGCAGATGCGTTGCCGGCCTTTTAAAAAAGAGTAGGCTCTTTTCTCGAAGGTCCCAAAGTCGTATCGGTCCGGAAAAATCGCTGGTGGTAAACTATTCCACAAGGAAGTTGTGCGAGGAAAAAAACATCTTCTAAATCGCACAGTGGTGGACCGCCAATCGTCCAGATGGTGTGGATGGTATCGAGAGTTCTGTCGCGATGTGCGTTCGTGAAATTTGGCGGCTGGAATTAATCCGAACAATTCCTCAGAGCACTCCACGTGGTAAATGCGAATGAAAATGCAAAGAGATGCAACATCTCTTCGCAGCGCCAATGAGTCGCGCTGATCGGAAAGGACTCGGTCGTCGACGATTCGAGTCGCTCTGCGCTGGATGCGGTCAAGTGGAAGGAGCTGGCACTGGGGAGCCCCAGCCCAGTGATGGAAACAGTATTCTATGTGAGGCCGAATCTGCGCCTTGTAAAGTTGCAGCCGTTGTGCCGGCATGAAATACTGTCCCGCTCTGCTGAGCACGCCAAGCTTTTTAGAGGCCAATTTGGCCTTCTCTTCCAAGTGACCACGAAACTGCACATCACTCGATATGTCGACGCCAAGGATTCCGATACTGGTTGAGGCAACAAGGGGAGTACTTTGAAACTGAGGAGATACGACACAGGGGATCCTTTTAGCGGTAAACGCGCAAACTTGTATCTTCTGAGGATTAAACTGGACTAGATTTAGTCGCCCCCGATCCGAGACTTTGTCCAGCAAAGACCCGACTTCAGACACAATTTTGTTCCGGTACTCGGCGACGTTTTCCCGGTAAATATTGGCACGGCCGGTGTATAGAGCATCACCAGTGCTGTCATCCGCATAGCAATGAATGCTACCGGTTTGCAACATATCATGGATATGCAGAAGAAACAGCGTTGGTGATAGCACGCAGCCTTGTGGAACACCAGCGTTAATAGGCTTGTAGTCGGAGCATGCACCGTCTACAACGACCTTGATGCTCCGATCTGCAAGAAAGCTGGTGAGACAATTGCACGATTTCTCGGGAAGCCCATAGGAAGGAAGCTTCGAAAGAAGCGCTTTGTGCCAAACCCGATCGAAAGCCTTCGCAAAGTCCAAACTAACGGCCAATGCCTCGCACTTGGACTCTTCTGCCTCCGCCCATCTATGAGTTAAGTAGACCAGAAGATCACCAGCTGATCGACCCCGACGAAAACCGTATTGCGGTCACTAACCAGCTGGTGATCCTCAAGGTACCGCATGAGGTGGCAGTTTGTAACGGATTCCATTATTTTGGAAAACAAGGGGGTGATGGCGATAGGCCTGTATTTGGACGGGTCTGAGTGGTCGCCTTTTTTAGGGATCGGGTGGACAAAAGCTGTCTTCCATGATTTCGGGACTACGCTTAGGGAGTAGGAGTACCGGAATAGACGCGTTAGAACCGGTGCCAACTCCGGAGCACACGTCCGCAGCACAATTGGGGGGATTTCGTCAGGCCCACACGACTTGTGGATGTCCAGGGAGAGGAGTGCTCTGCGAACCGAGCGCTGTGAGAACCGCACATCCAGCATGGAGCACTCACACCACGGGATGGTCGGCGGTGTGTTCCCCCCGTCATCAAGAGTCGAGTTGGACGCAAAAAGGGGGCTATAAGGTCAGCCCTCAAAGGTCGGCTTTCTCTTTTGCGGCGTGGGCCAGTGAGTCGTCCTCCTGTACAGAGATGGTAGTGATGGCATACAGAAATTCCCTTGGACAACCTTGGCGAGAGACCAGAATGCACGGGTTCCCGAAGGAAGGCGAACTAGTTTCTCGCCAATTCTGCCTATGTGCTCTGACTTGTCTTGTTTATCAAATAAATACCATATTTGTAAATAAAGTTTAAAATATAGTTGTAATCTTGGTAAAATAATTTGAAACTATACCGATTTGGTATTCAAAACAGCGCCATCTAACATCAAATGGAAAAAGTAGTATATTTTGTCTTCAGTTACTTATAAATGAAATAATATAAAAAACTTGCTTGTATGTACCTAAATGATTAAATGATTAGATTTTTAAAATTATTAAAAAACTCTAAAGTTTAGTTTTTTAGTATTTTTGTTATTTTATTTTAAAAGTGTAATAATTTCAATAGATAATAGTGACGTCTATCAAAAATATGAAAATTGATAAGGTATTTATTGCAATTACTAATATATATGTAAAGTTATTAAAAATGGTATGTCTGCAATTGTAGCAAAATTTTGTCGTCGTGTGTCGTAGCCAGATCGTAGAATTGATCATATATCATAAAGTAGTCTTTTATTTCGTGTAATGGTGTGGTCATTTCATAATACTTGACACTATTTGTTCACCATGTCATGATATAGCTTGACCAAATCAATGAATAGAAATCGTTTGGAGATATTAATAACTAAACACAATGTTGCTATTTCATAATATGGTCATATGACGATATCATTAAATCGTTTTTCACCGCTAGCGGCGCTGATAGAGTATTTTTTAACAGAAACAGAACTTTTAAGAGAATTGAATCACTTTATCCCTTATTGATATAATAAATAAATGTTCGCTTCAATTGCTGATATTCCTAGATTAGTTTTGGATTTCATTATTTCATCTAATATTAGCGCCACCTACTTACTTCTAAATAAACTAAAATGGCAAGTCATTCATAAAATGAAATAATGCAATGCTACTGAATAAACGATGTATATAAATGAATCATTAACATTACAATCGTTACTGCAAGGAAGAGTTTGTAGCAGCTGCGCGTAAACATAAGGAACTCAAAGTTTCTCAACTGGGATACGCCGATGAAGGCCATGTTTACGTCAACGACCATCTCACGCTATTTAATAAAGATCTTCTTAAGAAGGCGAAGGATCTGGCGAAAGCAAAAACTACAAATATGTGTGGATAAAACATTGCAAGATTCTGGCCCGAAAATCCGACACATCACCGACGTTCCGCATAAAAACAGAAAAAGATCTTCTAAAATTTTCATAAAATTCATAAAGTGCGTATATTTCGAGTTATTAAATGCTCGTACGACATATTGCTCAAGATTATATAATTTCAACTCGCGTAAATATTGTAATTGTTGCGCCCGCGACGTGGGAAGCCCTGACTCTTTTGTATTGCTTATCGCTATTACTCACTATCTGTACGCAGCGGTCATTAGTGATGGCACTTCTGTTAGTAGCTATCGTAACTATATGAACTTAGAGGTAGAATTTCTCTGCACCCCGCATTTACTGGTGGAACATATTATTTTTACCTTATATTTTGCTTTTAAAATGTTACGCAGTGTTTGCGTGTTGTCGATATCTACGAGATACTACCGTTCTCGCTTATTTAACTTTGCTTTTGCCGTCGTTTTGTTAATTGCTTTACTTACAACTCGCTTTCGCAAAGCAATGCCGCTTTGCATTGGTGATTTTTGTGAATTCCAGACAAAAATCCGAACCAATTTTATATATAATGTAACGATTGTGTACTCTATAATTCGCTATTAAAAATTTTTATCAAAATGCTCGGGGACTACGCACTAAAACAAGCTTATTTAAGAGAAATGTGGCCTTAAGCAGCTTTGATATCATATCAATAACGGAGACTTGGCTATTGGATGGCATTAGTGATAGTGAACTTTTTGATGAACGGTATATAGTGTGGCGGCGTGACCGCGACTACCGCTCCACCGGGCAGCGGTACGGCGGCGGCGTGCTGGTGGCCGTGCGCCGCGAGCTCGCCGCCGCCGGCCGCCCGGCTTGGCACTCCTCCGCCGAAGATATTTGGGTCTCAGTGACACTCCGTACCAAAGCCGGCCTTCTCGCATTACACATTTGCACCATTTATTTATGTAGGGAGGGAGGCGGCTATTCAATGAATACACAAATCGATAACTTCGCGAGTAAGCTTGGGGATAACTTTTACTCTGCACCCAACGACCTGTTTATGGTATTGGGAGATTTTAATATGCCAAATATTAGCTGGAACTTAATGGAAAACGGTCAATTAGGGCCAATGGGTGTTTTAAACGAAAGTCAGGCAAATTTTTTGGACATAATTAACGAATGTAATCTCGACCAATACAATAACGTACGAAATAGCAACGATAGGCTTCTGGATCTTGTCTTTTGCAATAACCATGTAAATGTACTACCCAGTGACCACCCCCTTGTCTCAGAGGATTCACACCATAGATCAATTTGCATTGAATTAAATTTAGACATACCTAGTTTTCTGACTGTCAACAAGAGAACCGCTTTCAATTACAAAAAAGGAAATTATGTAGAAATTAATTCAAACTTGTCGAAAAAAGATTGGAATGTCTTGTTATCGAGCGGTTCTATTGACGACAGTGTTCATAATTTTTATCGTATTCTGACCGATCTTCGTGACGAATTTATACCTCACAAAATTATCTGTAGTAGCTCATTTCCTATTTGGTACAACGCCGCCTTAAAAAAGGTTTTAAAAGAAAAATTCAAATATTTTAAAAAATATAAAAAATATGGTAACCGGTACGATTACGAAACATACTCATTTCTGAGAGAGAGAGCCGTAAAATTAGAAAGTGAGTGTTATCAGTCATACATAAGTAAAGTAGAAAACTCGGTAACAAATAACCCACGTCTTTTTTGGTCTTACACAAAGTCGCTGAAAGGGCCGTCCCAGGCACTACCATCTGTTATGACATATGACGATCAGTCTGGTGATACTGGACAATCGGTGTGTAATTTATTTTCAGAATACTTTCAATCAACTTTTCTCGTTCCCGACGCTAAAAGCCGTACACCTAATCTTGATAATCAGTGCCAAGATAATTTTAGTATTGGTGACAAATATAAATCCGAAGGAGGTTGAAATATTGCTGAAAACTACTAACATGAATAAAGGCGCTGGGCCTGATAATATAACACCTTTTTTTATAAGGCAGTGCGTAGATAGCTTGGTTACGCCTCTATGTATTAATTTCAAGCGTTCTTTAAAAGAAGGTATAGTGCCAATGACTTGGAAATCAGCTTTTGTAACGCCCGTACATAAAAGCGGTGACCGTTCTAATGTAAAAAATTATAGGCCTATATCCAAGTTGTGTATATTTGCCAAAATATTTGAGAAAGTTGTCTACCGACAGGTATATGCTACATTGCAGTCTTCTTTTACTCCTGAACAACATGGTTTTTTAAGGCAGAGGTCGGCTGTATCAAACCTTTTAGTTTTTAATGAATACACCTCTTCACAAATGGATTCAGGGCTACAGGTTGATTGTATTTTTAGCGATTTTAGTAAAGCTTTTGATCGTATAGATCACTTGCTGCTCCTTGAGAAACTGTACAAAGCCGGTATACATGGTAATTTATTTAGATGGTTTTCTTCTTACATCAGTAATAGATCCCAGGCGGTTGCAATAAATGGTTTTACTTCTGCGTGGATGACAATTCCTTCTGGCGTGCCTCAAGGCTCTTTATTAGGGCCTTTGCTTTTTGTTATATTCGTTAACGACATTGCGTTATGTTTCAAACATGCCAGAGTCTTATTATACGCAGACGACACTAAGATCTTTATGGCCACTAACAGCTCTGATGACTGTGATCGCCTTCAATCTGATCTGAATAATTTTGTGCAATACTGTACTCAAAATAAGCTTCATTTGAATGTTCCCAAGTGTTTTGCTATGACCTTTTCTCGTAAATTTAACCCTATAAATTATCAGTATAAAATCAATAATAAGTCACTTAACAAAGTTACATCTATGAAAGACCTGGGTTTCATTCAAGATTCTAAACTTTTATATGATAAGCACATTGATTACGTAGTGAAAAAGGCCTCCAAGTCTCTTGGTTTCATTATAAGGTCTACATATGAATTTAAATCTATTAAACCGATTAAAGTACTTTATTGTGCTTATGTGCGCAGTATCCTTGAGTATGCCTCTGTGGTCTGGAATCCACAATATAACGTGTATACTTCCCGTATTGAGTCCGTACAAAAAAGGTTCTTGAGATATCTACAATACAAGTGTAAGCAATTGGACCATGGTTATGAAACGAGATGCAATAGATACCACTTCTTACCTTTAGAAAAAAGACGGCAACTCTTCGATATTACGTATCTATTAAAAATTGTCGGAGGCATCATTGATTGCCCTGCTTTGCTGGAAAAGGTAAGCATCTGGGTTCCGCGTAGATTACCAACTAGACGTACTCAGCCACTAGCTATTCCTAGAGTCAATACTAACTACCGCCGCAATTCATTTATTATTAGTGCGAGTGCCTTTTTTAACAAACTGTCAATAAATAACGGCGAATTAGAACTATTCCGTACCAAACCTCATAATGTAAGTAGATTGTTTGCGTTGGAGTTCTTCGGCCCCCGCGCCGATGGTGCAACAAATTCTTAAACAAATTCTTAAATACTCTTAAATTTTGAAACACTCTCCATCGTCGGGGATTTACTTTGTTTATTGTTACTGTTGTCATGGTCTCTTTACATTTAAATAACCATATGAGAATACCTGTAAATGGCTTTGTCGAAATGTCCAATTTGTATTTATGTAATGTTTATATGCTGTTGGTGTTCCAAATAAAATAAAATAAAAAATTACATTCATCCCGCGTTGGAATCAGCGCAGCGAGCACTTTTTTGGCTAAAAACTCTGCAGCCTGTGCCCTGTAGTAACATGTATGTAAGCTGCTATTTTTTAGTTTTCATAGGGCAATATATGCAGTTTTTATTTATTTTGTGTTTTCGGGTATGTTACTTTTTGTTTTCACTCTACCGTAAATATAAAGGTTTGCAAAGATGAGTAGAACTCATTATCGTCAGCCTATCAAAAGTTCACTGAAATGTACATAGGCCTCCCCCATAATTTGTCAAGTAGCTGGATATTTGTTATAGTTGCCACGCTTGGTAGGCGTGTTGGCAACCGCAAGTATTATTATTTTGATCTGTTGTCAGGAAGATGATGCAGCCCATCCCATCTCCAGTTTGTTTTCAAATGTCGCCTCTTACGACGGGACGATATGAGTTTGTGGATTTTCTTTCACGCTACAACAGGGCGAACATTTTTCTACTCCCGTTCATGAGTGTAATGATCCTCACGTTCACTGTGAATAATATTTATAACGAATAAAACTAATTTTAAGGATTCTATCGCGTTTAATTTTAACTTTTTAAATTCTCGATGTTTTAGGCACTTTACAGCATCCATGGTCACGGGAGCGGCGGGACATCTGAGGTGTTTGACGACCTCATGTCGTAGTTAAAATAGAATAGAACAAATGCAGAAGTAGTTTGAATTTAATTTTGTTAATTATGGGGCCCTTAGCAGATGGTAGCTCTCAGTCATCTTCCCTATTAAAATTAGGATATTTTTAATTCCAATAGCCTCGCGAATATCATTGGTAGGATTCGGTGTTCTATCGCAAAGATTTGTTGTCTGTCAGATCCGATTTAATGGCTGGGACGATTCTAAACATGTTGACATACACCGAATAATACACCGACAAGCACCGAAGCTCCGGGAAGTCTAAAGACTTCCCGGAGCTTCGGTGCTTCACACCAACGATATGTCTTTTTACTCGGAACTTTCATCCAAGATGCGTTAAAAAACCCGTAACATAAGTTTTAATCCATGTATAGTATTCATTATTATAGTATTGTATTTGTGAAATTTTCTCTACTCTACGTCTACTTGAAGTAAAAAAAATATCTACATCTATTTTATGGTGCCAATCAATATTAAATAGGGCCAATGATATGAATAAAATGTCTCAAATAAACATTATGTTAAGGCCAAATAATTAACATTTCAAATTTTCATTTAACATGTGTGTCCTTCCGCTGACTTTGTAAAGATCACCGTCGCCCCCCCCGCTCCCGTTCGTATTCCATTCGAGGAAGCGGCGGCCAGTTAGTATGAAAAAGCGTCGTGGCGCGACGGTCTGTCGCGCGCCTCCTACGGAGTTATCTCAATTTGTTTTCGTGTCTTCGTCGAGTCTTAAAAATTGACGGTTAGGTGCGAGGCGGTCGGCCGCGTGACAAACGCCTCTTATTGATTCTTTCGTGCTTTAAGTGACAGAGGCCCTTTGGAGTTTTGAAACGCTAAGAATGTGCGACCCGAGAGGAGATCGCTTCGTGTTGGATATAGTGTAAATTGTGCGCGCCTAATTGACTATTGAATATTTGGGTCTGGTGTAGACCGCCTCGAATTGGTTTGTCTAATTTGTACGTTTCGTGACAAGAGGCTTGCATTGAATTTAAGTGATTGCATCATGAAGTGCATTTTGCAATATTTAATTTGCTTGTGTGACGCGGTCTCGTGCGCGCACGCCGAGTCGAAAGACGGCCTGGAATTTGACGCTCGCATTCAATTTCGAGGGCGTGGCCCGGTTAATTGTTTTTGGAAGTTAATGTTGAATTATAACGTCGCGTTAAGTGCCTTTTTGTGTGTTGACTATTTTCGTTGGTTTAGCGTGTTAACGAGGCGGATTTGAGTTCGGATTGCGGGCGTGGTATTTTAATATCGTACGAAAGAGTTTTAGCTTGTTGTGTGAAACGCTGAACTTTGAGACTAACGAACAGGCCGAGTTCGTTCCCGTGTTTGTAATTTTGTGCTAAATGAACCCGGAACATTGAATATTGAACTTTGAACGACTGTTCGTTACTTGTGTCGTGTGTCACGTGTTTGATTACGATGAACGTTGAATTGGTTGACTTTGAAGTTAATTATATATACAATAAAGTTAATAGACTGAAATAGTGAAGTGACGTCAGAATTGAGTTCAGATAAAGTGAACTACCACTTTTGGAGAGAAGCAGCGCTGGATCTGCGGTCCGACTTCAACGGTTAAGTAAGGTTACACATTGTACACACTACTACACAATACTTACGTGCACCTCACTTATCAACTGACTGGTACCATGTGGTCAACCCTACCCCCGGAGATCGGTAAGTTGTGCTTGTTTATTTGTCAGCCGTTTTAGAACATGTATCCATAGGCCATTTGGGCTCCGTCCTCTGTTGCCCGTCGATTGGATTACTCATGGGCCCTAGTCCAGTCAACGTTTGTCGGGGAAACTCAGGGCGTGAACACATTATATTACTTTGTTAAAACTAAATTAACTTTAACTGTAAATTAATGTAGAGAGTAAAATGTAATAATAATAATACATTTTGATTTTAAGTCTATTTACCTTTCATACGGTACGTGTACATCAAAAACGATTTTGTCGGCCGATGGCGGACAGAACTACCCGGACCAGTAACTCGGACGTGTATGTGCTTCCACTGCAACAGTGTAGCACTTGTGCCGACATTGAACGTTGCTGGTATTCTGTAGTTGACTGTGTTGCTTAACAGAGTGAAGACGCATTTTAAATATCTGGAACCGCTATATCTATTTTAACAGCTATCCACACGTTCGTGATTGCTGTTTGGTGTATGCTGTTCGCCGTTGTTTGCCAAGCGTGTGGATGGGGCATAACGTTTTCAAACTATTTCGAATTGAATATTTTCAATTGTTTTAACTTGTTTTTATTTTGCTGCGTAAAAGGAGGTAGGTATTAAAAAGTTTGTTGTGTGAAAAATAATGTATCGATGGGGTGTGATTTTTTAATCTCTTTTGATATAATGTCGTATTTTTAAGCAGATAAAACAAATATCGTTTTACATAATGGCTTAATTTTATAATCCTTACACTTTATGTACAAGAAACCGGGCAAAATTATGTCACGCAATTTTGAAATGAGATTGATAATATTATGAAAATAAAATTTAATATTTATAAAGAAGAATCAAATATCTTAATTCATAAGGAATCGATACGTATAAGTTTTATATATAGTTGGCATACAAAAGTAAAAAGATACCATTGTTTACATTAGCGCCTACCGGAATCGCGCGACCTCCCGAACGGTTCCTGACACTTGAAGCGTCAAAACATATAACCACAGAGCAAAGAGTAAGGACACTCATCGATATAACGGTGGAACTCTAACATTGACGACATCAAAACGTGTAAGATTTTATTAAATTATTATTAAATTAAAAACTGGCAAATTTAAATTTATTTTTCTCACTAGATAAAGAAATTTTTAAGATTAATAAAATAAAAGAATCATGTTGATTATACCAAATACCTTAAAATCCTATAGTTATCCATATGAAACGAATGATCCCATAAAGTGTGTCGCATGAGGCAACATTATCAAAACTTGGGTATCAAGTTGCTCCGGCTGCGTGTAAACAGATGTTATCTCATTTGTATGCTGGTAAGCAAGCGAGGCAGCTTATCAAGTTGAGAAAGCTAGATGACATTCAATTTTTTGATCTAGTAATGCTTTTGCCACTTAAATCACAACCCATCTGTATGTATTAGCTTCGTGGGTAAATTACAGCTAGTGTAACATTCACGAATATATCAGTGTTAATTTTAGGATAAGGGAAAAGTCTAACTAAAAATATAGAACCAAGAACACGTCTCCTCATTGTCACCTCCTATATTACGGAATACTGTATATTATATTTATTTATTTAGGTATTCCTTATTGCATTCCTTAATCTAAAAGAATACAAAGGCCTTGAGGCATTCTCTACCAGTCAGCCTATATATATTATATCAACTCACTGTATATATATATATATATATATATATATATATATATATATATATATATATATATATTCTATAGCTTGTACTCATGAACCTAATAAGTAGTAATTAATAATAATTGGCCATTACTATTTAATCCATGGCTTGGGTGCAGGGAAGAGACGATGTTCTTCATAAATTACAAAGACATAAAGAAAATACCGCAGAAATTAAAAAAAAACATTGTTTAAAAAAGTCCTATAAATTAACACCCCGTAAAAATCACTTTCAGCATAACCAGAGGTAAGTCTACCTTAATTGTTGTAATGCGGAAATAATACAAATAAAAAAAAATAGCGTAATAAGGAATTGTTTATTTATTACAGAGAATGGGAACGAACGGGAGAAAAATCGATTGAAAATTAATATCGGCAATACATCAAATTAGTACAAAGAACATTATTGATGAACCGGCAAAATTCTGGCAGCAGTTAGACAACGAGTACCGATGAAATTGGTTTTTGTACGTGGTACAGCCATGCTGCTGCTATGTTAGTAATATAGTTGTAGCACGAATGGGTCGACTCGACCGGGGAAGCACCACGCTCTCACAGAATACCAGCGTAAAATGGCAGCTTGACACTGCTGTGTTTCGTATGGTGAGTGTAGAGAGCCGGAGACCCTTTGTACTGGAAATGAGGCATTTCATCTTAGTCTTCACGGCTAACGACGCATCTGCATTTTGATTCTTTATTGAGGATAGATGTAGATGTCTATGGGTTACAGCAACCACTTACCATCAGGTGGACTGTGTGCTCGTTTGTTACTCTTATTCTATAAAAAAAAGTATCTTGTGTTGTAAGAGGTGACTATGGAAAATGCCAGAATGATCTCTTAGCTTCCGATAAATGGTATATTTCAACGGTATAACCATCTCGTTGAATCTAGTGTTATGGCTGACCCGTTACGAGAAGCAACATCAAAGGTGTACGAGGTCTGGTATTTCTATAGCCAATTCGCTCCACTGCTGAACATTGCTTCCGCTATAGGTTACCTCAAAGGACGGATTTTGCCATATTTGCCACGCTTGACTGGCGAGCAACCTACAACAACAACACGAGAGGTCAATATCCTTTTTTACCAATACTTGTTTCGTGCAGGATTCGAACCCGCGAGCCTCAACGCCACAACTCATTGCTAACCTACTGCGCCCCAGAGCCGTCAATATCCAGTATTGGAATTTTTCTATTTTAAGAAAAGTAATATAATGTATTAATGCTGTAGTATTATATTTAACTAGCTCTTCCCCGCGACTTCCTCCGTGCGTAATTTATTACGATTGGATTTCATAGGTATTAATTTTTGGCGCGGAACCCTAATTCTTTCTCTAAAATAAAACTCACTTAAGTTATTTCTTATAACATCAGCTATCTGTCAGTGCAAGTGCGGTCTAGCCGTTTCGGAGATTAGCCGGAACAAACAGACAGACAGACAGAAAGACAGAGGGACAAAAATTTTAAAAATCGTATTTTTGTTATAAGTACTGTATATACTTTTATATGCATATAGTAAAAAGCTGTTAGGTCGACATTACATACAAACACTTCAATTTTATTTATTTGTATAGATTATTGGTTTGACATATATTAGTATTCTTACGTTGTCGTTTTTATGACGTTCGTGTTGATGGTTCGTACGTCAAACTGTACTTTTTGTCAAACTTCTAAAAAATATTTTTCAAACCGCCTTGAGCATTTGTGTTAACTTTGTACTTACGAGTTTGTTGAAGTAAAAATATTTACATATTTTAGCGCCGCAGGTGTCGCGGAATGTCACATCATTAAAAAGGGTAAAACGGACTCAACTTTATACTGTAAATATTTTTTCTCATATTGCAATTTTCGCTATTTCGTATTTTGTAAAGCTAGACGGCGATGTGTGTAAAAATTTATTAAACGCGTAAAAATACTTACTTTTTAAATGTTGTGCGTATTATTCTGTCTAAATTCTAAACATTACGCATTAACACACTGTATGATAAAATAATTAAAATATTTGACAATTTTGCTTAGTGATAGCTTAGTTTTGGGAGTTTTCGCATTTCGAGAAGAAGTGATTACTTTTAATTAAAATCGATTTAGCAGTTTGTTAAGCCGTACCGTTACTTTTACAGCCTATTTAAGTCTTCTACTGAACATAAGCCTTCCCTTTAGATTGCTTCAAAGGGGGGATTTTTTTATAGGATAAGGGTGACAAACGAGCACACAGTCCACCTGATGGTAAGTGATTGCCGTGGCCCATATACATCTACATCTATTCTCGATTTTGAATCAAAATGCAGATGCGTTGTCTCCCGTGAGGACTAGGATGGAATGCCTCATTCCCAGTAAGAAGGGTCTCCGGTTCTCTACACTCACCATACGAAACACAGCAGTGGTAAGCTTGATATTTTACGCTGGTATTCTGCGAGAGCGTGGTCTTTCCCCGGTCGAGCCGACCCATTCGTGCTATAACTATACTACTAATATAGCTGCATCATAGCTCTACCACGTATAAATGAAACATGAAACACGTATACATGGAAAAGTTTGATTATTATATAATATACTATGTATCTGATTGTGACGATCACGCGAGTTCAGTGCTTTTAGCTCATCCAAAATTTGCCCAACGTGCCTAAAGAAGTTTTCGCTACAAAAAAAATAATATAATCCCATCGTCACGCACAACATGATACTGATTACGATGTTTTACGTACCATCCGAACGACGATGACGTAGTCTGTACAAGTGACTATGGCACAAAGCACTTTTATTCGTCGGTGTATCAAAATACTCGGAAGTAAAGGTGAAGGGCGATTAAATTCGTAATATAAATTTTATTTAATTATGTTTGAACAAAGTATGGAAAATATTATTTTTGAAGAGTTCTGTAATAAAATGAAAGTTGACACAGATCTCTTTACAAATAAAAGTAGTGTAAAGCCCCATATTGTCCCATGTTGGACTGGGACTCATATGTCCCTAGCTTATGTGAGAATAATCCTATCACTTCTTACAAAATTTTCCGAGTAGCTCGCTGCTGGCCTGGACTGGAATGGAAGAACAAAACTAAATTCACCTGTTATCTTAGGATTCTAAAAAGATTTGAAATTTGGGAAATTAAAACAAGTTTATATATATATATATATATATATATATATATATATATATATATATATATATATATCTATATATATATTATTAAAATCTGCCTGAAATAAAAACATCCGCGGCTGGTCGTTGCTGCTGGTGATAAGAGGGCTGGTTCTTTTCTCGCTCAAATGCTAAGTATAGCCTTTCAGCGGGGAATCGCAGCCAGCGTTCTTGTAACAATACCGCGGGGAGTAGGACTGTTAGATAATTAAGTTACTAGTTTTAGTTTTTTTTATTATAGTTTTTTATATAATAAAAATTAAACACTTCTTGTTGATTGATTGCATATCTACTCCATTTCATTTCGTGGAGATTAAATTGAGAATAATGAAACAGTAGCTTTGTCCACGCAAAATAATAAACAAGTTGCGGTTGTCAACCCACCTGCCAAGAGTTGCAACTTTGGCAACTTACATACCTATGAGGTTATTCTATCAAAATGTTACATTTGATAGTCTGTAATGATGACGATGATGATGATGATGATGCCAGAACAACGTATTGTTTAATTTATTTTGAAATGTTTGATATTGTGATCATCACTCTGCCTGCAAAGCGCTGCGACTGTGGACTGGGAATGGATTAATGAGGAACAGTTTGAGAAAAAGTACGATTGAATTGTATTAAAGTTAAAATTACTATAAGTACGTAATTTGCAACAGGTAAGAATTTTTATCTATTAGCGTGCTGACGCACGCGGATTTGATGGCAGGGTTCCCTCCTACGAGTATGTTACGTATAACTGCTAGTCGTAGCTGTCATTGATATTTAAACTACTAACATTTTCATTAAAATTCAATGAATTTATTTTACAGTGGTCACGAAAGGACTTTCAAATGTTTTGAAATAAACGAGATATCATAATACAAATAGGTATTCAAATAAACGCGTTGCCTTTAGAATTTGATTTCCATTGTAAGCGCGTAATATAATTTGGACTCCATAACTAACAAATAAAAAAGTCCACCGTGCATTCGGAACAATATTTTAGAGTCCCTCTTGCATCAGACAACTAAGTGCTCTTGCAATTTGAAACACATGAAACTCGCTGACGAAGCTTTGTGTAAAATTTGAAATACGAGTGTGTTGGCTCGTTCCGCTACACTTGAATTTAATCTGTGAGCTGTAAAATTTTATTTTATTATGTACAAAATTCAACCAAACAAGTTATTGGAACGTTCAAAAGAGGGTGAAAAATATTAAAATGCATACAATGTTCACGTCGTTAAATACAATTAGTTACAAAGATAATGTATATTTAATCTTCATTTTCATAAATACATTTTTTTTTCAGGCACGCATTTCCTTAGAAGTAAGGTTTATTCAAAATTTATATTTCATTTACACAGTTTTCGCATTTTATAGGGAGCGGCTAACTACTATTTCGTGATACAGTTTTCAGACGCTTATACATATCTATTTTATTTCTATGTAGTTTAATACTTATAATTATTATTATTTACTGACAATAATTAAAATTAAATCAATAATAAAAATATTAACAATAATAAAAATAAAAACACAACCACTATGTGGTGATGTTTTTATTTTATAGTACTAGGTAATATAACAAAAATGAATGTTAACATTTATAAGGTTTACTACAACCTCACTTATATTTATTTATAGAAATTTTTATTTGCCTTTTAATTAATTTAAGATTCATATAGACACATCAAAAACGTTTGTGATCACTAGCAAAAGCTGATATATTTTTAATATTTAACATTATCACGAAAATATCTTACGTTATATATTTTTTTAAATAGAAATACACTCTTTGAAATTAAAAAATTGAACTTTTTTAAAGCTTTTATTTAACTTGAAATGTATGTTTGTTAGAGTTAAATCTTGCAACTGAATTATGGGGCAGTTATCGCCAACCGATTGAGCTGATATTTTGCATACATGTCAGTTTGAATTACAATGCATCGTTAGCAAAGTGACGCCATTCTAAATGCAATATGGGTATCAAATGAAAGAGTTTGCTGAGAAGAATACGAATAAAATGATGTCTGCATTCAGGTCTTCAAGGGGATGGTGTACTATTACCCGACTAAACGGTAAGACTTAGTGGGGTCACGTCTTAACTATTATCGGCTTACACCTTGGGCACATTCTAGCAGTTGTGAAAAAATTAAATATGGCTAAAAATTAAATGGCTGCCATACCAATTTTAAATAATGATTTCTCGGCAGAGGTTAGGAATAATTGGTGGTACTCGAACAAATGTTGAGAAATGTGAAATGTTAAGATGGCGGATCTAGGAATTCAATCAAAAACGCATTAAATGAAATGAACAGAATTGGAAACATTTCCAGCGATAAAGAAAAAATAAAAAATAAACCAATGGTACATTAAGAAATTAAAAAAAAATAAACTTTAAAAAATATGTAAACCTTCGATTTATTACATTACAAAATGTATATGATAATAGTTTGTCGCAAGATTTACCCGTGTACAAAAACAAGTATAAAATATGTAATACGATATAGATATGATTGTAATATCGATAAAAGTAGGTTATTCTAAGAAAAAATTGTTTTTCATAAAACAGGTAAATCTCGCGACAAGCTGTTATATCATATAAATTATGTAATTGACGTTGCCGTGAATTCAGAGGTGCTAGCCAAGACCTCCGTGCTCGCAGTCCAGCCTAATGTAAGCAAAGGTCCGAATGGTCTGAGTGCTAAATTCATATCCAGAGGCAGCCCTCACTTCTGCTTCAGTTGTAGTGGCGTTGATTGCTGGGTCAGGGGCTAACGGCAAACTGATATAGCGCTTCTGTGCAGCAGTCAGAACAGTTGGTTGAACACTGCGGGGTCAGTCAGATGATCGCAAATTTTTTTGTGTGTGTACGCGACACATGTTATAGAGTCTGATATACTCTTGAAGAACTCTCTTCCATAGAGTAATGCAGAAACAGAATAAAGTTGATATAAGAAAAGAGGTCTTTGAAGTTTTCCGGAGGAACAGAAACTGATTTTGTTATTATATAAAAACGACTGACCGGGCTTAACTGGTTAGTACACCAATTGTCAAATATCTGGCGGGAAATTCTTGATATTTTACTTAATTTTTATCTCATTATGGAATTGTAACGTCAGCCAAAGTCAGCGATGTCATTGGATCGGATCTAGAAGACTAATATTCAATTACTATAATATACGATTTCAGGCGAAACATCGAATGCAACGCAACTTAGCTGCGTTCCGGAAACTGCGACAAATATTTTTGTCTGATATTTCTTGAAGTTGCCAGTGATGACTAGTGCGTGTTGCCAGTGATAACTTACTTACTTATTTTCCACGCTTGGCTGGCGAGTAATCTAAAACAACAACACGAATACGAACACGAACACACCTTTTTGCAATTATAGGATTTTTACACTAAGATTTTCTCCTGTATTGTGGAGGCAGTTTACATACATACATTTCACAAGGGCAACACGTACACCCAGAACAATTATTTGTAGACTACACCAATACTTGTTCCGTGCAGGATTCGAACACGCGACCCTCAGCGCCGCAATTCATTGCTAAGCCACTGCACCCCAGAGCCGCCAATATCCAGTATTGGAATTTTTCGGTTTGAAGAAAAGTAATATAATGTGTTAATGCTGTAGTGTAATTTTTAAATATTAGTTTTACATAATAAAGTAGTATTCTTACGTTGTCGTTTTTATGATGTTAGGGTTCCTACGTCAAACTGTACTTTTTTTTAAAAGGATAAGCGCGACAAACGAGCACACAGTCCACTTGATGGCAAGTGGCCGCTGCGGCTATAGACATCTATATCTATCCTCTAATACAAATCAAAAAGCAAACGCGTTGTCACCCGTGAGGACCAAGATGGAATGCCTCATTTTAAGTAAAAAGGGCCTCCGGCCTCCGGCCACCCGCACTCACCAAGCGAAACGCAGAGGTAAACCACTACTTCACGCTGGTATTCTGTGAGGTCGTGGTACCACCCCGGTTCGAGCCGGCCCATCCGTGCGACAGCAAAAGCTGCCGCGTGGCTCTACCACTGTTAAAACTTTTTATCAAACTTCTAAAAAATATTTTTAACCGTCTTGAGCATTTTGTGTTAACTTCATATTTTCGAGTTTGTTGAAGTAAAAATGTTTAAATGTTTTAGTGCCGCAGCTGTCGCGGAATGTACATCATTAAAAAGGGTAAAAAGTACTCAACTTTATACTGTAAATATTTTTCTCACATTAGAATTTCCGCTATTTCGTATTTTCTAAAGCTAAACGGCAATGTGTGTAAACATTTATTAAACGCGTAAAAATACTTACTTTTTAAATGTTGTGCCTATTATTCTGTCTTAATTCTAAACATTACGCATGAACATACTGTATGATAGAATAATAATATTTGACAATTTTAAAGGATGTGTATTTAAGTTTATGTGTGTGTTCGTAGCTTAATAATAGCTTAGTTTCAAGAGTTTTCGGATCGCGAGAAGAAGTGAATAGTTTTTATTAAAATCAGTTAAGTAGTTTGTTAAGCCGTTACTGTTACTGTTACAGCCTATTTAAGTCTATTACTGAACATAAGCATTTCCCTTAGATTGCTTCAACGGGGGGATATTTGACATAGCACGCTTGACAAGCGGGTTGCCAACCTCAGTTTTTTATTTTGAGTCGTTACTAGGAAGGCTCTGCTGCCCATCTTCTGACTTGTTTCTCCCTGTTTATTGTTTGTTACCTCATATCTCTTACGACACCCATGGGATGATATGGGGTAGTGGATATTCTTAAACCATCACTACACGGTATGTTTGTTAAACATAAAAAAAAACTGTCAGACGTAGCACGTCAGAAGTGAAAAGCTTCTTAGCTGCAGAAACTTCTAAACATTATTTTTGGGTTTTTAAGAAATATAATTTTGCGAAGTGATATTTACTAGAAATTATTTTAACGACGTATTAATATAGTGATAATGTTTTCAGTTATTGCATTGTTTTACATTAAAAAGGTTTGATTAATATATATATATATATATATATATATATATATATATATATATATATATATACCTAGTCTTGTCATAAATTCTGTCACATGTTTTATATAAAATAATTGAAACTAGTTTATTGATTATGTAACCATTTATATACCAAAATGAACTTAACAAAACATAGATTCTTATGACACTTAATTTTATTCAAAATGACCTCCGTGATTTTGAATACAGGCCTTCAATCTGCGCGGCCAGTCGTCTATCGCAGCACGAACGAGGTCCATGTCAATATCGGCGGCTGCCTTAATCAAGGATGTCTTGAGTGACTCTAAATTGGGATGAGGCTTTGAGCACGCCTTTTCTTCCAAGTGTTGCCATATCTTGTAATCTAACGGATTCAAATCTGAACTGGAGGAGGGCCAGTCTTCGTGCCGGATGAAGTCGATTTCACGCGCCGCCAGCCAGTCTTGTGTGCTCTTCGCTCTATGAGCTGGCGCCGAATCTTATTGGAATACCCAGTGTCTGTAATTGAACATGGTATGAAAAATAGGTTCCACAAGGTTCGTCAGGACTGTATTTTGATACACAACTGCATTCGTTTTACACCTTTCTCACATAAATGTACCTCTGTTGAGCCCCAATAAGAAACTCCCAACCATACCATGAGCGAAGATGGAAAATGACCTCGTTGGACATGCGGAATACGGTTGCTCGCTTCTTCACTACTGTGTGCGTACATCTTATTATTTTGTTTGTTGTAGCTCTCTTCTACGGTAAAAAATTTTACATCCGAAAAAAGAATTTTTATTATTATTTACTGACAATAATTAAAATTAAAATAATAATAAAAATACTAACAATAATAAAAATAACAAACACAACCACTATGTGGTGATGTTTTTATTTTATAGTACTAGGTAATATAACAAAAAATAATGTTAATATTTATAAGGTTTACTACAACCTCACTTATAATTATTTATAGAAATTTTTATTTGCCTTTTAATTAATTTAAGATTCATATAGACACATCAAAAAAGTTTATGATCACTAGCAAAAGCTGATATATTTTTAATATTTAACATTATCACGAAAAAATCTTACGTTATATATTTTTTTAAATAGAAATACACTCTTTGAAATTAAAAACTTGAACTTTTTTAAAGCTTTTATTTAACTTGAAATGTATGTTTGTTAGAGTTAAATCTTGCAACTGAATTATGGGGCAGTTATCGCCAACCGATTGAGCTGATATTTTGCATACATGTCAGTTTGAATTACAATGCATCGTTAGCAAAGTGACGCCATTCTAAATGCAATATGGGTATCAAATGAAAGAGTTTGCTGAGAAGAATACGAATAAAATGATGTCTGCATTCAGGTCTTCAAGGGGATGGTGTACTATTACCCGACTAAACGATAATACTTAGTGGCGTCACGTCTTAACTATTATTGGCTTACACCTTGAGCAAATTCTAGCGGTGGTGAAAAAATTAAATATGGCTAAAAATAAAATGGCTGCCATACCAATTTTAAATAATGATTTCTCGGCAGAGGTTGGGAATAATTGGTGGTACTCGAACAAATGTTGACAAATGTGAAATGTTAAGATGGCGAATCTAGGAATTTAATCAAAAACGCATTAAATGAAATGAACAGAATTGGAAACATTTCCAGCGATAACTAAAAAATAGAAGCTAAACCAATGGTAAATTAAAACATTAAAAAAAATAAACTTTAAAAAATATGTAAACCTTCGATTTATTACATTACAAAATGTATATGATAAAAGCTTGTCGCAAGATTTACCCGTGTACAAAAACAAGTATACAATATGTAATACGATATAGATATGATTGTAATATCGATAAAAGTAGGTTATTCAAAGAAAAAATTGTTTTGCATAAAACTGGTAAATCTCGCGAAAAGCTGTTATATTATATAAATTATGTAATTGACGTTGCCGTGAATTCAGAGGTGCTAGCCAAGCCCTCCGTGCTCGCAGTCCAGCCTAATGTAAGCAAAGGTCCGAATGGTCTGAGTGCTAAATTCAAATCCAGAGGCAGCCCTCACTTCTGCTTTAGATGTAGTGGCGTTGATTGTTGGATCAGGGGCTAACGGCAAACTGATATAGCGCTTCTGTGCAGCAGTCAGAACAGTTGGTCGAACACTGCGGGGTCAGTCAGATGATCGCAAACTTTTTTGTGTGTGTACGCGACACATGTTATAGAGTCTGATATACTCTTGAAGAACTCTCTTCCATAGAGTAATGCAGAAACAGAATAAAGTTGATATAAGAAAAGAGGTCTTTGAAGTTTTCCGGAGGAAACAGAAACTGATTTTGTTATTATATAAAAACGACTGACCGGGCTTAACTGGTTAGTACACCAATTGTCAAATATCTGGCGGGAAATTCTTGATATTTTACTTAATTTTTATCTCATTATGGAATTGTAACGTCAGCCAAAGTCAGCGATGTCATTGGATCGGATCTAGAAGACTAATATTCAATTACTATAATATACGATTTCAGGCGAAACATCGAATGCAACGCAACTTAGCTGCGTTCCGGAAACTGCGACAAATATTTTTGTCTGATATTTCTTGAAGTTGCCAGTGATGACTAGTGCGTGTTGCCAGTGATAACTTACTTACTTATTTTCCACGCTTGGCTGGCGAGTAATCTAAAACAACAACACGAATACGAACACGAACACACCTTTTTGCAATTATAGGATTTTTACACTAAGATTTTCTCCTGTATTGTGGAGGCAGTTTACATACATACATTTCACAAGGGCAACACGTACACCCAGAACAATTATTTGTAGACTACACCAATACTTGTTCCGTGCAGGATTCGAATACGCGACCCTCAGCGCCGCAATTCATTGCTAAGCCACTGCACCCCAGAGCCGCCAATATCCAGTATTGGAATTTTTCGGTTTGAAGAAAAGTAATATAATGTGTTAATGCTGTAGTGTAATTTTTAAATATTAGTTTTACATAATAAAGTAGTATTCTTACGTTGTCGTTTTTATGATGTTAGGGTTACTACGTCAAAATGTACTTTTTTTTAAAAGGATAAGCGCGACAAACGAGCACACAGTCCACTTGATGGCAAGTGGCCGCTGCGGCTATAGACATCTATATCTATCCTCTAATACAAATCAAAATGCAAACGCGTTGTCACCCGTGAGGACCAAGATGGAATGCCTCATTTTAAGTAAAAAGGGCCTCCGGCCTCCGGCCACCCGCACTCACCAAGCGAAACGCAGAGGTAAACCACTACTTCACGCTGGTATTCTGTGAGGTCGTGGTACCACCCCGGTTCGAGCCGGCCCATCCGTGCGACAGCAAAAGCTGCCGCGTGGCTCTACCACTGTTAAAACTTTTTATCAAACTTCTTAAAAAATATTTTTTAACCGTCTTGAGCATTTTGTGTTAACTTCATATTTTCGAGTTTGTTGAAGTAAAAATGTTTAAATGTTTTAGTGCCGCAGCTGTCGCGGAATGTACATCATTAAAAAGGGTAAAAAGTACTCAACTTTATACTGTAAATATTTTTCTCACATTAGAATTTCCGCTATTTCGTATTGTCTAAAGCTAAACGGCAATGTGTGTAAAAATTTATTAAACGCGTAAAAATACTTACTTTTTAAATGTTGTGCCTATTTTTCTGTCTTAATTCTAAACATTACGCATGAACATACTGTATGATAGAATAATAATATTTGACAATTTTAAAGGATGTGTATTTAAGTTCATGTGTGTGTTCGTAGCTTAATAATAGCTTAGTTTCAAGAGTTTTCGGATCGCGAGAAGAAGTGAAGTTTTTATTAAAATCAGTTAAGTAGTTTGTTAACCCGTTACCGTTACTGTTACAGCATATTTAAGTCTATTACTGAACATAAGCCTTTCCCTTAGATTGCTTCAACGGGGGGATATTTGACATAGTTAGCACGCTTGACAAGCGGGTTGCCAACCTCAGTTTTTTATTTTGAGTCGTTACTAGGAAGACTCTGCTGCCCATCTCCTGAGTTGTTTCCCCCTGTTTATTGTTTTGTTACCTCATATCTCTTACGACACCCATGGGGTAGTGGATATTCTTAAACCATCACTACACGGTATGTTTGTTAAACATAAAAAAAACCTGTCAGTCGTAGCACATCAGAAGTGAAAAGCTTCTTAGCTGCATAAGAAATATATTTTTACGAAGTGATATTTACTAGAAATTATTTTAACGACGTATTAATATAGTGATAAGGTTTTCATTTATTGCACTGTTTTACATGAAAAAGTTTGATTATTATATATATATTCTCGTTGTGACGGTCACGCGAGTTCAGTGCTTTTTCCTCATCCCAAAATTGCCCAACGTAACTAAATAGGTTGTAATTACAAAAAACAATTATAATCCCATCGTCACGCACAACATGATACTCACTACGCGGCTTTACGTACCATCCGGACAACGATGACGTAGTCTGTACAAGTGACTATGGCACAAAGCACTTTTAATCGTCGGTGTATCAAAATACTCGGAAGTAAAGGTGAAGGGCGATTAAATTCGTAATATAAATTTTATTCAATTATGTTTGAACAAAGTATTGAAAATATTATTTTTGAAGAGTTCTGTAATAAAATGAAAGTTGACACAGATCCCTTTACAAATGAAAGTAGTGTAAAACCCCATATTGTCCCATGTTGAACTGGGACATATATGTCCATAGCTTATGTGAGAGTAATCCTATCACTTCTTACAAAATTTTCCGAGAAGCTCGCTGCTGGACTGGACTGGAAAGGAATGGAAGAACATCACTAAATTCATCTGTTGTCATATGATTCTGAAAATATTTGAAATTTCGGGAATTAAAGACAAGTTAATTTATATATTATTAAGTGGCGAAGCTTGCGAAGACACTTATTGATTTCACGATGTCTGTCCGTCTGTCCCACGTTTATTTCGAGAACGGTTTCGAATTTTCAAATTCTGTTTTCAGCAATCGATTACTGATCACTAAGGCATCTGAACCTCCTATTTTGAAACTGATTGCCCAAAAAAAGCTGATTGCTTCGCCAATTTGCTATGCTGTTAGCTTGCTAGGTTTATTAATTAATAGAATCAGGCGCTTCTTTGCGTAAATTCATTATATATATTAAGTTTGGTAAAAAAATACCTCGCGTACGTTCGCCCGATTATCCATCATATTAAAGTTGGTAAAAAATTACCTCGCCTACATCCGCTCGATTAATCGAGCTTATATATTATTATTGAAAATTGCCTGAAATAAAAGTTATTGTTATATCATACTACGCCCCATTCCGAAGTATTCAACCGAAGCTTGAAAAACACTTTTATTAATTGATTGCATAACTACTCCATTTCATTCCGTGAAGATTAAGTTGAGAATAATGAAACAGGAGATGGGCAGTAGCTTTGTGTACGCAAAATAATAAAAAAGCTACGGTTGTCAACCCACCTCCCAAGAGTTGCAACTATGGCAACTTACAGACCTATGAGGTTATTCTATCAAAATGTTACATTTGATAGTCTGTAATGATGACGATGATGATGATGATGATGCCAGAACAACGTATTGTTTAATTTATTTTGAAATGTTTGATATTGTGATCATCACTCTGCCTGCAAAGCGCTGCGACTGTGGACTGGGAATGGACTAATGAGGAACGGGATGAGAAAAATTACGATTAAATTGTATTAAAAATAAAATTATTATCAGAACGTAACTCGCAACAGGTAAGAATTTTTACCTATAAGCATGCTGAGACACGTGAATTTAATGGCAGGGTTCTCTCTTACGAGTATGTTACGTATAACTGCTACTGGTAGCTGTCATTGATATTTGAACTACTAACCTTTTCACTAAAGGTCAATAAATATATTTTACGATGGTTACGAAAGGACTTCCAAATGTTTTAAATAAACGAGATATCATAGTAATACAAAAAGGTATTCAAATAAACGCGTTGCCTTTAGAATTTCATTTCCATTGTAACCGCGTAATATAATTTGGACTCCATAACTAACAAATAAAAAAGTTCGCCGTGCATTCCGAACAATATTTTAGAGTCCCTCTTGCATCAGACAACTAAGTGCTCTTGCAATTTGAAACACATGAAACTCGCTGACGAAGCTTTGTGTAAAATTTGAAATACGAGTGTGTTGGCTCGTTCCGCTACACTTGAATTTAATCTGTGAGCTGTGAAATTTTATTTTATTATGATCAAAATTCAACCAAATAAGTTATTGGAACGTTCAAAAGAGGGTGAAAAATATTAAAATGCATACAATGTTCACGTCGTTAAATACAATTAATTACAAAGATAATGTATATTTAATCTTCATTTTCATAAATACATTTTCTTCAGGCACGCATTTCCTTAGAAGGAAGGTTTATTAAACATTTATATTTCATTTATACAGTTTTCGCATTTTATAGGGAGCGGCTAACTACTATTTCGTGATACCGTTTTCAGACGCTTATACATATCTATTTTATTTCTATGTAGTTTAATACTTATAATTATTATTATTTACTGACAATAATTAAAATTAAATTAATAATAAAAATACTAACAATAATAAAAATAAAAAAACAACCACTATGTGGTGATGTTTTTATTTTATAGTACTAGGTAATATAACAAAAATGAATGTTAACATTTATAAGGTTTACTACAACCTCACTTATATTTATTTATAGAAATTTTTATTTGCCTTTTAATTAATTTAAGATTCATATAGACACATCAAAAAAGTTTATGATCACTAGCAAAAGCTGATATATTTTTAATATTTAACATTATCACGAAAAAATCTTACGTTATATATTTTTTTAAATAGAAATACACTCTTTCAAATTAAAATATTGAACTTTTTTAAAGCTTTTATTTAACTTCAAATGTATGTTTGTTAGAGTTAAATCTTGCAACTGAATTATGGGGCAGTTATCGCCAACCGATTGAGCTGATATTTTGCATACATGTCAGTTTGAATTACAATGCATCGTTAGCAAAGTGACGCCATTCTAAATGCAATATGGGTATCAAATGGAAGAGTTTGCTGAGAAGAATACGAATAAAATGATGTCCGCATTCAGGTCTTCAAGGGGATGGTGTACTACCCGACTAATTGGTAAGACTTAGTGGGGTCACGTCTTAACTATTATCGGCTTACACCTTGGGAAAATTCTAGCAGTTGTGAAAAAATTAAATATGGCTAAAAATAAAATGGCTGCTATACCAATTTTAAATAATAATTTCTCGGCAGAGGTTAGGAATAATTGGTGGTACTCGAACAAATGTTGAGAAATATAAAATGTTAAGATGGCGGATCTAGGAATTCAATCAAAAACGCATTAAATGAAATGAACAGAATTGGAAACATTTCCAGCGATAACTAAAAAATAAAAACTAAACCAATGGTAAATTAAAACGTTTAAAAAAATAAAATAAACTTTAAAAAATATGTAAACCTTCGATTTATTACATTACAAAATGTATATGATAAAAGCTTGTCGCAAGATTTACCCGTGTATAAAAACAAGTATACAATATGTAATACGATATAGATATGATTGTAATATCGATAAAAGTAGGTTATTCCAAGAAAAAATTGTTTTTCATAAAACAGGTAAATCTCGCGACAAGCTGTTATATCATATAAATTATGTAATTGACGTTGCCGTGAATTCAGAGGTGCTAGCCAAGACCTCCGTGCTCGCAGTCCAGCCTAATGTAAGCAAAGGTCCGAATGGTCTGAGTGCTAAATTCATATCCAGAGGCAGCCCTCACTTCTGCTTTAGTTGTAGTGGCGTTGATTGTTGGGTCAGGGGCTAACGGCAACCCCCCGGAACGGGTTCCCGCCTTGTCGTGGCGGGGGGGCTTAGTAGCCGTGGCTTGGTCAACCGCGGTGAACAAAGAGGAACCCCTTGGCTGGCCCGTGGTGTAGGGCCGGCCCGAGGTGGCCACTCCGAGTGGGCTTGGGAAGCCCACTTCGGATGTGTGTCGGGGGGCTGCGGTGAGAGGGGAGTCCGCACCCTCTACCGCTGCAGCCGAGGTGGAGTCGCGGAGGAAGAGGAGTGCTGGTATGGCGATGCGCCACTCGCCCTATCCTCCGCGACTCAGACGGGGCCGCACCGTTCATTGATGCGGTGGTGGTGGGGCTGCGGGGGGAGAGGAGTGCCGGTATTGCGAGGCGCCGCTCTCCCTACTCTCCGCAGCCGAATCTTGGTTGGCGGCGGAGCCATAGACCAGATCCGCCGCTGGGGTCAGGAAGGCTGGTGCTTCTGAGTGCTAGTTTTTCCTGGCCCCATGGCCTCCGCGTATCGGACTCGGGGAGGTCCGATACGCAGGTGGAGTTGGAGGCCGTGGAGGGGGGTAGCTGACCACCTCGCTACCCCGTGCAGGAGACGAGGCCCGGACAGACCGGGCCAGCACTAGTGCGGGGCTGCGGAAGAATTTGGATTCCCGCGGCTCCGCGCGCACGTGCGAGGAGGCACCGTGGGGTTTTAGCCGGTAGGAGTCCGGCATAACCTTCCGGTTGTCCCCGCAGCCGGAGGTATCCAAGAGGATTTCCCCACGAAAAAAAAAAAAAAAAAAAAAAAGGGGCTAACGGCAAACTGATATAGCGCTTCTGTGCAGCAGTCAGAACAGTTGGTCGAACACTGCGGGGTCAGTCAGATGATCGCAAACTTTTTTGTGTGTGTACGCGACACATGTTATAGAGTCGGAATTATACTCTTGAAGTACTCTCTTCTATAGAGTAATGCAGAAACAGAATAAAGTTGATGTAAGAAAAGAGGTCTTTGAAGTTTTCCGGAGGAAACAGAAACTGATTTTTTTATTATATAAAAAACGACTGACCGGGCTTAACTGGTTAGTACACCACTTGTCAAATACCTAGCGGGAAATTCTTGATATTTTACTTAATTTTTAACTCATTATGGAATCGTAATGTCAGCCAAAGTCAGCGATGTAATTGGATCGGATCTAGAAAACTAATATTCAATTACTACAATAAACGATTTCAGGCGAAACATCGAATGCAACGCAACTTAGCTGCGTTCCGGAAACTGCGACAAATATTTTTGTCTGATATTTCTTGAAGTTGCCAGTGGTGACTAGTGCGTGTTGCCAGTGATTACTTACTTACTTATTTTCCACGCTTGGCTGGCGAGTAATCTAAAACAACAACACGAATACGAACACACATTTTTTGAATTATAGGATTTTTACACTAAGATATTCTCCGGTATCGTGGAGGCAGTATACATACATACATTTCACAAGGGCAACACGTATACCCAGAACAATTATTTGTAGACTACACCATTACTTGTTCCGTGCAGGATTAGAACACGCGACCCTCAGCGCCGCAACTCATTGCTAAGCCACTGCACCCCAGAGCCGCCAATATCCAGTATTGGAATTTTTCGGTTTGAAGAAAAGTAATATAATGTGTTAATGCTGAAGTGTTATTTTTAAATATTGGTTTCACATAATATAGTAGTATTCTTACGTTGTCGTTTTTATGATGTTAGGGTTCCTACATCAAACTGTACTTTTTATCAAACTTCTAATAAATATTTTTTAACCGTCTTGAGCATTTTGTGTTAACTTAATATTTTCGAGTTTGTTGAAGTAAAAATATTTAAATATTTTAGTGCCGCAGCTGTCGCGGAATGTCACATCATTAAAAAGGGTTTTTATTTATACTGTAAATATTTTTCTCACATTAGAATTTCCGCTATTTCGTATTTTCTAAAGCTAAACGGCAATGTGTGTAAAAATTTATTAAACGTGTAAAAATACTTACTTTTTAAATGTTGTGCCCATTATTCTGTCTAAATTCTAAACATTACGCATGAACATATTGTATGATAGAATAATGATATTTGACAATTTTAAAGGATGTGTATTTAAGTTTATGTGTGTGTTCGTAGCTTAATAATAGCTTAGTTTCAAGAGTTTTCGGATCACGAGAAGAAGTGAATAGATTTGATTAAAATCAATTTAGCAGTTTGTTAAGCCGTTACCGTTACTGTTACAGCATATTTAAGTCTTCTACTGAACATAAGCCTTCCCCTTAGATTGCTTCAATGGGGATATTTGACATAGTTAGCACGCTTGAGAAGCGGGTTGCCAACCTCAGTTTTTTATTTTGAGTCGTTACTAGGAATACTCTGCTGCCCATCTCCTGAGTTGTTTCCCCCTGTTTATTGTTTTGTTACCTCATATCTCTTACGACACCCATGGGATGATATGGGGTAGTGGATATTCTTAAACCGTCACTACACTGTATGTTTGTAAAACATAAAAAAAAAACTGTCAGTGGTAGCACGTCAGAAGTGAAAAGCTTCTTAGCTGTATAAGAAATATATCTTTACGAAGTGATATTTACTAGAAATTATTTTAACGACGTATTAATATAGTGATAAGGTTTTCATTTATTGCACTGTTTTACATGAAAAAGTTTGATTATTATATATATATATATATATATATATATATATATATATATATATATATAGTCTCGTTGTGACGGTTACGCGAAATCAGTGCTTGTTCCTCATCCCAAAATTGCCCAACGTATCTAAATAAGTTGTAATTACAAAAAGCAATTATAATCCCATCGTCACGCACAACATGATACTCACTACGCCGCTTTACGTACCATCCGGACAACGATGACGTAGTCTGTACAAGTGACGGCACAAAGCGCTTTTAATCGTCGGTGTATCAAAACACTCGGAAGTAGAGGTGAAGGGTGATTAAATTCGTAATATAAATTTTATTCAATTATGTTTGAACAAAGTATTGAAAATATTATTTTTAAAGAGTTCTGTAATAAAATGAGAGTTGACACAGATCTCTTTACAAATGAAAGTAGTGTCAAGCCCCATATTGTCCCATGTTGAACTGGGACACATATGTCCCTAGCTTATGTGAGAGTAATCCTATCACTTCTTACAAAATTTTCCGAGAAGCTCACTGCTGGACTGGACTGGAATGGAATGGAAGAACATCACTAAATTAATCTGTTGTCATATGATTCGGAAAAGATTTGAAATTTCGGGAATTAAAGACAAGTTAATTTATATATTATTAAGTGGCGAAGCTTGCGAAGACACTTATTGATTTCACGATGCCTGTCCGTCTATCTCACGTTTATTTCGAGATCGGTTTCGAATTTTCAAATTCTGTTTTCAGCAATCGATTACTGATCACCCAGGCATCTGAACCTCTTATTTTGAAACTGATTGCTCAAAAAATAGTTGATTGCTTCGCCAATTTGCTATGCTGTTAGCTTGCTAGGTTTATTAATTAATAGAATCAGGCGCTTCTTTGCGTAAATTCATTATATGTATTACATTTGGTAAAAAAATACATCGCGTACATTCGCCCGATTATCCATTATATTAAAGTTGGTAAAAAATTACCTCGCCTACATCCGCTCGATTAATCGAGCTTATATATTATTATTGAAAATTGCCTGAAATAAAAATTATTGTTATATCATACTACGCCCCACTCCGAAGTATTCCGAAGAATATGAAGCTTAAAAAACACTTCTTATTGATTGATTGCATAACTACTCCATTTCATTCCGTGCAGATTAAGTTGAGAATAATGAAGCAGGAGATGGGCAGTAGCTTTGTCTACGCAAAATAATAAAAAGCTACGGTTGTCAACCCACCTCCCGAGAGTTGCAACTATGGCAACTTACAGACCTATGAGGTTATTCTATGAAAATGTTACATTTGATAGTCTGTAATGATGATGATGATGCTGGAACAATGTTATGTTTAATTTATTTTGAAATGTTTGATATTGTGATCATCACTCTGCCTGCAAAGCGCAGCGACTGTGGACTGGGAATGGACTAATGAGGAACGGGATGAGAACAATTACGATTAAATTGTATTAAAAATAAAATTATTATCAGAACGTAACTCGCAACAGGTAAGAATTTTTACCTATAAGCATGCTGAGACACGTGAATTTAATGGCAGGGTTCTCTCTTACGAGTATGTTACGTATAACTGCTACTGGTAGCTGTCATTGATATTTGAACTACTAACCTTTTCACTAAAGGTCAATTAATATATTTTACGATGGTTACGAAAGGACTTCCAAATGTAATGTTCGATCGGTAGGCAAAAACGTTAATCAATCACATTCAATTTGGGATAATTTTATCGTATTTTTAAAAACATTATTTATATATTTGAACTTAAGTTTCAAGGAGAAGGAGACGTCTCCATACATTCTTGGGTCCAAGTGTTAACAAAATGAAAGTACGACCATTTGAAAGCGTATATATAAGCAATTCATAGCTGAAAATCCGGCAAGATTTGTCAATCTAGGAGCTGAGTTATTGTAGGATAACTAAAAGTGAGATTATGTATTACCTGTAACAGGTTATTTTTCACTGTTTTTACACTGTAACAGGATATTTTTCTCTATTATTTCTTAAAGATATAAAAGCAGGAGCAGTATTAAGTCACTAAAGAAAAGCTGTGGTTAAAAAGGAAACGAAATGGTGAAACGAATATCGAAAGTTAAAACAACAACAACTAAGTGAAGTGAATATTAGGGATATCGATCTGAGATCGATTACTTGAATTGCTGTTGTTACTGTTACTTGTTGGAATGTTGATATTTTGTATTTTTTATTATTATTTTATAGATATGTTCATAATTATTTTTACCTTCCTAGGTAACAGAAAAATTATCGAAAATAGATATTAAAATGCTCAATTTAATCGAGAATCGATTGTATTGCGCTCATTTCAAATCGAATCGAAAATCTGTCTTTTTCTTTTAAGTGAATAGTTTGAAGTTTGAACTTATATCAAGTTTCAAAATGAGAAATCCTTTATTGGATGATAACGTTCAGAAACGAGAATTTTACTAGTGTATTCTTTATGGTAATCGATTTATTGACATGATATGTTTATTTTCCTTTTTTCCACAAGCAAATAATATATTATATTTCCAAATGAATATATCATTCAAAGTATATAATAGAATTTAATGAAACCTTGCAAGCTACTTCATTTTATTTTTTGGATCCGAATAAAAATAATATCTAATCTAGTAAACAGAGCTACTTTTTTGTATTTTACTTTAGAAAAATATAGCCAGTTTTTTAAAGTATAAATCAATTAGTTAACTTCAGGCCCAAAAATCCTATTGTCCTTTGCCTGCTCTTCGAAAAATAACCCTGTACAGCGCATGCGCCTTTAACAAATGCCTGTATAATTTTTGTGTCAAATTTAAATGCTTTTACGTCCCACTGCTCCACAGAGGCACAGGCCTCCTCTCATTACTGACAGGGTTTTAGGGCAAAGAAATGTCAGCGGCGTTGCCCCAATGCGTGTTGGCGAACTTCACATGTCTTCGAAATAATTTTTTTTTGTTTCTCAGACATGCAGGTTTCCTCTATGTTTTCCTTCACCGCCGAGTACGTGGTAAATCAGCACTTAAAATTGCAATTAACAATTTATTGGTGCCGGTGGTGATTGAACACGGGCGGCTCGAGTACTGTGAAGTTTACAACGAGCGCTAACCATCTGAGCTACCACGGCTTAAACAAAATATAATTTAGACGAATCGTTAAAAAAAACCATTGAGACGGATACTCCGTTTTAGACTTCAGAGATGACATCGTATTTGTACTTTAAATCTTTATCGAGGTTAGACGTAGGTGTAACTTCAGGCCGCAGCATTTCAGTGGGTGACCTGTGGTGTGCTTATTTTTACCTTTACTTAAATAAAAAACGGCAAAGTGCGAGTAGGACTCGCGCACCGAGGGGTCCGAACAAATCTGTACGTATATAAGTTTAAAATTATTATAAATATTTTTATTATATGATGTAACTAAAAAGGAGAAAGGGATTTTTGGACCTGAAGTTAACTAATTGGTTTATACTTTAAAAAATTGGCCATATTTTTTCTTAAATAAAATACAAAAAGTAGCTCTTCTTACAATCTAGATTTCAAAAAAACTATAAAATAAGCAATAAGTTAGAAAATCGATTGTAGTATATTCTTTATGGCAATAAATCGATTACCATAAACAATACACTAGTGACATTCTCGTTTCTGAACGTTATCTTCCAATAGAGGTCTTCTAATTTTGAAACTTGACAATTCAAACTTCAAACTATTTACTTGAAAGAAAAAGGCAGATTTTTGATTCAAATTGAAACGAGCGCAATATAATCGATTCTCGATTAAATTGAGTATTTTAATATCTATTTTCGATTATTTTTCTGTGTTAACTAGGGAGATAAAAAATTGGGTACATATCTATAAAAATATATTAAAAAAATACAAAATATCTAAATTCCAACAAGTAACAGTTTCAACAACAATTCAAGTAATCGATCTCAGATCGATATCCCTAATTTTTATTTATTTATTTATTTTAAATAGTGTACATGCTGGCTTACAGTATGCCCAAAACGTCAGCTGCTAATTTGCTAATTTACAAATTACACTTTTAAATAATAAGTAATTGATTAAGATACATGTCCAAATAAAATAAAAAATTAAAAATTAATTAATAATATTCACTTCACTTAGTTCTTGTTGTTTTAATTTTCGTTAATCGTTTCACTATTTGGTTTCCTGGATAACCACAGCTTTTTTTTCGATTTTATACTGATCCTGCTTTAATATCTTTAAGTAATTATAGTGAAAAATAGCCTGTTTCAGTGTAATAACAGTGAAAATTCACCTGTTACAGTGTAGGTAATCGATAATCCCACTTTTATTTATTCTACAATAACTCAACTCCTAGATTGACAAATCTTGCCAGATTTTCAGCGATGAATTGTTTATATATACGTATTCAAATGGTCCTACTTTCATCTTGTTAACACTTGGGCCCAAGAATGTATGGAGACGTCTCCTTTCCTTTATGCTTTTCGCAATTTTTCCTTTATCTGTGCAATAAAATGTTGCTACGTACCAAATTTCAAGATTCTAAGTTCACGGGAACCCTGTAGGAACCCTGTGGGAACCCTGTACGTTTTGATTCCCTTGCGAATGTCGAAAATTTACAGCATAAACGGCTGTATCTTTTTATTGCGTTGGCTTAGAAGTTTGATTTTTTCACAGCTCTAAAGGACAGACTTGAGTATTTGATATGAATTTCAGCTTGATACCTTCACGCGGTCCTGAGAAAAAGGGTCTTGACAGACAGACTGATGGAAAACAAAGTCATCCTATAAAGGTTCCGTTTTTTACTTTTGAGGTACGGAACCCTAAAAAAACATTGAAGATACCAGGGATTATATGGTAGAAGGTAAGACTCCTTTTCTGCCAAGCAGACCGCCTGGGTAGGTACTACATTCTTACTTATCTCTGACGCCAAATATTAGTGCTTGCACTTCTGTTTTCCTGTCAAGGCTATATCCATTCCATCTTTTTCCTCAGAGTTGATATTATAACATCTGTAGCCCTCTCTGTTAGAATTTGATAGCAGGCAAGTAGCAGGTAATGATTTCTCATTATTTTCATTCAATTGGTAACAGGTAAAAAATGCATACTTTAGCCTATGTGTACATGGGCTGAAGTTTCCATTTTATTATGCTGGACTGTAAGTTTATTTGTCACGTCAGCTATATAATAATAAAAAAAATTGCATTCGTTTATCAAATTATAAATTGTTTACATTTAGAATTTAAGGAAACTGTTTTAATTTAATAAAAACTCCAAGCATTTTTAAACAAAAGAAAGTCTTCACTGAGTAGCTTTCTTGAAATTTATTATCCCCAGTCGCCAGACTCCCGGTATGTACATAAAATAAAACGAAGCTCTACTATTTTCAGGCAACCTTAAAAAGTAACAAAGCATTTGCTTGGTAATTTTTGTTGGTTAAACTAACTGTTCTCTTATTATGGTAGAAAAAATAAAGAAAGGTGATAATAGAGTGTTTTATAACTAGCGTTAAGTTTATAAACATATTTTTACGAAACAAAATAATCATTGCTTTTTCTTCAGTTTACACGGCTATTAAATTGATAAATAGCGTTTCTGTAGTTAAGCCAAGCATTCAATATAAATTAACACGTTCACTGTCCGGTTTTCAAACACAATAGTAAAACAATAGCAATGACCTATATGTAGTGCACGGGACAGCGAAAGGGTTAATTTAAAATATATTGGTAATAATCTTAAAATAGCTATAGAAAAAACTCTAAATTTAATTTTAAATACAACAGACTGGACTCAAGTTACTTTACCTATAAAATTTGGTGGCATTGGTGTGAGAAATCTTTCTAGCATTGCATTGCCTGCTTTCCTTGCTTCCGTGCATAGTGTCAGTGACTTAAATTACATAATTTTAAATAATAAAGCAGACCTATGCTTTGCTACGGCGGCGGGGCAGACATGGCAAACGCTTTATCCTAGTGAAAATGTTCCACTGGAAGTTAACCAACAAAAACAGTGGGCTATTCCGTTGGTACAGGCCGTGCAGAAATATTTGTTTCACAATTGCCATAGTGACCAAGATAAGGCGGCGTGCCTTATCTTCCCCATCAAGTAATCTCGGCACATTGCTTGATGGGGAAACCTTGCGCATTGCCGAAGGAATTCGACTAGGAGCGGTGATTTGTCAACCCCATCAGTGCCCCTGTAGTAGCAGCGTCGACAAGTTTAGACTCCACGGACTTTCATGTGAGAAAAGCGCTGGTAAGTTTTCACGACACGGTTCTTTGAACGATGTCATCCTAAGGGCTCTTGTCCTCAATAAAATGTTCCATCGGTTTTAGAGCCTTGTGGAATATTTAGAGACGATGGCAGGAGACCCGACGGTATGACATTGGTTCCTTGGGAGAGAGGAAAAGCCATAGTGTGGGATGCTACTTGCGTAGACACTCTGGCGGCCTCTCATCTCAGGGGTACCTCGTTTAGAGTCAGGGCGGCATCAGAGGCAGCTGAACTGAGTAAGTGGCGCAAATATGAGTCTCTGAGAGATGATTACATATTTGTGCCATTTGCTGTAGAGACTATCGGTCCGTGGGGTCCACGTGCAGTGAAGTTCCTAAAGGAACTCCATCCGCGGCTTGTCGTTGCTGCTGGTGATAAGAGGGCTGGTTCTTTTCTCGCTCAAAGGCTAAGTATGGCCATTCAGGGGGGAAACGCAGCCAACGTTCTTGGCACGATACCGCGGGGAGTAGGACTATATGATAAATAAGTTTCTAGTTTTAGTTTTTTTTATTATTATAGTTTTTAGTAATGAAAATGATAAATAAACATTGAATATACTAACATAAATAAGTGGTTAAATTTTTCTAATATAAATTGTTAATTTAAGAAGAAAATAAAAGTTTTTTTTAAAGTAGGTATGGCAGATATGGTCAACGCGATGTGTTAAGGTTTTGTGAAACGCGAGATTTTGTTTTATTTCGATTTTTTTTGTTGTTAAATATGGTTGTTGATTTATTGCTTGCTCCTTATTAATTTCAATAAGTATCGAATATTGACTTTAAGTAATAAAATATTCAACAAATATTCTACTCTTATGGGGGATGTAACTGATGTTAAAACTAGGTTTTGCGACGTAGAACACATCAACGTTTTATTACAGCTCTCTGTATTCCCCCGCTCTCAACTATGCTTACACACTAACTCCTCTCCTACGTAGGTAGTTAGTCTCTGTTGAGATTGGCCTGCGTGTTCGAAATTCGGGCTGAAGGGCATTATTATTAATTCAATTTACTAAATTTTACTCAATAACCTTAACTTTTTTTTAAAATAAATTACAAGCAAAATTTTTACTTCATAAAAAGGAGTGTGAAAAAAAGACACTAATTTTAGTACTAGAACGGTTGTGGTCGCGTTCCTTGCAGTTATCCCGTGACCATCGTTGACAGTGCTTCTAGTCGGTAGGAGTTTGACATAACCAGGCCTTCCCAGTGCAAATCGTATATTCATGAAGATATCTCCATTAGTATACGGGGAATTCACTGGGACGGAAAATTAACGGAACTAAAATATCTTATTACTCTTTATAACTATCATATATGTACTTCTTACATGTGCTCCCTTGTTTTAAAATATAGGAAATAGAAAATAACTGAGTATATATAATAAATAAAAATGAGCAACTATTAACTTATACAGAAGATACGGGAATCCAGACCCAAATGTAATTCAATGAATCTATACAATTTATCAAAGGAACGGGTATTACAGTAGGATTAAATGAACAAAATATCCGTCGCATTAAGAAACATGGATGATCGCTGAAAACCTATTTAATATAAATTCTTTACAGACTATCGTCTGCGTAAAATTTGTACAAAGTATGTACTTATTTTAAAAGTAATGTAAAGTAACTACCTACATACTTGCCTCTGTTGGGAATAGGCTTGCTTACATTCGTGAGAAGTATTTTAGGATAGGGAAGATTCCGCCGCGTTGGCGGCCTGTGTGTAAACTTTAAAACACGTCCTCGAAAAAATATTTTTAATTTCTCATACTCCATTATTTATACTATTATCTATATTTATCTAACTTTACTTTTCCTCACAATTTTTCGCTAATCACCGAGCACACTGGTCAATCAGCACTTAAAGTTGCGACTACCTACCTAATTAAAAAATTCATTGATGTTGGAGGAGATAGATCGCGATTTTATCATGTACGATAAAATTTTAAGGCTAGCGCCGAATATACAATATAATAAACCTGTAGAAAAGTCGTGTCTGTAATTCTAATATATTCTTGAAAAAACAAGTCCAGGGGACTAAATAAAGGATTCTGAAGCCAAATTAGTGGTTTTTAGAATTCTAGTCTATAGTATGTGCCAAATCGATTGAGAAAAACGGACAATGACCTTTCGGTCGTTTAACCAGGGGTTACAAACCTTCAATATATAGGCACATTTTATATGTAGTACTTTCTTTATTTATAATGATTTTTTTATAATGATTGATATAATATATATTTATTAACTATTATTAAAAAGTTATGTGAAAGATCGCTGTAGAAGAAAAATCATCTATTGTTATAAAGTACTTTATTCATTTAACAACAAAAACATTAATTTATAACACATATAAAGATTCGAGTGATAACGACACCGAATAAGTACGTACTTATGCAAAAGATAAAACTTTATTTTTAATATTATATAAGAACTTTATTTTTATTCGGTGCAATCATCACTCGTATCTTCACTTGATGAACTATCTGTAACATTAATTATAAAGCGATCTGCAGTTTGGTCAATTCTATCATCCATGCCACGCATTTTTTGTTCAACCTTAAGGACATGCTGAACACAGTTTTTCCATTTATCTGGCGTGATTTGAGTTAAACCATCTTTAAGTAAATTTTTAACATCTTTTAACTTGAAAGTTGTATTTTTTCGTGCAACGTACCCTTTCACATCTGCCCACACAAGTTCAATGGGGTTAAGCTCACAGTGATAAGGAGGTAACCTTACCACTGTGATGCTTTTTTCTTTTGCCATCTCGTCGGTGACGTAACTTCGATAGTTATCTTTAACTGCCTTTATTTTTTCCATTAAGTGGGTCTTTGTGTCCGAGGGCACGTATGCGATCTGTTTAGATTCTAGCCATTCCTGCATATTTTGTTTCCGCCAAGACATTGTTGGGGTTTTTTCTAAACGTCTGGAGTGGTAACTAGCGTTATCCATAACTATGACATCGCCGCTTTGCAGTTTTTCTATTACTTTTCTAAACCAGTCCTCGAAATGGAGAGCGTCCATACTCTCATGGTAGTCACCAGTAGATGATGATTCAAATACCCAATCACATCCCTCCAAAAAGCCATTTTCATTGCCAACGTGTACAACTATTAATCGCTTTCCTTTACCCGAAGGGGCTTTCGCGCCAGTAGAGTAGCCTTCTAACCGTGATTGACGAGAAGATTCAATTGTGGTGTCTTCCCATACCTTTCCCATAGTATGACCTGCGTTAATCCATGTTTCGTCAAGGTAAAAAATGTTACGTCCCTCGTTTCTTAATATTTGTATTTCTCTCAAATATCTGGTACGCCACAGAACTATCTCTGGGCGATCTATTAGACCACTTTTTCTGTTTCTCTTTATATATTTGAATTTTAAATGGCGCAACACACGTCGCAGGGAAGTTTTGCTCAAGTTTGGCAACTGGTCATCTTGATTTATACTGAGCAAAATTTTGTCTAAAGTCGGTAATTCTCCTGCAAGAAAGAACTGATGCACTTTCGCTCTTATAGCCGATTTATCAAAATCGTCCAACTTGTCAATTACAGACTTTTTTCTTTTATTAATTATTCCCTTTTCTGGTATTTTATGGGAATCTCTATACACGCTTAATACGCGATATATAGTGCTCTTGCTGACTCCTGAGATCTCCGAAACCTTTTCTACCATATTAACGTTTGAAGGATACACGTCTTCGGGCCAGGTGTTTTTGACATATTTGTATACATTAATGATAATCTCTTGTTCCCCGACCGACAAAGTGGTAGGTTTTCTCTTTTTTACTGGTGACGTTAAAGGTGCTCCAGAAGATGGGCCTGTAAATAAATGACAAAAATATACTACCATAGTACTACATCACATAAATACATATTGTTTTAGAAAATAAATACCACATGGTCACATAAAAAGAGCGCTTTAAGAAATAGAAAGGCTACGTCGTCGCATTTGTACCTATTTGTACGTACCTGCTACGTTTATTATGGGTCGGCGTCACGTTTCTTTTAGAACGAACTGACGTAACGCGCGTTTTGTTTATTTTAAAGGGATGAATTTGCAAAAGCTCAATATGGTGATTATATTGCTTCAAATATTTTTTTAATATGAAACTGTTATTAAATGAATTGCTGCGTTACTTACCATAAATTGAAATATAAAATATAACACATTTTTCGCGATGTACCGTAAGATTTTACTATGTTTATAGGAACCACAGACAATATTATTTAAGAAACAAAAAAACAAAACATATGTGCTGACCTAGAAGTGGGAATAATATCAATATTTAAATATTGTTATCACATCTAAATTGAGATTTTGTAAGTTACGCCTTTTGACACTCGGCTCATATCTGAGGTCATTGTCCGTTTTTCTCAATCGATATGGCACATACTATAGTCTCTTAAATTTTAGTCTTTTTGTCTGTCTGTCTGTCTGTGTATTCCGGATTCACGCAAAAACTACTGAATCGATTTACATGAAATTTTGTATGAATGTAGTGAGTAAGTAACCCGGGGCAACTCATATGTTACTTTTTATCCGATTACGGAACTACAAATAAAGGAAGGTTAAGTATTTTGTTTCCTTTAGACGTTAATTTTCTATTATATCTTGGTTATAGTCGGGATGACGGGTGTTTTTTTTATAGGAGAGGGGGCAAACGAGCATGCGGCTGACCTGATGGTAAGTGACTACCGCCGCCCATGAACAACCGCAACACCAGGGAAATTGCAGATGCGTTGCCGGCCTTTTAAAAAAGAGTAGGCTCTTTTCTCGAAGGTCCCAAAGTCGTATCGGTCCGGAAAAATCGCTGGTGGTAAACTATTCCACAAAGAAGTTGTGCGAGGAAAAAAACATCTTCTAAATCGCACAGTGGTGGACCGCCAATCGTCCAGATGGTGTGGATGGTATCGAGAGTTCTGTCGCGATGTGCGTTCGTGAAATTTGGCGGCTGGAATTAATCCGAACAATTCCTCAGAGCACTCCACGTGGTAAATGCGAATGAAAATGCAAAGAGATGCAACATCTCTTCGCAGCGCCAATGAGTCGCGCTGATCGGAAAGGACTCGGTCGTCGACGATTCGAGTCGCTCTGCGCTGGATGCGGTCAAGTGGAAGGAGCTGGCACTGGGGAGCCCCAGCCCAGTGATGGAAACAGTATTCTATGTGAGGCCGAATCTGCGCCTTGTAAAGTTGCAGCCGTTGTGCCGGCATGAAATACTGTCCCGCTCTGCTGAGCACGCCAAGCTTTTTAGAGGCCAATTTGGCCTTCTCTTCCAAGTGACCACGAAACTGCACATCACTCGATATGTCGACGCCAAGGATTCCGATACTGGTTGAGGCAACAAGGGGAGTACTTTGAAACTGAGGAGATACGCCACAGGGGTTCCTTTTAGCGGTAAACGCGCAAACTTGTATCTTCTGAGGATTAAACTGGACTAGATTTAGTCGCCCCCGATCCGAGACTTTGTCCAGCAAAGACCCGACTTCAGACACAATTTTGTTCCGGTACTCGGCGACGTTTTCCCGGTAAATATTGGCACGGCCGGTGTATAGAGCATCACCAGTGCTATCATCCGCATAGCAATGAATGCTACCGGTTTGCAACATATCATGGATATGCAGAAGAAACAGCGTTGGTGATAGCACGCAGCCTTGTGGAACACCAGCGTTAATAGGCTTGTAGTCGGAGCATGCACCGTCTACAACGACCTTGATGCTCCGATCTGCAAGAAAGCTGGTGAGACAATTGCACGATTTCTCGGGAAGCCCATAGGAAGGAAGCTTCGAAAGAAGCGCTTTGTGCCAAACCCGATCGAAAGCCTTCGCAAAGTCCAAACTAACGGCCAATGCCTCCCACTTGGACTCTTCTGCCTCCGCCCATCTATGAGTTAAGTAGACCAGAAGATCACCAGCTGATCGACCCCGACGAAAACCGTATTGCGGTCACTAACCAGCTGGTGATCCTCAAGGTACCGCATGAGGTGGCAGTTTGTAACGGATTCCATTATTTTGGAAAACAAGGGGGTGATGGCGATAGGCCTGTAGTTGGACGGGTCTGAGCGGTCGCCTTTTTTAGGGATCGGGTGGAAGCTAAAAAAGCTGTCTTTCATGATTTCGGGACTACGCTTAGGGAGTAGGAGTACCGGAATAGACGCGTTAGAACCGGTGCCAACTCCGGAGCACACGTCCGCAGCACAATTGGGGGGATTTCGTCAGGCCCACACGACTTGTGGATGTCCAGGGAGAGGAGTGCTCTGCGAACCGAGCGCTGTGAGAACCGCACATCCAGCATGGAGCACTCACACCACGGGATGGTCGGCGGTGTGTTCCCCCCGTCATCAAGAGTCGAGTTGGACGCAAAAAGGGGGCTATAAGGTCAGCCCTCAAAGGTCGGCTTTCTCTTTTGCGGCGTGGGCCAGTGAGTCGTCCTCCTGTACAGAGATGGTAGTGATGGCATACAGAAATTCCCTTGGACAACCTTGGCGAGAGACCAGAATGCACGGGTTCCCGAAGGAAGGCGAACTAGTTTCTCGCCAATTCTGCCTATGTGCTCTGACTTGTCTTGTTTATCAAATAAATACCATATTTGTAAATAAAGTTTAAAATATAGTTGTAATCTTGGTAAAATAATTTGAAACTATACCGATTTGGTATTCAAAACAGCGTAGATGGCGCACATCAAATGGAAAAAGTAGTATATTTTGTCTTCAGTTACTTATAAATGAAATAATATAAAAAACTTGCTTGTATGTACCTAAATGATTAAATGATTAGATTTTTAAAATTATTAAAAAAACTCTAAAGTTTAGTTTTTTAGTATTTTTGTTATTTTATTTTAAAAGTGTAATAATTTCAATAGATAATAGTGACGTCTATCAAAAATATGAAAATTGATAAGGTATTTATTGCAATTGCTAATATATATGTAAAGTTATTAAAATTGGTATGTCTGCAATTGTAGCAAAATTTTGTCGTCGTGTGTCGTAGCCAGATCGTAGAATTGATCATATATCATAAAGTAGTCTTTTATTTCGTGTAATGGTGTGGTCATTTCATAATACTTGACACTATTTGTTCACCATGTCATGATATAGCTTGACCAAATCAATGAATAGAAATCGTTTGGAGATATTAATAACTAAACACAATGTTGCTATTTCATAATATGGTCATATGACGATATCATTAAATCGTTTTTCACCGCTAGCGGCGCTGATAGAGTATTTTTTAACAGAAACAGAACTTTTAAGAGAATTGAATCACTTTATCCCTTATTGATATAATAAATAAATGTTCGCTTCAATTGCTGATATTCCTAGATTAGTTTTGGATTTCATTATTTCATCTAATATTAGCGCCACCTACTTACTTCTAAATAAACTAAAATAGCAAGTCATTCATAAAATGAAATAATGCAATGCTACTGAATAAACGATGTATATAAATGAATCATTAACATTACATTCATCCCGCGTTGGAATCAGCGCAGCGAGCACTTTTTTGGCTAAAAACTCTGCGGCCTGTGCCCAGTAGTAACATGTATGTAAGCTGCTATTTTTTAGTTTTCATAGGGCAATATATGCAGTTTTTATTTATTTTGTGTTTTCGGGTATGTTACTTTTTGTTTTCACTCTTCCGTAAATATAAAGGTTTGCAAAGATGAGTAGAACTCATTATCGTCAGCCTATCAAAAGTTCACTGAAATGTACATAGGCCTCCCCCATAATTTGTCAAGTAGCTGGATATTTGTTATAGTTGCCACGCTTGGTAGGCGTGTTGGCAACCGCAGGTATTATTATTTTGATCTGTTGTCAGGAAGATGATGCAGCCCATCCCATCTCCAGTTTGTTTTCCAATGTCGCCTCTTACGACGGGACGATATGAGTTTGTGGATTTTCTTTCACGCTACAACAGGGCGAACATTTTTCTACTCCCGTTCATGAGTGTAATGATCCTCACGTTCACTGTGAATAATATTTATAACGAATAAAACTAATTTTAAGGATTCTATCGCGTTTAATTTTAACTTTTTAAATTCTCGATGTTTTAGGCACTTTACAGCATCCATGGTCACGGGAGCGGCGGGACATCTGAGGTGTTTGACGACCTCATGTCGTAGTTAAAATAGAATAGAACAAATGCAGAAGTAGTTTGAATTTAATTTTGTTAATTATGGGGCCCTTAGCAGATGGTAGCTCTCAGTCATCTTCCCTATTAAAATTAGGATATTTTTAATTCCAATAGCCTCGCGAATATCATTGGTAGGATTCGGTGTTCTATCGCAAAGATTTGTTGTCTGTCAGATCCGATTTAATGGCTGGGACGATTCTAAACATGTTGACATACACCGAATAATACACCGACAAGCACCGAAGCTCCGGGAAGTCTAAAGACTTCCCGGAGCTTCGGTGCTTCACACCAACGATATGTCTTTTTACTCGGAACTTTCATCCAAGATGCGTTAAAAAACCCGTAACATAAGTTTTAATTCATGTATAGTATTCATTATTATAGTATTGTATTTGTGAAATTTTCTCTACTCTACGTCTACTCGAAGTAAAAAAAATATCTACATCTATTTTATGGTGCCAATCAATATTAAATAGGACCAATGATATGAATAAAATGTCTCAAATAAACATTATGTTAAGGCCAAATAATTAACATTTCAAATTTTCATTCAACATGTGTGTCCTTCCGCTGACTTTGTAAAGATCACCGTCGCCCCCCCGCTCCCGTTCGTATTCCATTCGAGGAAGCGGCGGCCAGTTAGTATGAAAAAGCGTCGTGGCGCGACGGTCTGTCGCGCGCCTCCTACGGAGTTATCTCAATTTGTTTTCGTGTCTTCGTCGAGTCTTAAAAATTGACGGTTAGGTGCGAGGCGGTCGGCCGCGTGACAAACGCCTCTTATTGATTCTTTCGTGCTTTAAGTGACAGAGGCCCTTTGGAGTTTTGAAACGCTAAGAATGTGCGACCCGAGAGGAGATCGCTTCGTGTTGGATATAGTGTAAATTGTGCGCGCCTAATTGACTATTGAATATTTGGGTCTGGTGTAGACCGCCTCGAATTGGTTTGTCTAATTTGTACGTTTCGTGACAAGAGGCTTGCATTGAATTTAAGTGATTGCATCATGAAGTGCATTTTGCAATATTTAATTTGCTTGTGTGACGCGGTCTCGTGCGCGCACGCCGAGTCGAAAGACGGCCTGGAATTTGACGCTCGCATTCAATTTCGAGGGCGTGGCCCGGTTAATTGTTTTTGGAAGTTAATGTTGAATTATAACGTCGCGTTAAGTGCCTTTTTGTGTGTTGACTATTTTCGTTGGTTTAGCGTGTTAACGAGGCGGATTTGAGTTCGGATTGCGGGCGTGGTATTTTAATATCGTACGAAAGAGTTTTAGCTTGTTGTGTGAAACGCTGAACTTTGAGACTAACGAACAGGCCGAGTTCGTTCCCGTGTTTGTAATTTTGTGCTAAATGAACCCGGAACATTGAATATTGAACTTTGAACGACTGTTCGTTACTTGTGTCGTGTGTCACGTGTTTGATTACGATGAACGTTGAATTGGTTGACTTTGAAGTTAATTATATATACAATAAAGTTAATAGACTGAAATAGTGAAGTGACGTCAGAATTGAGTTCAGATAAAGTGAACTACCACTTTTGGAGAGAAGCAGCGCTGGATCTGCGGTCCGACTTCAACGGTTAAGTAAGGTTACACATTGTACACACTACTACACAATACTTACGTGCACCTCACTTATCAACTGACTGGTACCATGTGGTCAACCCTACCCCCGGAGATCGGTAAGTTGTGCTTGCTTATTTGTCAGCCGTTTTAGAACATGTATCCATAGGCCATTTGGGCTCCGTCCTCTGTTGCCCGTCGATTGGATTACTCATGGGCCCTAGTCCAGTCAACGTTTGTCGGGGAAACTCAGGGCGTGAACACATTATATTACTTTGTTAAAACTAAATTAACTTTAACTGTAAATTAATGTAGAGAGTAAAATGTAATAATAATAATACATTTTGATTTCAAGTCTATTTACCTTTCATACGGTACGTGTACATCAAAAACGATTTTGTCGGCCGATGGCGGACAGAACCACCCGGACCAGTAACTCGGACGTGTATGTGCTTCCACTGCAACAGTGTAGCACTTGTGCCGACATTGAACGTTGCTGGTATTCTGTAGTTGACTGTGTTGCTTAACAGAGTGAAGACGCATTTTAAATATCTGGAACCGCTATATCTATTTCCGGTCTAACTTCAGCCCATAACCGTTTTGAAACCTCTCGATTATTGTAATTGGCTATTATAAACACAACTAATTAATTTTTCAATATCCATAGTCGTTTAGGTAGATAACATCACTGACAAAAATAACAGAATAAAGATAAAATGATTAAATTGTGTATTCGTTTGTCACCCTTATCATATAAAAAAAATTAAACTATAAACACACTCAATTTGCACTGTAGATGCCGGCAATTTGGCAAGAAATCCCAACGGAAATCCATTCGGACTCAACGGTTGATCGGCCGATTTCGTGCGTCATCGGACGATGACGGTCGTGTTTATGTACGCACTCTCTTTCTTTTACAAGTATTTGATTCGATCGTCCGGGTTCGGCCATCATCGCCCGAGTAAACTTCGGCCCTTGAAGCGTACCCTTATGGCGCGTCTCCACCAAAAATTTTGACAACATTTATGTTTCCAAATATTGACAAATCAACAAAAATTGACGACATTTGTTTCCGAAAATGTTTCAAAATGTTGCAAGAAGCGTCTCTACCGAGGGAACAAATGTCGGAAACAAGCGTATTTCTTTGATGTTGCCGCCGAAAATGGAAACACGATTCCCGACATTGTTTCGTTTTGTTGCTAAAACTAGGTGATTACAGAAACAATTGTTGACAGAAAGTGTTGACAAATGTTGTGTTGGCAACAAAACTTTGGTATAGACGCGCCATTATAGATACATCGGAATCGGAAGACACGCCCGATATAAAAAATAGTAGGTGTTTCTATATATATATATATATATATATATATATATATATATATATATATATATATATATTCACGTGTTTCTGTAGCATGTTACCAATCATATTTCATAATCATATTTTTCATTTTGCGTAAACGAAAATTAATAAAGCGTAAATCTACTGTTAAATAGTTATTTCGTAAAAACTAAATCATTTTTTTAATAAATTAATAGTAAAAAAAAAACATTTTTAAAAACAAGCTTTTATTGAGATGCTCTATAAATTGGAAAATAAACTTTAAATTAAATCAAACCTATCAATTTATTACAATACACAATTTATATGATATAAAAGTATGTTGCGTGATACTGTGATAATCATAGAAACCGCGAGGGTTTTAATGGTAGTGATTAGGCATAACTCTTAAGATGCGCGATGGAGGTTTTTTAAAAAAGATCTCCCCAGGTAAATAGAAAAAACCTACACCATTCTTTTACAATAAAGGTCGGAACCACAGATATAATAATAGAAGTAAGATATAGTAATAGAAGTAATAGAACTCTATTTAATATTTCTATGGTCCGAACAGTCCGAACCCTAAATTATTACGCCACTGTCGCGTATAATCACTTACTTCATGTGAACTGTGGCATCTTTTATATTAAAGATGATAAATTCGCGTTTTACTTCCGAGTCAGAAAATTGATTAATCACGCAAATGACGTGACGAAAACAGGAAACTTTTTAGAGTTTGACTAAGTTTTAAAAACCATCACCGCCATTCACGCGTTATCGTTTACTTAATAACAGTTGTAACGAGTACGTAAAGTGATAACAAAAAGAAATATATTTATTTTTCCATACTCACACTGTGAGCCGACCCCGTATGCCCATTTCTCAATTAAACACGCCTTGTCTTTACTCTATGTTGTTATAAGATTAAAACGCTGTTTTAATCTTGGAACAACATATATTAAAGACAAGGCCTTAATGCCGCCTCCACACGCTTGGTGTTTGCCACATTCACCATACACGAACAAACACCGACCACATTCACCCAACACAAACACGGCATCCATACGCTCGGCGAACGTGCTAGTATATTCCGGATAGGCAAACATGACGGACGACGAGCTTGTGGCAGCGATTACTTTCGGGTTGACCTATTTTGCGTTGTCACCCCTGAGGACTAGGATGGAATGCCTCATTTCCAGTAAAAAGGGCCTCCGGCCACCTGCACTCACCAAGCGAAACGCAGAGGTAAACCTCTACTTCACGCTGGTATTCTGTGTGGTCGTGGTACCACCCCGGTTCGAGCCGGCCCATCCGTGCGACAGCAAAAGCTGCCGCGTGGCTCTACCACTGTTAAAACCCTGAAATTTCGTTCGACATTATATTGAATCTATTTACTTTTAATGTATGAAGCAGATAATGAATCTGAAAGAAGCGAAAGAGGTATGTAAGGATCGTGACACTTGGCGATTTGTTCTCTCTGGCTACCCCGTCAGGGTTTGTGCGTGAAGATAAGTTAAGTTAAGTGTTTACTTTTAACATATATTATCTTTTTATTCGAAGCGCCTTATACAATCTAATAGCAATATTTTCAAAACGCACCATTGTTTATTTTTTATGGAAGGAAAATGATATACTGATTTTTTAAGCCAGGAGGACAGGAGGACACATGAATCCAATGAAAAATACCACTTTAAAGCTAAATATTTCACAAACGGACTCCTAAATCGAAAAGATGTTGTTCAAAACCCCCAATGTTTTAGAAAGACCTATTCAACGATACCCCACATAATAGAATAGACATATAAAAAAATCATCCTCCATTTACTTATATGGGAAGTACCCAAAATAAAAATATTTTTTAAGATTTTATTTCAGTTTTCTAGGCGTGATTAATATTTATAACTGTGCCAAATTACAGATTTGTAACACTTAGGGTCTGAGCAAAATCGCGGACGGACGTACCGACGGCCATGGCGAAACTATAAGGGTTCCTTGTTGTGTAACTACGAAATACGAAAGTCTAAAAACTATTAAATCAGGATATACTAAACTTATCGATATATAGGATATACTAATCTTATATAATTTTTTCGGATTTTATTTTGGGAATTGATGATCAATGATCCTGCTTTCACACGGGGCTCCTTATAAAAAGAGGTGAAATATTTGTTACCCAATAGAAACATTTATTAGGAGTCAATCACATTAATATTGGGAGGTCTATAGAAAACTTAAAAAAAATATAGGTGGTAGATCTACTAACTTTTCAAAGTAGAATCGGTAGTAAACTCAACTTCTGAAATCATATTTACCTCCGAGACAAATTTCGGATTGGTAACATAGGCGTACAGTATAATAATAATACCTGCTAGTAACTCCTTCCACCGCCCGCTAGCCGCAAGCTCGCGCGTACTACTGACTGATTGCCAAACGTGTGGATACATAGCAAACACGTTTGTCGAACACCCTTTGATCGGTGCACAAAAACCGACACCAACGCCGATCACTGGCATTCACATACAAACAAACAAACAAACAGGCGAACAGCTATCCACACGTTCGTGATTGCTGTTTGGTGTATGCTGTTCGCCGTTGTTTGCCAAGCGTGTGGATGGGGCATAACGTTTTCAAACTATTTCGAATTGAATATTTTCAATTGTTTTAACTTGTTTTTATTTTGCTGCGTAAAAGGAGGTAGGTATTAAAAAGTTTGTTGTGTGAAAAATAATGTATCGATGGGGTGTGATTTTTTAATCTCTTTTGATATAATGTTGTATTTTTAAGCAGATAAAACAAATATCGTTTTACATAATGGCTTAATTTTATAATCCTTACACTTTATGTACAAGAAACCGGGCAAAATTATGTCACGCAATTTTTAAATGAGATTGATAATATTATAAAAATAAAATTTAATATTTATAAAGAAGAATCAAATATCTTAAATAAGGAATCGATACGTATAACTTTTATATATAGTTGGCATACAAAAGTAAAAAGATACCATTGTTTACATTAGCGCCTACCGGAATCGCGCGACCTCCCGAACGGTTCCTGACACTTGAAGCGTCAAAACATATAACCACAGAGCAAAGAGTAAGGACACTCATCGATATAACGGTGGGACTCTAACATTGACGACATCAAAACGTGTAAGATTTTATTAATTTAAAAACTGGCTAATTTAAATTTATTTTTCTCACCAGATAAAGAAATTTTTAAGATTAATAAAATAAAAGAATCATGTTGATTATACCAAATACCTTAAAATCCTATAGTTATCCATATGAAACGAATGATCCCATAAAGTGTGTCGCATGAGGCAACATTATCAAAACTTGGGTATCAAGTTGCTCCGGCTGCGTGTAAACAGATGTTATCTCATTTGTATGCTGGTAAGCAAGCGAGGCAGCTTATCAAGTTGAGAAAGCTAGATGACATTCAATTTTTTGAACTAGTAATGCTTTTGCCACTTAAATCACAACCCATCTGTATGTATTAGCTTCGTGGGTAAATTAAAGCTAGTGTAACATTCACGAATATATCAGTGTTAAATTTAGGATAAGGGAAAAGTCTAATTAAAAATATAGAAACAAGAACACGTCTCTTCATTGTCACCTCCTATATTACAGAATACTGTATATTAGATAATTATTTATTTATGTTTTCCTTATTGCATTCCTTAATCTAAAAGAATACAAAGGGCGGACTTAATGCCTTGAGACATTCTCTACCAGTCAGCCTATATATATATTATATCTACCCACTGTATATATATATATATATATATATATATATATATATATATATATATATATATATATATATATATATATTCTATAGCTTGTACTCATGAACCTAATAAGTAGTAATTAATAATGATTGGCCATTACTATTTAGTCCATGGTTTGGGTGCAGGGAAGAGACGATTTTCTGCATAAATTACAAAGACATAAAGAAAATACCGCAGAAATTAAGAAAAAACATTTTTTTAAAAAGTAAGTAAGTAAAAGAGGTAAGTTTACCTTAATTGGTATAATGCGGAAATAATACAAAATTAAAAAAAATAGCGTAATAAGGAATTGTTTATTTATTACAGAGAATGGGAACGAACGGGAGAAAAATCGATTGAAAATTAATATCGGCAATACATCAAATCAGTACAAAGAACATTATTGATGAACCGGCAAAATTCTGGCAGCAGTTAGACAACGAGTACCGATGAAATTGGTTTTTGTACGTGGTACAGCCATGCTGCAGCTACGTTAGTAGTATAGTTGTAGCACGAATGGGTCGGCTCGACCGGGGAAGCACCACGCTCTCACAGAATACCAGCGTAAAATGGCAGCTTGACACTGCTGTGTTTCGTATGGTGAGTGTAGAGAACCGGAGACCCTTTGTACTGGAAATGAGGCATTTCATCTTAGTCTTCACGGCTAACGACGCATCTGCATTTTGATTCTTTATTGAGGATAGATGTAGATGTATGTCTATGGGGTACAGCAACCACTTACCATCAGGTGGACTGTGTGCTCGTTTGTTACCCTTATTCTATAAAAAAAGTAATTTGTGTTGTAAGAGGTGACTATGGAAAATGCCAGAATGATCTTTTAGCTTTCGATAAATGGTATATTTAAACGGTATAACCATCTCGTTGAATCTAGTGTTATGGCTGACCCGTTACGAGAAGCAACATCAAAGGTGTACGAGGTCTGGTATTTCTATAACCAATTCGCTCCACTGCTGAACATTGCTTCCGCTATAGGTTACCTCATAGGACGGATTTTGCCATATTTGCCACGCTTGACTGGCGGGCATCCTACAACAACAACACGAGAGGTCAATATCTTTTTTTTAACAATACTTGTTTCGTGCAGGATTCGAACCCGCGAGCTTCAACGCCACAAGTCATTGCTAACCTACTGCGCCCCAGAGCCGTCAATATCCAGTATTGGAATTTTTCTATTTTAAGAAAAGTAATATAATGTATTAATGCTGTAGTATTATTTTTTACTAGCTCTTCCCCGCGACTTCGCCCGTGCGTAATTTATTACGATTGGATTTCATAGGTATTAATTTTTTGCGCGGAACCCTAATTCTTTCTCTAAAATAAAAGTCACTTAAGTTACTTCTTATAACATCAGCTATCTGTCAGTGCAAGTCCGGTCTAGCCGTTTCGGAGATTAGCCGGAACAAACAGACAGACAGACAGAAAGAGAGAGGGACAAAAATTTTAAAAATCGTATTTTTCTTTTAAGTACTGTATATACTTTTATATGCATATAGTAAAAAGCTGTTAGGTCTACATTACAAACAAACACTTCAATTTTATTTATTTGTATAGATTATTGGTTTGACATATATTAGTATTCTTACGTTGTCGTTTTTATGACGTTCGTGTTGATGGTTCGTACGTCAAACTGTACTTTTTGTCAAACTTCTAAAAAATATTTTTCAAACCGCCTTGAGCATTTGTGTTAACTTCGTACTTACAAGTTTGTTGAAGTAAAAATATTTACATATTTTAGCGCCGCAGGTGTCGCGGAATGTCACATCATTAAAAAGGGTAAAAGGGACTCAACTTTATACTGTAAATATTTTTTCTCATATTGCAATTTTCGCTATTTCGTATTTTGTAAAGCTAGACGGCGATGTGTGTAAAAATTTATTAAACGCGTAAAAATACTTACTTTTTAAATGTTGTGCGTATTATTCTGTCTAAATTCTAAACATTACGCATTAACACACTGTATGATAGAATAATTATAATATTTGACAAATTTGCTTAGTGATAGCTTAGTTTTGGGAGTTTTCGCATTTCGAGAAGAAGTGATTACTTTTAATTAAAATCTTAATTTAGCAGTTTGTTAAGCCGTACCGTTACTTTTACAGCCTATTTAAGTCTTCTGCTGAACATAAGCCTTCCCCTTAGATTGCTTCAAAGGGGGGATTTTTTATAGGATAAAGGTGACAAACGAGCTCACAGTCCACCTAATGGTAAGTGATTGCTGTGGCCCATAGACATCCACATCTATTCTCGATTATGAATCAAAATGCAGATGCGTTGTCTCCCGTGAGGACTAGGATGGAATGCCTCATTTCCAGTAAAAAGGGTCACCCACCGGTTATCTACACTCACCATACGAACCACAGCAGCGGTAAGCTGCTATTTGACGCTGGTATTCTGTGAGAGCGTGGTCCTTCCCCGGTCGAGCCGACCCATACGTGCTACAACTATACTACTTATATAGCTCCAGCATGGATCTACCACATATAAATGAAACATGAAACATGTGCATATGAAAAAGGTTTGATTATTATATAATATACTATGTATCTGATTGTGACGGTCACGCGAGTTCAGTGCTTTTAGCTCATCCAAAATTTGCCCAACGTGCCTAAAGAAGTTTTCACTACAAAAAAATATTACAATCCCATCGTCACGCACAACACGATACTGATTACGAGGTTTTACGTACCATCCGGACGACGATGACGTAGTCTGTACAAGTGACTATGGCACAAAGCACTTTTAATCGTCGGTGTATCAAAATACTCGAAAGTATAGGTAATGAACGATTAAATTCGTAATATAAATTTTATTTAATTATGTTTGAACAAAGTATGGAAAATATTATTTTTGAAGAGTTCTGTAATAAAATTAAAGTTGACATCTCTTTACAATTTCTACAGTGGTAGAGCCACGCGGCAGCTCTTGCTGTCACACGGATGGGCCGGCTCGAACCGGGGTGGTACCACGACCTCACAGAAAACCAGCGTGAAGTAGAGGTTTACCTCTGCGTTTCGCTTGGTGAGTGCAGGTGGCCGGAGGCCCTTTTTACTGGAAATGAGGCATTCCATCTTAGTCCTCACGGGTGACAACGCATCTACATTTTGACTTGTAATTGAGGATAGATGTAGATGTCTATGGGCCGCAGCAACCACTTACCATCAGGTGGACTGTGTGCTCGTTTGTCACCCTTATCCTATAAAAAAAAAAAAGTAGTGTAAAGCCCCATATTGTCCCATGTTGGACTGGGACTCATCAGCTAGGGAAGCTTATGTGAGAATAATCCTATCACTTCTTACAATATTTTCCGAGTAGCTCGCTGCTGGCCTGGACTGAAATGGAAGAACAAAACTAAATTCACCTGTTTGTCTTAGGATTCTGAAAAGATTTGAAATCTGTAAATTAAAACAAGTTAATATATACATTATTATTAAAATCTACCTGAAATAAAAACATCCGCGGCTGGTCGTTGCTGCTGGTGATAAGAGGGCTGGTTCTTTTCTCGCTCAAAGGCTAAGTATAGCCTTTCAGCGGGGAATCGCAGCCAGCGTTCTTGTAACAATACCGCAGGGAGTAGGACTGTATGATAATTAAGTTACTAGTTTTAGTTTTTTTTTATTATAGTTTTTTATATAATAAAAATTAAACACTTCTTGTTGATTGATTGCATATCTACTCCATTTCATTTCGTGGAGATTAAGTTGAGAATAATGAAACAGTAGCTTTGTCCACGCAAAATACCAAGAGTTGCAACTTTGGCAACTTACATACCTATGAGGTTATTCTATCAAAAGGTTACATTTGATAGTCTGTAATGATGACGATGATGATGATGATGCCAGAACAACGTAATGTTTAATTTATTTTGAAATGTTTGATATTGTGATCATCACTCTGCCTGCAAAGCGCTGCGACTGTGGACTGGGAATGGACTAATGAGGAACAGGTTGAGAAAAAGTACGATTGAATCGATTAAAGTTAAAATTACTATAAGTACGTAACTTGCAACAGGTAAGAATTTTTAGCTATTAGCGTGCTGAGACACGCGGATTTGATGGCAGGGTTCCCTCTTACGAGTATGTTACGTATAACTGCTACTGGTAGCTGTCATTGATATTTAAAGTACTAACATTTCATTAAAATTCAATGAATTTATTTTACAGTGATAACAAAAGGACTTCCAAATGTTTTTAAATAAACGAGATATCATAATACAAATAGGTATTCAAATAAACGCGTTGCCTTTAGAATTTGATTTCCATTGTAAGCGCGTAATATAATTTGGACTCCATAACTAACAAATAAAAAAGTCCACCGTGCATTCGGAACAATATTTTAGAGTCCCTCTTGCATCAGACAACTAAGTGCTCTTGCAATTTGAAACACATGAAACTCGCTGACGAAGCTTTGTGTAAAATTTGAAATACGAGTGTGTTGGCTAGTTCCGCTACACTTGAATTTAATCTGTGAGCTGTAAAATTTTATTTTATTATGATCAAAATTCAACCAAATAAGTTATTGCAACGTTCAAAAGAGGGTGAAAAATATATAAATGCATACAATGTTCACGTCGTTAAATACAATTAGTTACAAAGATAATGTATATTTAATCTTCATTTTCATAAATACATTTTTTTTTCAGGCACGCATTTCCTTAGAAGTAAGGTTTATTTAAAATTTATATTTCATTTACACAGTTATCGAATTTTATAGGGAGCGGCTAACTACTATTTCGTGATACAGTTTTCAGACGCTTATACATATCTATTTTATTTCTATGTAGTTTAATATTTATAATTATTATTATTTACTGACAATAATTAAAATTAAAATAATAATAAAAATACTAACAATAATAAAAATAACAAACACAACCACTATGTGGTGATGTTTTTATTTTATAGTACTAGGTAATATAACAAAAATTAATGTTAATATTTATAAGGTTTACTACAACCTCACTTATAATTATTTATAGAAATTTTTATTTGCCTTTTAATTAATTTAAGATTCATATAGACACATCAAAAAAGTTTATGATCACTAGCAAAAGCTGATATATTTTTAATATTTAACATTATCACGAAAAAATCTTACGTTATATATTTTTTTAAATAGAAATACACTCTTTGAAATTAAAAACTTGAACTTTTTTAAAGCTTTTATTTAACTTGAAATGTATGTTTGTTAGAGTTAAATCTTGCAACTGAATTATGGGGCAGTTATCGCCAACCGATTGAGCTGATATTTTGCATACATGTCAGTTTGAATTACAATGCATCGTTAGCAAAGTGACGCCATTCTAAATGCAATATGGGTATCAAATGAAAGAGTTTGCTGAGAAGAATACGAATAAAATTATGTCCGCATTCAGGTCTTCAAGGGGATGGTGTACTATTACCCGACTAAACGATAATACTTAGTGGCGTCACGTCTTAACTATTATTGGCTTACACCTTGGGCAAATTCTAGCGGTGGTGAAAAAATTAAATATGGCTAAAAATAAAATGGCTGCCATACCAATTTTAAATAATGATTTCTCGGCAGAGGTTGGGAATAATTGGTGGTACTCGAACAAATGTTGAGAAATGTGAAATGTTAAGATGGCGAATCTAGGAATTTAATCAAAAACGCATTAAATTAAATGAACAGAATTGGAAACATTTCCAGCGATAACTAAAAAATAAAAGCTAAACCAATGGTAAATTAAAACATAAAAAAAAATAAACTTTAAAAAATATGTAAACCTTCGATTTATTACATTACAAAATGTATATGATAAAAGCTTGTCGCAAGATTTACCCGTGTACAAAAACAAGTATACAATATGTAATACGATATAGATATGATTGTAATATCGATAAAAGTAGGTTATTCAAAGAAAAAATTGTTTTGCATAAAACTGGTAAATCTCGCGAAAAGCTGTTATATTATATAAATTATGTAATTGACGTTGCCGTGAATTCAGAGGTGCTAGCCAAGACCTCCGTGCTCGCAGTCCAGCCTAATGTAAGCAAAGGTCCGAATGGTCTGAGTGCTAAATTCAAATCCAGAGGCAGCCCTCACTTCTGCTTTAGATGTAGTGGCGTTGATTGTTGGATCAGGGGCTAACGGCAAACTGATATAGCGCTTCTCTGCAGCAGTCAGAACAGTTGGTCGAACACTGCGGGGTCAGTCAGATGATCGCAAACTTTTTTGTGTGTGTACGCGACACGTTATAGAGTCGGAACTATACGCTTGAAGTACGCTCTTCCATAGAGTAATGCAGAAACAGAATAAAGTTGATGTAAGAAAAGAGGTCTTTGAAGTTTTCCGGAGGAAACAGAAAATGTTTTTTTTTATTATATAAAAAAACGACTGACCGGGCTTAACTGGTTAGTACACCACCTGTCAAATACCTGGCGGGAAATTCTTGATATTTTACTTAATTTTTATCTCATTATGGAATTGTAACGTCAGCCAAAGTCGATGTTATTGGATCGGATCTAGAAGACTAATATTCAATTACTATAATAAACGATTTCAGGCGAAACATCGAATGCAACGCAACTTAGCTGCGGAAACTGCGACAAATATTTTGTCCGATATTTCTTGAAGTTTGCTGTGATGATTAGTGCGTGTTGCCAGTGATAATTAACTTACTTATTTTCACGCTTGGCTGGCGAGCAATCAAAAACAACAACACGAATACGAACACGAACACAACTTTTGCAATTATAGGATTTTTACACTAAGATTTTCTCCTGTATCGTGGAAGCAGTATACATACATACATTTCACAAGGGCAACACGCATACCCAGAACAATTATTTGTAGACTACACCATTACTTGTTCCGTGCAGGATACGAACACGCGACCCTCAGCGCCGCAACTCATTGCTAAGCCACTGTACCCCAGAGTCGCCAATATCCAGTATTGGAATTTTTCGGTTTAAAGAAAAGTAATATAATGTGTTAATGCTGTAGTGTTATTTTTAAATATTGGTTTTACATAATATAGTAGTATTCTTACGTTGTCGTTTTTATGATGTTAGAGTTCCTACGTCAAACTGTACTTTTTAAAAAAAGGATAAGCGCGACAAACGAGCACACAGTCCACCTGATGGCAAGTGACCGCTGCGGCTATAGACATCTACATCTATCCTCTATTACAAATCAAAATGCAAACGCGTTGTCACCCGTGAGGACCAAGATGGAATGCCTCATTTTAAGTAAATAGGGCCTCCGGCCACCCGCACTCACCAAGCGAAACGCAGAGGTAAACCACTACTTCACGCTGGTATTCTGTGAGGTCGTGGTACCACCCCGGTTCGAGCCGGCCCATCCGTGCGACAGCAAAAGCTGCCGCGTGGCTCTACCACTGTTAAAACTTTTTATCAAACTTCTAAAAAATATTTTTAACCGTCTTGAGCATTTTGTGTTAACTTCATATTTTCGAGTTTGTTGAAGTAAAAATGTTTAAATGTTTTAGTGCCGCAGCTGTCGCGGAATGTACATCATTAAAAAGGGTAAAAAGTACTCAACTTTATACTGTAAATATTTTTCTCACATTAGAATTTCCGCTATTTCGTATTTTCTAAAGCTAAACGGCAATGTGTGTAAACATTTATTAAACGCGTAAAAATACTTACTTTTTAAATGTTGTGCCTATTATTCTGTCTTAATTCTAAACATTACGCATGAACATACTGTATGATAGAATAATGATATTTGACAATTTTAAAGGATGTGTATTTAAGTTTATGTGTGTGTTCGTAGCTTAATAATAGCTTAGTTTCAAGAGTTTTCGGATCGCGAGAAAAAGTGAATAGATTTTATTAAAATCAATTTAGCAGTTTGCTAACCCGTTACCGTTACTGTTACAGCATATTTAAGTCTTTACTGAACATAAGCCTTCCCCTTAGATTGCTTCAACGGGGATATTTGACATAGTTAGCACGCTTGAGAAGCGGGTTGCCAACCTCAGTTTTTTATTTTGAGTCGTTACTAGGAAGACTCTGCTGCCCATCTTCTGACTTGTTTCTCCCTGTTTATTGTTTGTTACCTCATATCTCTTACGACACCCATGGGATGATATGGGGTAGTGGATATTCTTAAACCATCACTACACGGTATGTTTGTTAAACATAAAAAAAATCTGTCAGTCGTAGCACGTCAGAAGTGAAAAGCTTCTTACCTGCAGAAACTTCTAAACATTATTTTTGGGTTTTTAAGAAATGTATTATTTGCGCAGTGATATTTACTAGAAATTATTTTCACGACGTATTAATATAGTAATACTGTTTTCAGTTATTGCATTGTTTTACATTAAAAAGTTTGATTATTATATATATATATATAGTCTCATTGTGACGGTCACGCGAGTTCAGTGCTTTTTCCTCATCCCAAAATTGCCCAACGTATCTAAATAAGTTGAAATTACAAAAAACAATTATAATCCCATCGTCACGCACAACATGATACTCACTACGCGGCTTTACGTACCATCCGGACAACGATGACGTAGTCTGTACAAGTGACTATGGCACAAAGCACTTTTAATCGTCGGTGTATAAAAATACTCGGAAGTAAAGGTGAAGGACGATAAAATTCGTAATATAAATTTTATTCAATTATGTTTGAACAAAGTATTGAAAATATTATTTTTGAAGAGTTCTGTAATAAAATGAAAGTTGACACAGATCTCTTTACAAATGAAAGTAGTGTAAAGCCCCATATTGTCCCATGTTGAACTGCGACATATATGTCCCTAGCTTATGTGAGAGTAATCCTATCACTTCTTACAAAATTTTCCGAGAAGCTCGCTGCTGGACTGGACTGGAATGGAATGGAAGAACATCACTAAATTATTCTGTTGTCATATGATTCTGAAAAGATTTGAAATTTCGGGAATTAAAGACAAGTTAATTAATTTATTATTAATTAATAGAATCAGGCGCTACTTTGCGTAAATTCATTATATGTATTAAATTTGGTAAAAAAAATACCTCGCGTACATTCACTCGATTATCCATTATATTAAATTTGGTAAAAAATTACCTCGCCTACATCCGCTCGATTAATGTATATTATTATTGAAAATTGCCTGAAATAAAAATTATTGTTATATCATACTACGCCCCACTCCGAAGTATTCAAACGAAGCTTAAAAAACACTCCTTATTGATTGATTGCATGACTACTCCATTTCATTTCGTGAAGATTAAGTTGAGAATAATGAAACAGGAGATGGGCAGTAGCTTTGTCTACGCAAAATAATAAAAAAGCTACGGTTGTCAACCCATCTCCCGAGAGTTGCAACTATGGCAACTTACAGACCTATGAGGTTATTCTATCAAAATATTACATTTGATAGTCTGTAATAATGATGATGATGATGATGATGCTGGAACAATGTTATGTTTAATTTATTTTGAAATGTTTGATATTGTGATCACCACTCTGCCTGCAAAGCGCGGCGACTGTGGACTGGGAATGGACTAATGAGGAACGGGATGAGAACAATTACGATTAAATTGTATTAAAAATAAAATTATAATAATATATAATTATAAATATAATAATTATATTAACTCGCAACAGGTAAGAATTTTTATCTATAAGCATGCTGAGACACGTGAATTTAATGGCAGGGTTCTCTCTTACGATTATGTTACGTATAACTCCTACTGGTAGCTGTCATTGATATTTGAACTACTAACCTTTTCACTAAAGGTCAATGAATATATTTAACGATGGTTACGAAAGGACTTTCATATGTTTAAATAAACGAGATATCATAATACAAATAGGTATTCAAATAAACGCGTTGCCTTTAGAATTTGATTTCCATTGTAAGCGCGTAATATAATTTGGACTCCATAACTAACAAATAAAAAAGTTCGCCGTGCATTCCGAACAATATTTTAGAGTCCCTCTTGCATCAGACAACTAAGTGCTCTTGCAATTTGAAACACATGAAACTCGCTGACGAAGCTTTGTGTAAAATTTGAAATACGAGTGTGTTGGCTCGTTCCGCTACACTTGAATTTAATCTGTGAGCTGTGAAATTTAATTTTATTATGATCAAAATTTAACCAAATAAGTTATCAGAATGTTCAAAAGACGGCGAATAATATTAAAACGCGCACAATGTTCACGTTAATAAATACAATTAGTTAGAAAGATAATATATAAAATAATATGTATATATATAAGTTAATATAAAATAGAGATATTTAATCTCTATTTTCTTAAATACAATTTTTTTCAGGCACGTATTTACTAAGAAGTAACGTTTATTTAAAGTCTATATTCCATTTACACAGTCTTGGCATTTGTAAAAGTAGAGACTGACTACTATTTCGTGATACAGTTTTCAGATGTTTATATTTCAATTTTATTTTTATTTAGTTTAATACTAATAATTATTATTATTTACTGACAGTAGTTAAAGATATTAATTATTTAATAATAAGAATAATAACAAAAATAAAAATAAAAACGTAACCACTAAGTTGTTATGTTTTTATTTTATAGTACAAGGTGACTTAACACAAATGAATGTTAATATTTATAAGTTTTGCGACAAATTCACTTATATTTATTTATTGAAATATTTATTTGCCTTTTAATTAATTAAAGCTTCATATAGACACATCAAAAACGTTTGTGATCACTAGCAAAAGCTGATTATATTTTTGTAATTTAATTTTATCAAGAAAGACTTTACTTTCCAAAAGCTGTATTTATATTTAAAAAATATATAATATTTTTTAAATATAAATACAGCTTTTGGAATTTAAACAGGAAATTTCTTAAAGCTTTTATTTAACTTGCAATGTATGTTTGTTAAAGTTAAATTTTGCAACTGTATTTTAGAGCAAATATCCCCCACTGATTGAACCTATGGATTGAGCTGATATTTTGCATACATGTCAGTTTGAAAGACAATGCATCGTTAGCTAAGTGACGTCATTCTAAATCCAATATGTGTATCAAATGACAGGGTTTGCTGAGAAGAATACGAATAAAATTATGTCCGCGTTCAGGTCTTCGAGGGGATGGTGTACTCTTACCCGACTAAACGGTAAGACTTAGTGGCGTCACATCTTAACTATTATTGGCTTACACCTTGGGCAAATTCTAGCGGTGGTGAAAAAATTAAATATGGCTAAAAATAAAATGGCTGCCATACCAATTTTAAATAATGATTTCTCGGCAGAGGTTAGGAATAATTGGTGGTGCTCGAACAAATGTTGTAGGGACAGTCAAGGAAAAAAAAAATTAAGATGGCGGATCTAGGAATTTAATCAAAAACGTATTAAATGAAATGAACAAACTTATAAACATTTCCAGCGATAACTAAAAAATAAAAAATAAACCAATGGTAAATTAAAACATTTAAAAAAAGAAAATAAACTTTAAAAAATATAGAAACCTTCGATTTATTACAATACAACATTTATGTGATAAAAGCTTGTCGCAAGGTTTACCCGTGTACAAAAACAAGAGAACAATATGTAATACGATATGGATATAATTTTAATATTGACAAAAGAGGGTTATTCTAATAAAAATATGTTTTTCATAAAACAGGTAAATCTCGCGACAAGCTGTTATATCATATAAATTGTGTAATTGACGTTGCTGTGAATTCAAAGGTGCTCGCCAAGACCTCCGTGCTCGTAGTACAGCCTGGTGTAAGCAAACATCCAAATAGTCTGAGTGCTAAATTCAAAGCCAGAGGCAGCACGCACTTCTGCTTTTTTGTTGTTGGGTCACGGGCTGCCAGCAATCTGATATAGCGCTTCTGAGCAGCAGTCAGAACATTTGGGCGACCACTGCGGGGTCAGTCACCTAAATTATCATGCCGTGGTACTTTTGCAAAGTGGTCAAGACACAGGATTGGGATACAGCAACTCTGCGTGCTATTTCTCTCGTGGAATTGCTCCTAAAACTTCTGATAATCCTCTTGGCAATTTTTCGATCACAACTTTCCTCGAAAAAATATTTTAAATCCGTCAAAATGGACTAAATTAGATTTCTGAATAAGCAATATTCGATTTAATTTCTTTTTATATGGAAAAACAATTGAATTTGTTTTATGTTTCAGTAAATAATTTTAAAAGAAGAATAAATTATAATATTGTCTACCGTAACTAAATAGATTTAGATTTTTCAAACTAATGCAACAAGATAAAGTCCATAACGACGGGGAACAAGAGTAAGTGACAAAGCCCAGTGGATCAGTAAGTTGAAGTGACAATGGGCAGGCCATATAAGTCAAAGAACCGACAATTTATAGGGAGGAAAGTCTTCCTAGTGGCAGCTTTGTACTAGCAAGCGCAGTGTTGAGCGAATCCCCACTAAATGGAGTTTACAACCTGATGAAACATACAGGTCGATGGATGCAGGTGACTCAGGACATCACTATGTTGCGGTCTCCATTATATTTTCACAAGTACCAATCTTCATAGATTGCCACAAAAACTACTTAATAACAATCTATCCCCCATGAGAGGCCTATGTTCAGCAGTGAACTTGTTATTCATCATCATTACAGCCTTCCATAAGTCCACTGCTGAACGCCACAAAGCACGATCCCGAGCCACCTGCATCCATCGACTTCCTGCATGTCTTACCAGGTCGTCACTCCATCTCGGGGGGGTCGCCCTACACTTAACCTACCGGTACGAGGCTGTCACTCAAGAACCTTTCTTCCCCGTCGGTTGTCGGTTCTTCAAGCTATATGGCCAGCCCACTGCCACTTCAGCTTACTAATCCGTTGGGCTATGTCGGTTACTCTGGTTCTACTGCAGATATCCTCATTTGTTAGTTTATAACGCAGATAAACCCCGAGCATAGCCCTCTCCATAGCTCGCTGAGCGACCTTGAGCTTCCTCATACGGCCAGTAGTGACGGACTTGTTATTAGTGTAAGTTATTTATATAAAATTATAATCTTTATTTTATTTGCATCTTAATATTTGTAGCTTAATAGAAGTATTATTTACTACTTATATTACGTAATTAATACTAATCTACTGTGTTATTTACGCTTTATACGATAAAAATACATTCATGACATTACATGTATGTACCTATTGTTATCGTATAAAAGGCAGGGTTTAGTGCCGCTTTACGTATTTCAGATGTTATATAAAATTCTTTATTCCCAAATATACTTTTGTCTTTTAACAAAGAGGTTAACAAAATTGATGATCTAACAAAAAATGTATTGAATTTTCTTTAAGAAAAATTAATTATAATAAAACGTTATTGAAGTGTATTTGTTTTGTTTAATAATATAATAAGTTGTACTGTTTTTATGCTGGATCATTTATTAATAAGCATTATCAATTTACACCGTCAAAAATGTAACAATATCACCGCTAACAGCTATTTATTTAATTTACACTATACAACTTTCAAACCTTAAACTTCAAAGGGTATATGGAAAAATAAACTACGCACTAAAATTTGACATCTCACTTTTGGAAGATTTTTAGAACACCTACACCTACCACATCCAACTTTAGTATTGTATCTAATGCTAAAGCGTATAATGCGTAAAATGAAACGCTAAACTCTCACTATAGGCTTTTTATCTTTCGTGTTTTCTAGTGAAAACCCGATGAAACACACAGGTGGCAATTCATGGAAGAGGCCTATGTTCAGGCGTGAACATAAGATGGGTTGAATCGATAATACACAAATATCTATTCACTATCGGGCTATAGTGGATATCACACAAAGCGATTATCTTTAAGAAAGTAAGCCGAAATATGTTGTCTGAATGTTGTTAAAATGACAAAAGAAATCCACATCCTTTTTTCATACTCACACAGTTCAAATTGAAAGGATATTTGGATTTCACCGCTGTTGGTGTTTTGTTATTTAAGATAAATTTTACTTTTGAATTATTTTTGTATTAACACTTATTTTTAACTTTCTATAATAATATACACTACAGGATTATTTATTTATTTAGTCATTTTAGGGAGGCATTTTTTGAAGGCTTACAGACTAATATCTTCGGTAAAGTAACAAAATGATGATAAGAATTGCTAATTACAAGCCTCCACTTATTACTTTCATCCAACTTTATATACATTTAAATTACTCTAGGGATTACTTAAACTACTTACAAAAAAAACATAAACAAAAAATAGGCAAAAACAATAACAAGAAAAAAAAACCGCATAGTTTAACTTTCCGTGAGACCAAGGAGCTTGCAACTTGAGTCATGCTAGTCGCGTCTGTGAGTGAAAAATTCTCTGTTCATCACTTTTTTTATTTTGCAATAACCGGCCAAATTTGGAAACAAGGTTCAGAATAAGTAATACAGGTAAATGGTGAAGAAAATTAATTTAGAAAAATCTAGAACATTCTGTTCTTTTTATTTTTTGAATTCAAAATGAGTGGTAATGCATTATTTTACCTGATTTTACTGCGCACGCACACATTCGTAAGGGTCGATCGGTAGGCTAAAATGTTGTTGCCCATAAATCACATTCAATCAGAGATAATTTCTAATATAAATAGAAGCCTTGCAATGCAATAACTCTGAAGATTTTATTGATAACTTGATCAGAAGTATACGAATAAGACTGGAAGTAGTTCGGAGAAAACATTTTAATATTTTTACCCTTTCAAATGGATTAAAGTATATCATAACCTAGAATGCCGTCTAAATAGTTACATAATAAATAATAGCTAAAACTTTGATATTGCATTCACTCCCAAAGATTTCTAAAAATCTTTTATAATTCTGTGAATTCTGCAATTTATGTGTAGCCAGCAGTTTCACGAGTATGAAAGTATTATAAATATTAAGTGTTGGAGCTAAGCGAGCAGATAAAGTCAAGATTAAAATGAGAAACACCACTTCTAAATTTATTACCAACAGGGTTTTGAACAAAAACCTAATAAATTTACCGAAAAAGGAAATTTATTGGTAAAAGTTTATTGGAATCTACAAAAAAATTATTAAATAATCTCTCTGTTTATATAAAGATGAAGTTTAAGAAAAAATCCCTGAGACAAAAAGACAATGTGATAAATAAGTCTTTTAGCTTTTAATAATACAATTGTTCTTATACAATAATTATGCTCATTAAGAAATAAACAATTTTAATTTTATATTGACCTAGTGCACAAATTACAGGTAATGAGTATTTAAGTCGGGAGTTCTGGGTTCGACTTTCAAACAGAGAGAATATTAATATTAAATCTGAATTGTTACTCGTTACTAGTTATTGTAATAGTCGTCGTTTTTAGCCAACTTCCATATAATATATAAGCGGTTCCCCGCTACTTCGCCCGCGTGGAATTTATTGCGATTAGATTTTATGGGTTTTCATTTTTTTTCGCGGGATGTTAATTCTTTTACTGACATAAAAGTAGCCGAAGTTACTCCTTATAATATTGGCTATCTGACAGTGAAAGTCTCTTCCAAATCAGTTCACTCGTTTTTGCGTGATGAGTGTTCAGACAGACGTTGTGTTAGAGTTTTTTTTTATAGTATAGATAGAGGGAAAGTCTTTAGATAATGCCGAAAAAGTTGAAAAACTTGTTCTAGAAGATGCTCGTATGAAGAAAAAAGAGACCACAGAAATGACTGAAGTATCATCTAAGAACTTTTTAAACTTTCTCCGTGATCATCATAGCATGTCTAAGGTTTGTGCAAGATGACGGTAAGGTTTATACCAATAATGCTCACAACTCTTCAAAATCAGTAGCGGGTCCAATGTTCGCGCGTGTTTTTCGTCCTATGTATTGAGAACAGGGATGAAATTATGAACCGAATCGTGGCTATGGTTGAAACTTGCGTTCATCGTTATAAACCTCAATTAACGCAGGAGTCCATCCAGTGGCATAAAAAAGGCGCAGCACCGCCTAATAAGTTCAAGTCGTAAAAATCTGCTCAAAAGATTATGGCTTCAGTTTTTTAGTATCCAGAGGGAATTTTATTGATCGATTTTTGGTCTCATCTACGAAGAACGAGCTTATGGTATCTTGAAGTCTTGCAGTGTTATCATTGGGTTTGAACTTAATTATATTAATTATGGTATTAAAAGATCTGCTTGACAACACGCAGCCATCTTCTCTATTGAAATTTGGATTTTTTTTATTTACTTCAATAACCTCGCAAATAATTCTTGGTAGCAATCAGTGTTCTTTTGCAAGGATCTGTTGTTTATCGAATCTGATGTATGCTTCAAATCTTCAAGTTCTTTATAGAATAACATTAGGTGACTAATGGGCACACAGTCCATCTGACGGTAAGTGCAAGTTATGGCCTAAGATGCTATACCTCGTTTTCCAATAAGGGGTCTCCGGTTCTCTACACTTACCTTCTAAAAGATAGCATTATTAAGCTGCATTTTCATGCTGGTATTGTTTGAGAGCTTCCCCAGAGCTGACCCATTTGTGCCGCAGCTAAAATATAGCTGCAGCGTGACTCTTCTACGTTAAAAACTACCACCATCATGTTAAAGAGTAATGAAGATATTTAAAATATAACAATCTAGAAAGCTTCATAGCAACTTGTCGAACTGCTCTCCTGAAAAATTACCAATTCTGTAGCTTTTACGTTTGTCTTCTTTCAGATCATTTATATTTTCAAAGTCATATCTATATGTATATTATATGTAATGCCCTATCAAAGAAATTAAACATTCATTTTGTACTAATACGAAATGGAGGGCTGTACTAAATTGCGAAAAGTAATTCCTCATTTTAATCTTGATTGTAGACGCCTTTTTAACATAACTTTAAATTTATTATACCGCCATTGCTGTTATCTTACTACCTGTTACCGTGAAAATTTGTTCTTGGTAATTCGAGTCATTCACTAAAGATAATTTAGGTCATAAAACAAAGGTGATTGAAGTTTGCAAGTAATGCTGGTTTTGAAAGGGAAGAAAGTAAAAAAAAATGTGAAAGACGAGATAATTCCCCTGATATTGACTTGAATTTCGATCAATAAACTAGGGAGGTTTATAATAACTAACCCTCTGAATCCTAAAAAATCGAAGCCATAATCTTTCCAACAGATTGTTACACTTTGAATTTATTAGGCAGTGCTGCGCCTTTTTATGCCACTGGATGGAATCATGCTTTAACTCGGGCTTACAACGATGAATGCAAGTTTCATCCCCAGCCACAATTCGGTTCATAATTTCGTCACTGTTGTTAGGTACTACACAGTTCCAAAAACATGCACGAACATGAGACCTGCTGCTGTTTCTGAAACGTTGTGAGCATTATTGGTATAAAATTTACCGTTATCTTCAACAAACCTGAGACATGCTAAGATACTCATGGAGAAAGTTTAACGATTTCCCCTCGATCTATACTATAATAACACTAACACGACGACTGTCTAAACACGCATCACGCAAATACGTGTGAACTGATTTGGATGGGACTTTCACTGGCAAATAGCTGATATTATAAGCAGTAACTTAGGCTACTTTTATTTTAGGAAGTAAATTAGGGTTCCACTCAAAAAAAATTAAAATCCATGAAATACAATCGCAATAAATTTCACGCGGAAGAAGTCGCGGGGAACCGCTAGTACTATAATAATATTCTAACACGACGTCTGTCTGAACACGCATCACGCAAAATCGTGCGAACCGATTTGGATGGGACTTTCACTGGCTTTAATATTGGGAAAAGAATTAGGGTACCGCGCAAAAAAAATTGAAAACCATGAAATCCAATCGCAATAAATTCCACACAGGCGAAGTCGTGGGGAACAGCAAGTATATTATATATAAATATACATATTATGGATGGAAGTCGGCTAAAAACGAATATTATTACAATAACTAGTAACGAGTTACAATTCAGATTTAATATTAATATTTTCTCTGATTGGAATTCGTACCTAGGATTCCGGACTTAGATACTCATTACCTATAATTTGTGCACTAGGTCAATATAAAATTAAAATTGTTTATTTCCTAATGAGTATAATTATTGTTTGTGAACGGTTGTGTTAATAAGACCTAAAAGACTCATTTATCACATTGTCTTTTTTATCTCATTATAAACTGAGATTATGTAATAATTTTTTTGTAGATTTCAATAAAGTTTTACCAATAAATTTCCTTTCACGTTAAATTTATTACATTTTTGTACAAGACCCTGTTGGTAATAAATTTAGAAGTGGTGTTTCTCATTTTAATCTTGACTTTATCTGCTCGCTTAGCTCCAACACTTAATATTTATATTACTTTCATACTCGTGAAACTGCTGGCTACACATAAATTGCAGAATTCACAGAATTATAGAAGATTTTAGAAATCTTTGGGAGTGAATGCAATATCAAAGTATTAGCTATTATTTATTATGTAACTATTTGGACGACATTCTAGGTTATGATATTCTCTAATCCACTCGAAAGGGTAAAAATATTAAAATATTTTCTTCGAACTGCTTCCAGTCTTCTTGGTATATAGGAGTATATATAATAAAGCTACCAATAAAATCTTGAGAGTTTGCATTCCGTTCTTTTTGTAATGCGTTTATAAGATCTCTCAAATTAGCGAGGGCAGGATTTCTTTCCTTTATTTGTCTTCCAAGCTCATCCCATATATCTTGTATGAGGTGTACGTCGGCCGAGCGCACTGGCCAAAATATAGGATTGATTTTAACGTCTCTACGGTATTCGAGTACTATGGCCGCAGTATGTAGCGTTCATTACCATGCATAGAACAAATCTATCTCCTATAAAATGGCATTAAAATTTGTTCCGAAATCTCCGAATGCCTCGCGGACAGTTTACAGAGGCTATATACTCTTCTCCGATAGATCCCACTCACCTTGCAGAGGTCGAAGCAGAGGTCGAGCGTAAGTCTGCACTACCACCTGCGGGCGATCTCTTAAATCCTGTGACAGTCAACGAAGTCAAAGAAGTAATAAAAAACCTCAAAAAGAAATCGGCACCCGGCCCCGATAGCATTAGCAACAGGGTACTGAAATCTCTCCACGCCACTCGTTTGCCTCCTATTAGGCATATTCAACGCTCTTCTTTCCAGCTGCTCCTTTTTGGATTCCTGGAAAGAGGTAGACGTAATAGGAATCCCGAAACTGGGGAAACCACGCAACTTAGCCTCCAGGTACAGACTAATCAGTATCCTCAGAACACTGAGGAAAGTTTACAAGTGACTTTTTTTTTGTTTTTTATAGCAAAGTAAGTAAACGTAGTAAGTGACTACCGCCGCCTATGAACAACTGCAGCACCAGGGGAACCAGGAGAATTGCAGATGCGGTGCCGGCCTTTTAGGAAGGAGTAGGCTCTTTTCTTGAAGGTCCCTAAGTCGTATCGGTCCGGAAAAATCGCTGATGGTAATCGATTCCAAAAGGAAGTTGTGCGAGGATAAAGACATCTTCTAAATCGCACAGTGGTGGACCGCCAATCATCCAGATGGTGTGGATGGTATCGGGAGTTCTGCCGCGATGTCGTTTGTGAAATTTGGTGGCTGGTATCAATCCGAACAATTCCTCAGAGCACTCTCCGTGGTAAATGTGAAAGAAAATGCAAAGGGATGCAACATCTCTTCGAAGTGCCAATTATATTATTATTATTATTATTATTATTCAATTATATTGAATCGCCTATGTAAATATGTCTTCACTAACAAATTTTTCTCCAGATGAGTAGTTTGGATTCAGACCCGAACACTCGTGCACCGACCAGTTACATCGTCTCACAGAATACATCCTGAAAGGTTTCACCCTCCCAAGAAGAAGTCGTAAAACCACTATAACCGCTGCTCTTTTTCGATGTCGCAAAAGCGTTTGACAATGTTTGGCACGACGGCTTGCTTTACAAGCTGTATATACTCAACGTGCCTGATAGGCTCACCCACATCATAAGAATAGAGGGTACTTGCTCTACAAGAGTCCCGCAGGGCTCCGTCCTCTCCCCATTTCTCTTTACACTTTTCACGAGTGACATTCCGAAGGACCCAGTAGGGAATACTGCTCTTTTCGTAGATGATACGGCACTTTTCGTCGCCCATCATAACAAAAGAATTCTCACCGAGATGATCCAAACAGCCGTCAACCGCTTAGGCGATTGGTTCTGCTTATGGAGAATCGAAGTAAATCCTGAGAAAAGTGTAGCAATACACTTTCAAATTACTCCCACTCTCAATCGTCGCAACAAAAATCCCAAGAAATCGATAGGTATGGTCACTCTGTACGGGCACCAGATCCCTAGAAATTAACAGCTAAATACCTAAGGGTCATATTCGACCACGGTATAACCTTCACGAAACACATTTGCTATGTCCGGAACAGTGTCAAATTCGTCACTAGTCGCCTCCAACCGCTAGTCAAAAGCAAGAGCAAACTGTCCTTAAGACACAAGCTCAATCTTTATAAAGCGTGCGTAAGACCTATCATGTCTTACTCATGCGTAATTTTCGCGCACGCGGCCCATAGCAATTTGTACTACCTCCAAGTCGTCCAAAATAGATTCATTCGCATAGATGCTGGAGCTCGGTGATACCAGCGAAACTCCGACTTACACAGAGACTGTCAACTTCCGACGATCATATATTATATATTCAAGGAAATGTCTCGGCGCTATTTCGAGAGAAACGCGACCTATTCCAACCCGTTAGTGGTAAATGCAGCCACCTACGCTCTGATTCCGAACGTCCGGGAAGTCTCCGGATGCCTGTGACGTTCTAATCAAACCCCCCGTATCGCTAGATTCTGACGACCTACATGTCGCGGGCCAGTCACCCATAAATACTACACAGTCACCTAATGCCACAAACACTGTTAGGACAACGGATGGGACGCAGCGCGTCCGTAGACGGACGCGCCGCACACCCCTTCACACCGCGTACCTGCGTACACACCGTACACCTGCTTACCTGGGCGTATCTCATCGCCCAGAATTTCAAACGATACGAGTTAGCCGTCAGAGTCGCGGCCCGTTACACCCTCCTCGGACGGCCGTTTTAACCGATAACACCCTGAGACCGACGAATCTGTAAAACCCAAAAAAGCTAACAGCACAAAAATCATCAGAATCCAGTTGTCGGTGGATGCAGGTGGTTCGGGACCGTGCTTTGTGGCATTACTTGTGGGAGGCCTATGTTCAGCCGTGGACTTGTGAAGGGCTGTGATGATGATGATCATTAATAATAATGCCCCGTCACAATATGCACAAAACCATCTACTGATGACATTGCTTAACTATCGTACATTATTTCTAACTAAGAATGTATGGATGGATTAAAGTAGATATTTCGGAGAAAATTATACTTTTTATTGTTTACTTTGTTTAATGTAATATCATTATATACCATTTAATTAACATAATTTAATTACGATTTATTACTATATATGTTAATAAATTGATCTTAAGTCGTTAACTTTTAAGTAAGGAAAACAGAGATGCAAGAACGATTTTCAGACATTTTACTATCAAAAATTTATCTTCAGTAACAGCTGCACCGATTTCAATAAAATGCAAACAGTCTTCCAATTTGAATTGCATAAGAGGAAGCAAAGTATTCAGCGGATGTTTTAGTTGTCATTCCAAATCTTTACTTTGGTATGAATAGTTTTCCTTTTGCATCTTTCTTTTTTTAAATACAGTTCTGTATCTATTCAAATCACGTATTTAAATGATGATGTATAATGTAACTTTTGGTAAAAGTAAAAGATGAGATAATTAGCCGAAGCTAATTAGAAAGTAATCAATGTATCCCACTGATGTGTGCAAGCGTACGAGCACGTGTTAAATCAGCACTTACAATTGCGATTAATGTTTCATTGTTTCTGGCGGGGAAAGTCCATGTGTGTACGCACACTAAAACAAATGTACTTACGAGTTCAACTGACATAAAACACATGATACAATCGATAAGCGTATTAAAATTCATAGCAAACAATTTGTGTGTTTACATTATTTTATACCTTCGGCTAGGTTTCCAACACAGTATCAGTAGTTGACAACATTTCTTGACCACAAACTATATGGTCATCGAAATTTGCACGTCCTTCAAGCCAGAGTCATCTCCAACGATATAATTTTATTATGTCAAGATTTAGTGAGGAATTGGTGATAATGTTAAAACTTACTATTACCTACCTTGCCCAATTAATGATTCTAAACTATTATTTATTGCAATTTTTTTTTACTGGATTTGGTGCTTTTGCTCAATTAGTTTGATTTGTGTTTGTTTAGAGTTTATATGTATGTTGTTTAGTTTTTTTTTCATATAATGATGTATACACATGTAAAGACATATCCTTTGTCTAAAAAAATTGTATTTCGTTCGTAACAATGCATATTGATATTGTCGATGGTGTATATATCTAAATAAATAAATAAGTGACTTAAGAAAAAACTAATAACTCATTCATTACTTTCGGAGATATGACCATTTTTGGTAGGATTCTAGCCTAAATTTACTAAATCTTGACATAGCTCATAGCAAAAATATATTGATTTTAGAGTTATTCTACGATATATAAACTTCAAGCCGGAATCCTCCCTAATACAGCAGAATAAATAATAGTTTAAAGAATGCTTACTTTGGTTCCGTTGGACCAATTTACTACAACTTATATAATAAAGAGTCCAACGCGCTGCCTTCGACGTGCTGTCGTGACGCATTTGATAACTGTACTTAAATTTTTAAATTTGGAATTAGTAATAAAGTGCATGTTAGCTGATGTGGTTAAACTGGGTGGACGTTGGAAGAAAGATGAGCCAAGGGAAGAGTGAATAGTTGTTCAAAAGCGTAGGTTACGTAATTGTTTTTTGGGTAAAACAAGCAAGACAATTACTGAGCCTGAAATGAAATTTAAAGCTGCAGAATAGAAAGTGCCTTTATTTATCTCCAATGTGCATAAGGACACAAATGAGAAGGAGATAATAGACTACATAACGTCGAGAACAAACGAAAGAGTGAGATTAGAAAAATAGAAATGAAAAAAATAAGGGATATAATGCCTACAAGGTGTTGGTATCTAAACTAACAAAAAGTCTAAGTAGTAAAAAATCTAAATTATCAACATTTTTGGACGATAACCTATGGCCAGATGGTGTATCATTTAGACAGTTTATACGTTTTAAATGTAAAGGAAAGAAGACGTCAGATACTGTTAAATTACTAACTCAGGATGGATAGTACACTCATGTTTGTAACCATTAATTGTAAATCAGCAAAAATGTCAGTTGAAAGCTTAAGAGGACTTTGTGAGACAGCGCATGTTATAGCTGTGCAAGAAACATGGTTATATCCACATAATATAGATTTCCTTGGAAATATTCATCAGGATTTCAGTATACTGAAAAGTCAGCAGTGGATACGTCAGTAGTCATAATTAGGGGCAGACCGTATGGCGGAGTCACATTATTATGGAGAAATAGTTCTTTTAAAATAGTCAGCGTAGTAAAGTGTAACAGTGTGCGCCTTGCAGCAATTAAGTTGCAACTACAAGAGTGTACGTTTCTTATATTCTCAATCTATATGACAACAGACTGTAGTGATAATTTAGTTGAATTCACTGAGTGCCTGTGTGAAGTCAAGGCAATTATGGAAAGTGAGGCGGTTGAAAATGTTTTCAAATTAGAGAATTTTAATACACATCCAGGCACGTTTTTTGATAATGAATTATTAAGCTTTTGTTCAGAATGGTTGTGGTCCTGCGTGGATATACACATGCTTCCATTAGACACATATACGTTTGTTAGTGAGGTACATGGTAGTCAGGGATGGCTTGACCATTGTATTGTTACGGAAGCGGCTAAGACTTTAGTTGTCGGAGCAAAAGTATTATAAAGTGCATATTATTCCGATCACAAGCCAATGCAAATTGAGTGCAACATAGGCTTGATAAGAAGTAACAGTGTAATTAATAATAAAATGTACGTAAATAAGATAACATGGGGTAAAAGAAATGATAGTCAAATAAATATGTATAGGCAGATATGCAATGCGAAATTAAAAGACATAGACTTTCCGCAGACCTAATTATAAGCTAATTTTAGATGAAACGTATTGTAAAATTGTAGGAGTTCAAGTGAGGCAGCTGAACGAACGTATATACATAAAAAGCATAAGAAAGCATATCACTCAAAGCGTGCGCAGCAGAGCGAGACAGTATTTCATGCCGGCACATCGCTTGCAACTTTACAAAGCGCAAGTTCGGCCCCACATGGAATACTGTTCTCATCTCTCGGCCGGGGCACCCCAGTGCCAGCTCCTTCCACTTGACCGCATCCAGCGCAGAGCGGTTCGAATCATCGACGACCGAGTTCTTTCTGATCGGCTCGATACACTGGCACTGCGTAGAGATATTGCATCTCTTTGCGTATTTTATCGCATCTATCACGGGGAGTGCTCTGAGGAATTGTTCGGAGTAATTCCAGCCGCTCAATTTCATCATCGCACATCGCGACAAAACTCGCGTTACCATCCATACCATCTGGATGATTGGAGGTCCACCACTGTGCGATTTAAAAGAAGTTTTCTCCCTCGCACGATTTCCTTGTGGAATCAATTACCATCTGCGAATTTTCCGGACCGATACGACTTAGGTACCTTCAAGAAAAAAGCTTACACCTTTCTAAAAGGTCAGCAACGCATCTGCAATTCCCCTGGTGTTGCGGTTGTTCATGGACGGCGGTAGTCACTTACCATCAGGTGAGCCGCATGCTCGTTTGCCCCCTATTCCATAAAAAAAAATATGTGATTGGCTGGAATAGGTATGTCAGAGACGCACACAAAGAGGCTCGTTTAGCATATCAAATCTGGCAAATGTGTAGTAAACCTTGCACCGGAAAAGTATAAAATAATATGAGTAAAATGAGACGTAATATCGATGCTAATTTAAAATGGTGCCAAGATAATGTAAAGCAAATTATAATGGATAAAATGGCATCGTGTCATGATAAAGGAAATTTTAAAGAATTTTGGAAGCATATTAGTAGTTTAAACCATCAGCCGAGCCTCCCTGCTAGTGTTAAGGTGTGAGTGGAGCGGGTGAGATAGCAAATCTTTTCAAAAATTATTTTAAGGTTGTATCTCCCCTGGGCCTCTCAGCACAATCGATGGATGGGCAATATCAACAATCGGCAATCAGTGTAAGGATCACAGCAAAGCAAATGGATGATATTATTAAAGATATGTAGCGTGGAAAATCTCCAGGTCATGACAGGCTCAGTATTGAGCAATAATTGATATATGTAGGTGTTCATTTAGCCAGGGTTCTAGCATTGTTTTTTATCTTTGTTTATCGCATATGTATTTGCCAGCACGATAGTAGTACCAATTATAAAAAATAAACGGAGACGCGGCAGAAGTCTAATTACAGGACACTATCATTAGCTACTGTAATCGCAAAAGTGCTTGACAGTCTGGTTGATAAATATCCGTCAAAACACATCTCCTTGCAAGACGCACAATTTGGTTTTCGACCAATTTTCTGTCTCAAGCAGACGGTCAAGGTCGGTCACGATCAGGAAAACCCCTTTCTATGCATGCTTCTTGGATTTATCCAAAACATTCGACTTGGTGTCTTATAAGTTGTTATTGTGAAATCTGCGAGAAGAGAGTGACATAACTGATGAGATTATCTCTCTGTTGCAATTTTGGTATTCACATCAAACTAATTATGTTAGATGAGACACTGCTATGTCAGACGAATATGGCTTAGAGTGTGGGGTAAGGCAAGGCGGATTAAGCTCTCCTACCTTATTTAATTTATATGTACATATATAAACAGGTTGATCGCTGAGCTCAACAGCACTGGTATTGGATGTTCAATAGACGTAGTTAATATAAGTAACATAAGTTACGCGGACGATATGGTGTTGTTGAGCCCATCGGTCAGAGCACTAAGGCAATTAGTGAAAATTTGTGAAACATATGCTAGTACTCATGGGCTTATATACAACGTCAAAAAAGAGTGAGCTAATGACTTTTGGGGCAGACGCTAAAAGAAGTGCTAAATTACCGCCCGTAAATTTATGTGGGACAGTTATTAAAAGAGTACCTAAGTTTAAGTATCTAGGGCACTGGCTCACAGAAAACATGAGGGATGACTGCGATATTGAGAGAGAACGCAGAGCACTGGCAGTCCGCTGCAACATGCTGACTCGCAGATTCGCTAAGTCGACTAGACAAGTTAAAGTAATGCTCTTCATAGCGTACTGTCAAACATTTTATACGTGTGCATGTGGGTTGGATACACGCAGCGGACGTATAGTGCACTGCGCGTTCAATATAAAAATGCGTTTAGGATTTTGATGGGACCAGCTCGTCACTGTAGTGCAACTACTATGTTCGCTGATGCACGTACGGACGACTTTTATGCTATAACGCGAAAAAGATCCGCCTCGCTTCTTTGTCGTATTAGGGACTCTTCTAATAGCATCCTAAGCACTTTGGCCGATAGGTGGGACTCTTCGCTTTTAAAAAATGTGGATTCACCCGCACATGCTAACAGTGGTAGAGCCACGCGGCAGCTTTTGCTGTCGCACGGATGGGCCGGCTCGAGCCGGGGTGGTACCGCGACCTCACAGAATACCAGCGTGAAGTAGAGGTTTACCTCTGCGTTTCGTTTGGTGAGTGTAGGTGGCCGGAGGCCCTTTTTACTGGAAATGAGGCATGTCATCTTAGTACTCACGGGTGAAAACGCATCTGCATTTTGATTCGCAAACGAGGATAGCTGTAGATGTCTATGGGCCGCAGCAACCACTTACCATCAGGTGGACTGTGTGCTCGTTTGTCACCCTTATCCTATAAAAAAAAAAACATGCATAAGTGCTAAAATGTTAAATCGCAGTAAATAATATAAAATGTATTTTTTAAATAAGTAATTTTAGTAATTTTTGATATTGTTTTTTTAATTGTATGATATTTTTTTTATTTTAGATTTTAAGCAATTTTTACTAACAATAAATATAAAAAAAATGTAATGTTACTAACCAATTTATGGACCTTTTTCTGAAATAGATTTTATTATTATGTGGAGCATCTATATAGTTTACTCATCTGGTTGGGCTGTATAAATATATAATTGTAAATGAAAATGATAAACATACATAAATATCAACAATTTAAAATAAATATGACGGGACCAGCACCATTGCACGTGCGGCGCGGTAGCCGTCGGTGCAGTTAAACAGAATTCTTGTAAATAACACCTGTTCCGCACACCTGCACCATTGCACCTGCTGTGGCGCCCGTTTTGCTTTTATAAAACGGACGGCGCGGCCGCCGTTAGGACAGTCTTGGCTCTGACGTGGAACGGTGCGCTTGTCGTATTCCGTTACTAGTTTATCCTCGACTCGTTGGATAATTAATTAGTGTAAACGAATTAATTATTATTCCTTACTACAATATTAGTCTCTGTACTATACTCAATTACCCTTTCTACATCAGAAGTGGGATAAAGCTTTCCATTTTAGTTCTCTATATTCTTCATGACCTTTCTACAAATACATAAAAAATACATAAATAAATAAAAACCTAACCAAATAGAAGCCGAGGGCTTCCATCTGGTTAGGTTGCTAGGTCAAACTGCTTGACGTAGAAGTGTAAATTTAGACAGTAGCCACATTTTATGACGTAGATATCCGCATAAAGGAAAATTCTACCCTTAAGAGGGTAAAATAGTGTGTTACAGTTTGTATGAAAGTTTTTAGTTTACAGGGAGGGTTATTGACAGCGATTTCAGAGAATGTTCAATTTTGTATGGAGAATAAATATTTACCTAATGCTTTAAAACAATAAAGTTTAGCTTTACGGTTTTTAAACAAGGGTGCAATTATAACAATTTTGTATTTCGAAGCACAGTTCAATGCGCTAGATGTAGAAACGTAAAATTGGAACAACCTTTTATTACGCAGGTATCCACTAAGAAAGGATTTTGGAAAATTTAAACACTGGGATGAAATATTATGATATTCCTTTTTTTTCGATATCTTCAGATAAATTATTAAATGATTTTTGTAAGTTGAAAATTATTTTTCATACTTTTGGCTAAATAATTTTCTTTTCATTTCCGAAATATTACCTTAAAGTGATAAGACGAGAGTACAAAGTTTGCGTGGAAAAAATGATTTTAATTGCATATTGGTGGGGATATTCGTAAAATGAAATTATGATATGTATGAATAATGCATACTGTAGAATTTTACAAAAATCTGCAACTATATACACCTAAAGAGATGGAAAATTGTTATAAAAACAGTATAGTTGTTTATTTATCACTGTGTATAGGTTAGTATTATTGCAATTTGCAAATAGATGGCATTAGCGCTGAATTAAAAGGAGGGTTTGTTTCCACCAAAGGATGTATTAAAAGGTTTTAAATATAACTTTCCAACATTTTTAATACGTTACATAATTTTTTTATGCATTTCTATATCTGAGTACTAAAATCTTTAAGTGGTTTTAGCGTTAAATTATATTTTTATTATTTAAAATTTTCCAAAATAAATATCAATAATGTCCTCTAGGTCGAATTTCGGTTATGGCGGCCTGTCACAACGAAGGCTAGCCATTTTTCAACCGTTCGGTAAAGAGTAATAGTGTTCTATAATACGTATGCAAAATGCAAATATCAGGGGAGTACCCACTTTATACTTTAATGACGCAGGTCAGGATCACGAGTGCGAGCGCAAGCTCAGGTGCACTTTCTATTCCCTCACTCTCATAGTCCGATGGGACGGGATTCTGACACAAATATAGAAAGATCGGACGCAGAAACAACGACTTTATGTGTTTTTGGAACAGGGTTGAAACACTGCTAAAATCCTGGTCCCGGACTGCTACTGAGAATTTGCTGCTGAAACGAGCCCTGGTAGCTCGGGGCTAAGCGCTCGCTGTAAAGGATATTGTTCTGCGTCCATACAATGTTCGCCTAAGAACCAACAGTGAAAAGAAATACCTTTTTAAGTCCTAAATTACACATAATTGTATGTAAAAACAATAACTCCTGACGGACACTTCTGAAAACTTAGATATTAACAGTTATCATAGAGATTTTGAGGTTATGTTTTATTTTTATGAAACATTACTAGGTTTTTGCTCATGTAAATAGTTCAGTCTTAAAAACATTATATTTGAGTTTATGACAACTTTTGAAATATGTGAGTGAAGGTATTGTGCGATTGGCCAAATCACAGGAGGCCATAAGTGCAGCACATTAGCATTAAAAGATAGGTACACAGTGCAAAATCGAAAAATTCCTTTTTATTTTGATTTCACAATTCGGAATTGTCCGTTACTATCTAATTTACTGGAAATGAGACATTCCATCTTAGTCCTCACGGGTGGCAACGCATCTGCATTTTGATTCGCAAACGAGGATAGATGTCTATGGGCCGCAGCAACCACTTACCATCAGGTGAACTGTGTGCTCGTTTGTCACCCTTATTCTATAAAAAAAAATGAATGTTATCTAAAGTATAATTAAGGATAAGAATTTTAGTAATTTTCAAATATATGTTGGTTCTAAGGCGAGTTTTAGCAATGTCCTTTCACATTTCACGAGCAACCCGGATTCAATCTCCGTCGGCATCAATGAAATTGTTAATTGTCATTTTAAGTGTTGATTTATCATGTGCTCGGCGAAGGAAATCATCGCGAAGAAACCTACATGCCTGACAAATTAGAAAAAAATATTTCGAAGACAAGTGAAGTTTGCCAACACGCATTTCCTTGCTCTAAAACCCTCTCAGAAATGAGAGGAGGCCTGTGCCCAGGAGTGGGACGTATATAGGATGTAACTTTAATTTTAACTAACTAAGAATTTTTGAGCTCGATAACACCTATTATTTAAAGGCCAAAATCATTCCTAGGTAGAGTGCAGATTTGTTTTCCGTTTGTTTGCACGATGAGACAATATAGATACCTGATTTCATTCACTTTGTTAGTGTAATTAAGGACTTAATTTTAGGTAGGCAGTTTTAATTTTAAATAATTTTAATATTAAAAGCAATATGATGATGATGGTGTTTGCTTATTTAGTAATCTTATCTTTTGTATGGGAATCGAGTGTTGCAAATTGTTGATTCCGTAATTGCGGTCATTTTGATATCTTATATGTACGCGAACACTACACATTGAATAAAACTATTTTTACGTAGTTCATCGCGTTTAATTTACTTATTTCAATTCCCGACGTTTCGGGTGCTTTACAATAACCCTTGTCCTGTGGACCCGTCTATTTGTTTCGTTCATTAGTTTGTCTGATTAACTGACCTACAAAATGTTTTGATCCATATTAGTTTCTAACTAGATCTTCGCGATAGTTGAAAGTACATATAGTTTAAACAATTGATGATGATTTATCATCAATTTTTTAAACTTTTAATTATCTTTTATATATATCCATATATATATATAAAAGATAATTAAATATTACATATACATTATATATACGTGGTAGAGCCATGCTGCAGCTATATTAGTATTATAGTTGTAACACGAATGGGTGGGCTCGACCGGAGAAGGACCACGCTCTCACAGAATACCAGCGTAATATAGCAGATTAAGGCTTTTGTGTTTCGTATGAGGAGTGTACAGAACCGGAGACTATTTTTATTGGGAAAGAGGCATTCCATATTAGTCCTTACGGGTGACAACGCATCTGCGTTTTGATTCTTTATTAAGGATAGATGTACATGTCTATAGATCGCGGCAACCACTTACCATCAGGTGGACTGTGTGCTCCTTGTCACCCAATCCTATAAAAAAATATGTACTAAGTCCACGTGAACGAAGTCACGGGCACAGCCAGTTTTAAAATGAGAATCATATACCTTACTCAAACCGTATTAGTTTTTTTTTTATAGGAGAGGGGGCAAACGATCATGCGGCTCACCTGATGGTAAGTGAATACCGCCGCCCATGAACAACTGCAACACCAGGTAGGGAATTGCAGATGCGTTGCCAGCCTTTTAAAAAGGAGTAAGCTCTTTTCTTGAAGGTCCCTAAGTCGTATCGGTCCGGAAAAATAGCTGATGGTAATCGATTCCACAAGGAAGTCGTACGAGGAAGAAAACATCTTCTAAATCGCACAGTGGTGGACCGCTAATCATCCAGATGCTGTGGATGGTATCGGGAGTTCTGCCGCGATGTGCGTTCGTGAAATTTGGCGGCTGGGATTAATCCGCAAAATTCCTCAGAGCACTCCCCATGGTAGATGCGAAAGAAAACGCAAAGGGATGCAACATCTCTTCGCAGTGCCAATGAATCGAGCCGATCGGAAAGGGCTCGGTCGTCGACGATTCGAGCCGCTCTGCGCTGGATGTGGTCAAGTGCAAGGAGCTGGCACTGGGGAGCCCCTGCCCAGAGATGGGAACAGTATTCCATGTGAGGCCGAACCTGCGCCTTGTAAAGTAGCAGGCGGTGTGCTAGCATGAAATACTGTCCCGCTCTGCTGAGCACGCCAAGCTTTTTAGAGGCCAATTTGGCCTTCTCTTCCAAGTGACCACGAAACTGCAAGTCACTCGATATGTCGACGCCGAGGATTCCGATACTGGCTGAGGCAAGAAGGGGAGTGCCTTGAAACTGAGGAGATACGACAAAGGGGTTCTTTTTAGCGGTAAACGCGCCAACTTGTGTCTTCTGAGGATTAAACTGGACTAGATTTAGTCGCCCCCAGTCCGAGACTTTGTCCAGCAAAGACTCGACTTCAGACACAAGTTTGTTCCGGTACTTGGAGACGTTTTACCGAGAAATATTAGCACGGCCGTTGTATAAAGCATCACCAGTGCTGTCATCCGCATAGCAATGAATGTGTTGGTGTTTTCTAGGGGAGGTTGCTAGCTTGAACTTACAAGTTACAAGTTAGAATCCTCCTAAAAAGGGCCATATCTTCCAAAGTATTAAGTCACTTTTTTCCTTAAATCAATGATTTAATAAACATCAAGATATCGTCAGGGAGGATTCTAGCTTGAAGGACGCAAACTCGCCAGATGTGTCATCTCATTCTCCTATCCACTTTTTTTTTAAATATGAGACGAGTTCAATCACTAATAAAAAATTTTACTCAACGACTTTAAATTAATTCAGAAAATAGTAACAAAAAGTAATCTCCACTAGTTGTACGAGTATATTATCATGTTTCTGCATGACTTTTTGAGAGAGTTTCATATATTTCAATTTACAAGTGCACTTCGCTAGTCTGATTTGAGTGCGATAGTTATAAAGTACTCGAAAGCTCAAAATACTGGAGATTTACGAATAGATAGAACCGTGTGGGTATCGATGACAATAGATATTAATCTGCGGAATACCGCAGAATGTAATACAATGTCAAAATTGCAGAGTACATAGCTATAATATAATGCGAAATTTTATCTTTAGCGTTTAATAAAAAATTTTAACAGTGGTAGAGCCACGCGGCAGCTTTTGCTGTCGCACGGATGGGCCGGCTCGAACCGGGGTGGTACCACGACCTCACAGAATACCAGCGTGAAGTAGAGGTTTACCTCTGCGTTTCGTCTGGTGAGTGCAGGTGGCCGGAGGCCCTTTTTACTGGAAATGAGGCATTCCATCTTAGTTCTCACGGGTGACAAAGCATCTGCATTTTGAATCGCAAACGAGGATAGATGTAGATGTCTATGATCCGCAGCAACCACTTACCATCAGGTGGACTGTGTGCTCGTTTGTCACCCTTATCCTATTAAAAAAAAATAATAATTGTTTTATCTAATGATTTCTTATATTTTACGCGAACACTACACATTGAATAAAACTACTTTTACCAATTCTAACACGTTCAATTAACTTAAATAAGGTAATTAAACGCGATAGAATCCGTAAAAGTTATCGTTTCACAGAGATATTTGTTATCAAACTGCAACTATTGCTAGGTAGGTACTAACCTTTTGCTTATTTTTGCCGCTAAGATCAATGTCTGAACTGGTGTGTCCCGGTTGAAAAAGCCTACCATTATACTCCTCAGAGCTGACAACTCACCTGTAGCCTTTTTTTGTTTGAAGTTGGTTGTACTCGTAGGTGTCAAGGGGCTGTTATTAACCACTTATCATAAAATGGACGTAAGTACGTTCTTCATTTTGAGTTTATTATAAAAAAAGTTAAAAACCCGGTAATGTGGGTAGTTTAATTCAACAGTAGGTCAATAAAAACTTTTTTTATACAACTTGATATAAAGATTTTGATTTGTAAAAACATAACGTTATATGGTAAAATCTAATTTCGTTGCGCTCAGGAAAAATAACATGTTATATTTCGTGAGCTTTCATCAAAAGACGCTCTTTATTATTTACACAAGATGCTATCTTTGTAATGTTAGCAAAATTTTAGGGGCGAAAATACAAAACTTGAATACAAATGTGTTATTTTGTTGAACAGGTGCTGCTGGTACTACAAAAAGAAATATATCGGCTCGACGGAAATACTTTTCTTATCCTATTCTTTTTTAAGGAAGCAAATTTTGTATAAATGTAAATGATAAAGGATTAATAATATACTATAATTACAAATCTGCCTGTTTCTTTGATTAAGTAGTCTTAAACGCGGTTATTAATCATGAGATTCCGGGTTAGTTACAAGAGTGTTCCCCCCCCCCCCCCCCCGGTTCATGGTACACTCAGGCACTATACTCCTGTCCTGCACAGATGGCTGGTTTCCGTTAGACTGACTGTCGTGAACGAAATTTGGTCTAGAGGACATTATTATTGTTACATTATAAATACCACCCCTACCTTAACGGATAGTATTCTATACATTAAGTATTAATATTTGTTTCTGATGTCAGATGACAGTGCAACTACTAACAACTGCTATTGTGTCTCGTATGGTGAAAAGAACCGAGAATCTTTCTACTAAAAACGAGACATTCTATCCTAGTTCTCAGGAGTTTCAACGCATTCTGTATTTTGATGCGTGATCGAGGATATATGTACATACATGTTTATGAACCACATGTACCCCCAGGTTATATATATCTACGGATCACACATACCATCAGGTGCAATATGTGATTGCAGAGGAAAATATTTTCTGCAAATGTTAGTTTGTTATAGCAAATAATTGTTTGTATTTTTACTACAAATGAACTAATTTCTGACTTTATCCTACACTTGCTCTATGAACCTGGTTTTTTTGCTAAATTTCGTTATTTTATATAATTGAAAAGACAAACAATCTTACCGCCCGTTTGATAGTAAAAGTAAGAGACAGTCCATAGACACCTGCAATTGACTTCAAACAAAGCTATAAGTGCATTTCCACCTCTGAGGACTTAAATGGTATTTCCTATAGCCTGTAATAATACTGGTCCTCTAAAACCTACATACTGGAATACAACAGTGCAAGCAATGCTATTTGAGGGCAGAAATAGAATGATACCTGCCCAGACGAACTTCTTTGCGGAAAAGAAGCCCTAAAACCTGGTAAATGATAATCATGACAGGTGAATTTACCAGTATCGAAGTATGTGACATTAATGGTAAGATTAATTGCTTTGACTTAGAAGCGTGAACTTTTGGCGCCTCTAAGGAACTCCGGACTACTTATATATTTATTACTAAGTATTTTAAAATAATTTCACTCAATATTTTCCTAATAAAAAGGTCATGACAGACAGAGAGACGGGTGGATAGATAAATAATTATAACTTTAAAAAAAGAAAATCCGACTTCACATGCTAAAAAAAGTTATTATTTGCTACACTTATGGGTGGAATTTATTTATATGGGACCACTATATAAAGTTGGAGTCGGTTAAAAAGTGATCCTTTAAGGGTTTTGCTTTATGCTTTTGAGGTACGGAACCCTAAATCCTTAAAAAGTTTTTAAATTAAAATTTTTGTATCCACTTTTGAATGTTTTGAAGTAATTTTGAATACACTACTAAGTTGGCACAAATATTTAAAAATAAATAGGAAAACATGTCAAATAACCACTATAGTTATTAGATCTGGTTATGAAGATAAAAAAGCACAATTAATAAAATAAAACGTTTAAGCATAAACACTCACGCCTGTCACCCAGAGGGGTAGGCAGAGACTATGGACTTCCATTTGGCACGATCCTGACACACCTCTCTCGCTTCCTCCACATCCATATACTTACGCATACACGTTCGTCGGTTAAAGGTACTCTTGATTTGGCCCATTTTCAATATATCGGCAATTTGGTCGATAAACTTTCGCCTAGGGCGACCCTTTCCGACTCTGCCGTTCACCTCTGCAACATAAATTTGCTTTCCTCATTCATTCTTTCTAAATGACCAAACCACCGAAGCATTCCTTTCTTAATCCTGGTCACAACATCATCTTGCAAACCACACTCTTCTCTTATTAAACAATTTCTCACTCTGTCATTCAGATTCATCCCTAGCATACTCCTTAATGACCTCATTTCTACAGCATTTATTCTATTCTCGTGCTTCTTTTGCCACACCCAACTTTCACTACCATACATTGAAGTAGGTACTAACACAGCATTGTGAATTGCCATACGTGCCTTTTTGGACACATTCTGACTTTTCACAATAGAGTGTATAGCCCCATTCACTCTATTTCCTGCCCTAAGAAACCTTTAAGGTTTCAATCATTTAACAGAGATAGAATAATTTAACTAAATAACAAATATTTATATTTTTTATGGGTTCTGACCAGACATAGGTCCATAATATCCTCGATTGATAAACAAATTGGAAATACGTTGTTATCCCTGAGGACTAAGATGGAACGTCTCGTTTCCAGTAAAAAGTTTATGCCATCAAAAACATAACTTGTAAAAAAAGCCAAGTCTCGCAACTTACTTCTTCTACCGTAAAAAGTTGTGAGATCCATGTAATACCAAGTCGGTTAATTTATTCAGTCCATATATTGATACATAGATTGACTTGGCAATCGCACTAAACACTCTAATTTAATATAATATGTATAACTTGTGAGATATATTGTGTTTTCATGCGATTGCCAAGTCAATCTATGTATCAATCTATGGACTGAATAATTTAACCGACTTGGTATTACATGGATCTCACAACTTTTTACGGTAGAAGAAGTGAGTTGCGAGACTTGGCTTTTTTTACAAGTTATGTTTTTGATGGCATCTCATTTCTTTTTGTAGATAGTTATATCTAGGTACCTATCTAGGTAGCTATTTACACCTATTATTCCATTATACATATATAGGTACACTGATTCATTCACTGCAAATGTAACTTTGTAATACTATATGTTTCTATGGGATTACAAAGTTATTAATGCAGTTGGTGTATCTCGAAAACTGGACCGAAATTGTAAAATATTTAAATTTTTCCTTCATTAATCTATTAAACAATAATTGTATTCCAAATTTGAAGTTTCTATGTCTGCTAGAAGTGCCTCAGAGTTTTGATGATCGGTCAGTCAGTGAGTGACAAAATTAAGAAACTTTGACTAGTTCTAATTCTTAAACTACTAGTTCAAATGTAATGAAATTTTAAATATACCGAGTTTATACAATGCCTATTTGGTGAGTAAAAATTCAGGCGTATAATTTTATATATAACGAAGTAATAGGGTTTCGGAAATGGCCTGAACTGCTTTGAGAAAAGGATGGTACGGCCGTGCCGCTTTTTTGCTCGATTTGGCGGGGGCACTACCGTGCCCCCAGATTCGTTTCGCTACACTCACCATACGAAACTCAGCAGCATTAGGCTGCTATTTTACGCTGGTGTTATGTGATAGCGTGGTCCTATCCCAGTCAAACGAACCAATTCGTGCTACATCCATAATATTGCAAAAGCGTGGTTTTACCACATACTAAACAACGCAGCACTAAATCAACAGAGTGCGTGATAAATCGGCTATTAGATTACAAACAATAATATAGCTATCAATCAAAGATACTGGAAACCAAAGTTAATCGTAGCTTACTGTTAGTTTACGTGCAGTTGCCCTTATGCACTTTGCGGTTTTAAGTTTAAAACAATCGTAAACAGACGGAGTTTGATGAAGTCTAATAAACAAACTGCCACAACTTGTAAACGTCTAAAAGTTGTCATCAGCTGAGTATTTAAGTATACGTATATCACTTGAGTACTATATGACTGCCTCGTTGGTCTAGTTGGTCGTAAAGGCGATTGCTGATCATGAGGTGCCGGGTTCAAATCCCTGGTCAAGCCAAAATCACTTATTGGACTTTTCTGTGAAGAAATTCTCAGTAACAGCCCGGAGCTACGAAGTGACGGTGTTTCTCCCCGTGTCTCGGAAATAACGTAAAATCGTTGGTCCTGCGTCTAATCTCACTTCAGTCGTGTTGATCTAATAGTCCCATCGGACTATGAGAGGAAGTAGAGAGTGAACATGGGCACTATAATCCTGTCTGTCTCAAACTGGCCTCCGTGACCGCAACTCGGTCTGGAGGGTATTATTATTATTATTATTTAAGTATACATTGTTCGCTGTTCTGTACTGAAACATTTTTAACCGACTTTAAAAGAAGGACCTTGATTTTAATTTGACAGTATTTTTTAGTACGCATGCTTTGAATATTCCCGATTCTGAAGTCAGGACTATAGTTCTTATATACACTATTTTATTCTTTACAGTTCCTTGACATCGGTTAATACTTATACTTGAAAGATAATTTTATAGAAGTGCAAAAAACAATGGTTTGGTTTATAGTACAAGTATCGATGCAGCTGTGGTGGCTCTTGGACCAGTACAAAGCCACGGATGTTATATTGCCATCGGCTTCACCGCCGTACTAGTTGTATCCGACTAAGCCCTGGGGCAACCGCACTTCGGATTATAGTCGTGACATATTTATCCAAAATCTCCTTGCGGATGCTTACGCACTATAAATAAAAGTAAATGCCTATATACATTCCAATGCTTATCAATGAACTATTCTTATTTCTAATGAATCACTGGATATTTCGTCACCTTATTACAAACCTTATTTTTTAATTTTACAGAAAGACAAGTCTCCTTAGAATGTTATTCTTCATCGCCAGAAACGTAGTATTTCATGTATTTTGTAGCTATGAAATTGTGAATGGTTTTCACATTTTAAAGGTAGATAAATTAAAAATAAAAATGTCTTTATTGCTGGCTCGGTTTTGAACTACGTTGGCTCGTATACAGTCAAATGATGATCGATGTGTACACGTGCGCTCGCGACTCATATATCTATACTAATATAATAAAGCGGAATGGTTTTTTGTTTTTTTTTTGTTTGTTTAAACGCGCTAATCTCTGGAACTACAAGTGCGATTTCACAAATTATTTTTGTATATTATAGCCAGATTTATATGAATTAGTACAGGCTATCTAGCATTAAGTTTTATTACTCAGCTAGCCTTTAATATGGATATTTGTTAAGCAAGGCAGAAGAAAAAGCACTCCCGAAATGATTTATCCGCGTACGCTGGTGTTATCGTTAGGGATACGTAAATACAATGTTCTAGAAAAACCTTTACTCCGTCTAAAAAAAAATCTGCAATACCATATGTCTATTTCTTATACATAAGCCATAATTTGGTATTTTGTGACAAAAACATATTGAAAATTTAAAAGTGATTTGTGAGCGTTATTATTAGGCATGGCCTATTTATCCTTACGAACGAAAGTTACTTCATTATCAAGACAATTTTATGAATATAAACTTTGTTCTTTATACCATGTTATTTGGACGCATAGTTTAAGAGATAATGTAAAAAATAATTCAATACTTGTCTAGGCACGCGAACGACGCTTAAACCCTAGGCGTTATAAAATGCTTGAACTAGGTCATGTCGCGCACCTCGGACACGTGATGATGCGGGTGAAACCGCGGGGCACAGCTAATCCTATAATAAAATGTACAAATATAATATCACTTGTAATTTTTTTACAATATTCAGGTTGGTGCTGTATTGCTGATGTCGTCTTTAAGAGGCGACAGAGGGAAACTGTAAATTGGAATGGGCAGCAGCATCTTAGTGAACATCTAGAAATAATAAAACACTAAAGCTGCTAATCGGCATGCCAAGCGTGCAACTATCTCCTCAAGGAGGCAATCTATAAGGGAAGGCTAGGATCAATACCATAGTAACCAATATGAACCAACGGATCAGTAAGCTAAACTGGCCGGCCATAAAGCTAGAAAATCAACTTTTTATGGAATAAAATTACAAACGAGCACACGGACTACCTGATGGTAAGTGGCTGCTGTGGCTAAAATGGAATGCCTTGTTTCCAGTAAAAAGGATCGCCGGTTCTCTAGAGTTTGTAGTGTTATGCAACTTACATTTCATTGTACACTAATTCTCCATTCTGCTTTTATATTCTGCATTCATGTTTTGCATCACTTTATACTATTTTTTTCATTCTGTTTTTGATTCTCTGCATTTATATTTTGCATCACCTTTATTTATATAGGATCCTGTAACGTTTTTACACAATAACATATCATTTTACTGCGTATTTTCACACTATTTAGTACTTTTAAACTAGCTGTCAACGAAGTCTTACCTTTTTTTTGGTCTTTTATTGAATTCTCTGTAACTCTACTATTTCAGGATTAGTGTACGTTGTCGTGCATTAGTTTTTCCTATGTGATTTTTATCTCGTTTCTTACTTAAATGTAATAGTTTCTTAATAACAGTCCTAAAACTAAAAATTCCTCAATTTGACAACCATTGTTTTTGTGGTTGTTATGGTAACTTTTATTTAAATTCGTCTCTGGTATGATGTTCTTTTTACATAAATACTTTTTGGCTGTAGGTCATTTAGAATAAATTTCGTTTTAATTTAAATAATTTCTCGTTCTCTCTAAAAAGGTATAAAAGCCAAACAATTGGAGAATACAGGACAGTCTCGCTTCGGTTCTCAAACGAGAAACAACTACTAAAGGCCTTATCCCGGGGCCGCTTTGCCCCGGGATCCTGCAAGCCTCCATCTACACGTGAAGTCGTCGGTGAATTCTAATTCAAGTGCGGGGCCACACTACTCCGCGCGCTACGACTGCTTGATCCAGGCGCTGAGTGCAGCCTACTGCCCGCGCTACCTTCAGGCGCGCTTCGACTGCTGGCTCCAGGCGCTGCGTCCCTACTGCCCGCGCTATCTCTGGGCACGGCGACTACTTCTCCAAGAACTGAGCGCACCTACCCCAGGCGCTACGTGCGCCGGCTCCGGACGCTGCGTGTGCCCAGTCCAGGCGCTGCGTGCCGTCGCCGCTGAGAAACCTCAAGCTCTGCGTGTGCCCATTTCTACAAAAACAGCGAGGCTCCAGGCTCCCCTATAAAACTATATTTCTATTCTCCTACCTTTATTTTTTTTAAAACCTAATTGTAATCTCATTTCATCCATCACCTTCATATTTCATTTTTTTTATAAGATTGTAAATTCCTTTTAAAAAATTATAATATATTATTTTCTTGGTCTATTTTGTTGTTTTGCTGTTCTTAGGTTAGGTTCTTTCTCTTTTAATTGTCGCTTCACGACAAGTTACCGTTCGAAACATAGCAGCATTGAGCTGTTATTTTACGCTTATATTCTCTAAGAGCGTTGTTCTTCTCCAGTCGTGCCGACCCATTCGTGTTACGACCATAATATAATTGCAGCATGACTCTACCACGTATAAACCTACCAATGGAGAAAAGGCTCATAAGCAGCAGCATCGTACCGCTAAGTGGAATGTAGTCGTAGAGCGGCTTCTCTCTAGATGGAGTGAGCAAGACATGCAAAAAATCGATGGACGCATGTGGACGCGTTTTGTGGTATTCTTTAGGAGAGGCATTTGTTAAGCAGTGAACTAGTGATAGTTTGTTATGGTGATACTCATGAATGAATGAAATTTTTAGAATAAAATTGAAAAACAATTGACGACAAGTTCTGTGAGCAAAATGACGTTAAAAAACCAACGATTTACATCGCTCTCATATAATTCAAATGGCAAGAACATTTGCATTTCACTGAGATTAGTGCAGCTGTTACTAAAGATAAAATTTAAACCCGCAATGTTTTAAGAATAAATATTTTCTGCTTTATTTTACAATTATGATGGGGTAATTTAATTCAATTTATAACTGGCAATGGGCCGGCCATATAGCTAGAAGAACCGACAACCGATGGGGAAAAAAGGTTCTCGAGTGGCAGCCTCGTACCTGTAGGTGAAATATAGGGTGACCTCCCACTAGATGGAGTATTGAGCTGGTATGACATGCAGGCATTCAATGGATACAGGTGGCTCAGGATCGTAATTTCTGGTACCACGTAACGTGGTAGATCCATACTGCAGCTATATTAGTGGTATAGTTTTAGCACGAATGGGTCCGCTCGACCGGGGAAGGGCCACACTCTCACATAATGCCAGCAAAAAATAGCTGCTTAACACTGCTGTGTTTCGTATGGTGAGTGTAGAGAACCGGAGACCCTTTTTACTGGAAAAGAGGCATACCATCTTAATTCTCAAGGGTGACAACGCATCTGCATTTTTGTTCGCAAACGTGAACAGACCTAGATGTCTGTGGGCCACAGCAACCACTTACCATCAGGTGAAACGAGTGCTCGCTTTTGCAACACTCACGGCATGATATGATATGTGATAATGAATATTCCAACACCGCTACTTCACGGTTTTTGCTTCGTGACTCCTTTATTTTCCAAAAAACCATTCGATAAGAGGTTCGAAAGTTACAGAACCAGAAGATAATGTGATAGCTTTCAACCAGTACGTGAAAAATATGTACTCGGAACAATGGTCCTTTTGATTTCAAAATAGTTCGAACAAATGAAAATGTGTTTAAAATGTAACGGAGAATACTTTGCAAAGCAGTAAATAAATTAATTTGCAAATACATTGTTTTATTTATGAATTACGCAAAGCTTACATTGTACCCCACGTGTGTTACATTGTACCTGTGTATTATTCACAGAAAATAAAAAAAGTAAACAAACTGATACCCACAACATGACGTTCACATCCTAGCCCTGTACACATTTTTATTGCAGATAATATAACACATCTTATATTCTTAGAAACCTATCCAATGTCATATTAATATTGACACTAACATAATATTTGTCGGCTTGTGAAAACAAATGTGGTGGTTTGATATATGTTTTAGCCAATTAAATACTTTCCTTGATTTACATCTGACATCATTCATTTATCTTCTTCAGACAGACATTTAGTGTGAATTTGATTTTGGCGTAGTTCTCCAGTTTTTAAATAAACTTCCTTTTTTTGGTATGTTATTGTAGGCACTTTGCTCTTCTTGGTCCGTAAGTAATCTATTCAAACACGGTTCAGTTTTCTAACGAGCATGTGCATGACGTGAATAACATATGGGTGCTCTGTCTACAAAAATTTTCTCCGATATCTACTGGTTTACACAAACTTTTCGGGCGAACAAATAAATCAAGGCACTCTAAGTATTGCGCAAAGAAAATACTCATATAAATTAAAGCTAAAATTTCAGCAATGGTAAGGATACATTTTTGAAAGTGACTATAGTTTTTTTATGATTACGACCCATCTCAAGATGGCTGTCAAAACTAAGGCCCACATAACTATCCTGCGCCACCTGTACGTCTTGGATTAGATTGACTACATCTTTGTCTTATCTGGTCACTAGCGAGTAAAAGTCATCTAGTACTAACGCGAATGAATTTGTCACGTAAAACCTTTCTTCCGCGTAGACTATCCGTTTTTCGCAGCTATATTGCCACTACATTTATATCGCCACTTTAGCTCACGAACTCGTTTGAAAATGCCGCTTTGTTTCTGCTGGTTAAAGCATTACTACTAAATTTTTAATTATAATATTATCACATCATATCAGAAAATAAAACGGGACGACAAAACTAAAATGATGCTAAATGGTATACATCTATGAAAGCCACATATTGTGTTCTTTCTAAGCTTTCTCACAATCGCCTCTTTATAGCCTGTAATATAATAACTGTAACCGCTCCTACTAGTTTACAAAACCTAAAGCTATTGAATTAATATTGGTATGGATGAATTAATATCGTAGGTCATAGTGGCTTTAATGTTTACGAAAACTTGTGCCTGCAACTGCAAAATTTGGTAACGACCAACTGAATTATTACCACAATCAATTTGCAAACTTTAATGCTGCTAGGCAGTGCTAAGTCTACGTTGTTTGTGAAAGTTAAAATTTCCTGCGCTGCTGTTACGAATTCGATGTTCATTTTGCGAATATATTTCATGCAGTTGTCGTAAAATGCGATTGTGGGAAAAGTCAGAAATATTTTATGGCCTCATATGCATGTAGGATTTTGATAAATACTATACAGACCAGTGTCGGGTACCACAGCATCAATGGCGCGAGACAACAGGTCCTGCGCCCGCCAATCCACAGTCTTACCGCCCGTTGATAGTAAAAGACTGCAATTGTGTGCAATTGACTTCAAACAAAGCTATAAGTGCATTTCCACCTCTGAGGACTAAAATGGAGTTTCGCATAGCCTGTAATAGTTCTGGTGCTCTAAAGCCTTCAGACCGGAACATATCAGTGCAAGCAATGCTATTTGAAGGCCGAAATGGTACCTGCCCAGACGAACTTCTTTGCAGAAATCAAGCCCTAAAACCTGGTAAATGATAATCATGACAGGTGAATTTGCCAGTATCATAGTATGTAACATAAATGGCAAGATTAATTGCTTTGACATAGATGCGTAAGCTTTTTACGCCTCTAAGGAACTCCAGGCTTCTTATTTATTTATTACTAAGTACTCGTATTTTTATATCATTACGCTCTTCCCGTTCCTAACAAAAAGGTCATGACAGACAGAGAGACGGATGGATGGATAAATAAATATAACTTTTGACCAAAAGTAAAACCTGACTTCAAATTGCTAAAATAGAAATTATTAATTTGTGTATTATAGGAGTGAATTTTTTTATCTTGATTTATAAGGTAGGCCCATGAAATTTGGAGAAATTAGTGGTTGAAGTATCACCTATTTAATTTAAAAAAGTCATCAATATTGGTACACAGTATGCGAAGATATCGCCTAACATATGTGTATATACAAAAAATATACACTCGAATTGAGAACCTCCTCTTTTTTGAAGCCGGTTAAAAAGCGACCTTTTAAGGGTTTTGTTTTATCCTTTTGAGATATGGAACCCTGAAACCTTAAAAAGTTTTTAAATTTAGATTTCTGAATCCACCATTTGAACCTCCGTTTTGAAGTAATTTTTAATATACTACTACTAAGTTGGCATAAATACTTAAAAATAAATAAGAAAAAAAATTCAGAAAACTACTATAGTTATTAGATCTGGTTATGAAGATAAAAAGAAGCACAATTATTTTAATAAAATAGAACCTTTAAGGTTTCAATCGTTTAACAAAGATAGAATAACTTAATTAAATAACGAGTACCTAGATTTTATTATATTATGTATTCTAGCCGATAGACCGGCCAGGTCCATATTATCCTCGATTAAGAATCAAATTGAAAATAGGTTGTCACCCCTGAGGACTAAGATGGATGAAATTCCAGTAAAAAGAACTCACCATACGAAACTCAGCAGCATTAGACTGCTATTTTACGCTGGTATTCTGTGAAAGCGTGGTCCTATCCCAGTCGAGCCAACCAATTCATTCTATATCCATATTATAGCAATAGCGATGTTTAGCCACGAACTAAACAACGTACTCACTAAATCAACAGATTTCGTGATAATTCCGCTATTAGATTACAAACAATATCGCTATCGTTAAAAGCCACTGGAAACCAAAGTTAATCGTAGCTTACTGTTAGTTTATGTGCAGTTGCCCTTATGCACTTCGCGGTAAAGTTTGAAATAATCGTAAACTGACCGAGTTTGATGGAGTCTAATAAACAGACTGACACAACTTGAAAGCGTCTAAAAGTTGTCGTCAGCTGAGTATTTAAGTATACATACATATATCACTTGAGTAGTATATTAATGCCTCATTGGTCTAGTGGTCACAAACGCGACTGCTGATCGGTTTGAATCCCTGGTCAAGACAAAATCACTTATTGGGCTTTTCTGCCAAGAAATTCTCGGTAACAGCCTGTAGCTACGAAGATGGCGGTGTTTCACTCCCGTGCCTCGGAAAGCACGTAAAGCCGTTGGTCCTGCGCTTAATTTCTCTCCAGTTGCGTCGATCTCATAGTCCCATTGGACTATGAGAGGGCGTAGAGAGTGCACTTGGGCACTATAACCCTGTCTGTCTGAAACCGGCCCCCACGACCTAAATTCGGTCTGAGGGACATAATTATTACTATTATTTAAGTTTTTTTTTATAGGATAGGGTGAAGAATAAGATGGAATGCCTCTTTTCCAGTAAAATGAGTCTCCGGTTCGCTAAACTCACCATGCGAAACAGCAGTGTCAAGCTGCTATATTACGCAGGTATTCTGTGAAAGCGTGGTCCTTCCCCGGTCGAGCCGACCTATTCGTGCTACAACTATACTACTAATATAGCTGCAGCATGGCTCTACCACGTAAAATAATATACATAATATTAAACATTGAATATTTTAAACAGAATTTTAATAAATTTAGAGATTTTTAGAGACAATTTATGCGTTTACTAATACTATAATATTCAATATTCCAAATGAATATATTTGAACTTTATGTGCTTATTATTTGCATTTTAATTGTTTAAAATGTAATTTCTATTACATTTTTAAATGTCTTTATTATGAATTTAATTATTATTTATTAATAACAATTATGAAGCTTCAAAATAACATATCAGAAAATAAAACGTTACCACAAAATTAAGATGATGCCAAACGTCCACGTACACATCTATGAAAGCCACATATTGTGTTATATCTAAGCTTTCTCACAATCGTCTCTTTACAGCCATTTCACAAAAATATTTAATAAACTTCTGATCGCTCCTGTTAGTTTGTATCATAACATAAAAGTACCTGAATTTATTGAATAAATATTGGTATGGATGAATTAATATCGTAGGTTATAGTGGCTTTAATGTTACGTAAACTTATGCCTGCAACTGCAAAATTTGGTAACGACCAACTGAATTATTACCACAATCAATTTGCAAACTTTAATGCTGCTAGGCAGTGCTAAGTCTACGTTGTTTGTGAAAGTTAAAATTTCCTGCGCTGCTGTTACGAATTTGATGTTCATTTTGCGAATATGTTTCATGCAGGTTTCGTAAAAGATGATTGTGGGTAAAGTCAGAAAGATTTTAAAACCCCCTATGCATGTGGGATTTTGATAAATACTATACAGACCTGTATCGGGTACCACAGTATCAGAGACGCGAGATAACTGGTCCTGCGCCCGCCAATCCAAGTATCAAGATTACTATGACAGATAAATCTTTAAATAGGATAGAATATGACCTAAGAGCTCATTAAACTGGTATGGGCTTAAAAAGAGGATGAAGAAGATTTATAATAAATATTACACTTTGTATTTCTTTTTCACCTGTACGTTGCTCACTTGTATGAAAGCACGGATGTATCTAAAAACTCAAATTATTTGAAATATATTTTTATAGAATAAGGGTGACAAATGAGCACACAGTCCACCTGATGATGAGTGGTTGCTGTGGCCCATATATATCTACATCTATCTTCGTTTGCGAATCAAAATGCAGATGTGTTATCACCCGTGAGGACAAAAATGTAGATTGTAAGTGACTACCGCCGCCGATAAACAACTGCAACACTAGGGGAACCAGGGGAATCGCAGATGCCTAGCCGGCCTTTTAAAAAGGAGTTGGCTCTTTTCTTGAAGGTCCCTTAGTCGTATCAGTCCGGAAAAATCGCTGGTGGTAATCGATTCCACAAGGAAGTTGTGCGACGAAGAAAACATCTTAGTCGCAAATTTGGTGGACCATCAAACATCCAGATGGTATGGATGGTATCACGAGCTCTGTCGCGACGTCCGATGGTGAAATTGAGCGGTTGGAATTAATCAAAACAATTCCTCAGAGCACTCCCCGTGGTACATGCGATAAAATACGAAAAGAGATGCAACATTTCAAAGCAGTGCCAGTGAGTCAAGCCGATCGGAAAGAAATCGGTCGTCGACGATTCGAACTGCTCTGCATTGGATGCGGTCAAGTGGAAGGAGCTGGCACTGGAGAGCTCTTACCCACAGATCGGAACAGTATTCCATGTGAGGCCGAAATTGTGCCTTGTTAAGTTGCAGGTGGTGTGCTGGCATGAAATACTGTCCCGTTCTGCTGAGCACGTTAAGCTTTTAAGAAGTCAATTTGGCCTTCTTTTACCAAGTGACCATGAAACTGCACGTCACTAGTTATATCAACGCCGTGGATTCCGATACTGGCTGAGGCAATAAGGATAGTGTCTTGAAACTGAGGAGATACGACAAAGGGGTTCCTTTAACGCGCAAACCTGTGTCTTGTGGGGATTGAACTGGAATAGATTTAGTCGCCCCTAATCAGAGACTTTGTTCAACAAAGTCTTGACTTTAGACACAAGTTTGTTCCGATATTCGGCTACGTTTTCTCGAGAAATACTGGCACGATCAGTGAAAAGAGCATCACCATTGCTGTCGTCTGCATAGCAATGTATGTTACCGGTTTGCAACATATCATTGAAATGCAGAATAAACAGCGTTGGTGATAGCACGCAGCCTTGTGGAAAACCAGCATTAATAGGCTTGTAATCGGAGCACGCACCGTCTACTACGACTTTGATGCTCCGATGAGCTAGAAAACTGGTAATGCAGTTGCACAAATTCTCGGGAAGCCTATAGGAAAGAAGCTTCGAATGAAGCGCTTTGTGCCAGACCCGATCGAAGGACTTGGCTATGTCCAAACTAACGGTCAATGCCTCCCCCTTGGACTTGATTGCCTGCGCCTATCTAAGTATTAAGTAAACAAGAAGATCACCAGCTAAATGACCCTGACGGAAACCGTACTTGCAGTCACTAATTAGCTGCTGCTCCTCAAGGTACCGCATGAGCTGGCAGTTAATAATGGACTCCATTATTTTCGTGAACAAAGAAGTGGTGGCGATAGGCCTGTAATTGGACGGATCAGAGCGGTTACCTTTTTTAGGGTTCAGGTGCACGAAAGCTGTCTTCTTTGATTTGGACTACGCCATGGGAGTAGGAGTACCGGAAAAGACGCGTTAGAACCGGTGCCAACTCTGGAGCACACACCCTCAGCACAGTTGAGGGGATTCCGTCAAGCCCACTCGACTTTTGGATGTCCAGGGAGTGGAGTGCTTTGCAAACCAAGCGCTGTGAGAACCGCACATCTGGTATAGAGCAATCACACCGCTGGGTAGTTGGCGGTGTGTTCCGCTAGTCATGAAGAGTCGAGTAGGATGCAAAAAGGGAGTCTAAATGGTCGGCTTTCTCTTTTGCGGCGTAAGCCAGTGAGTCGTCCTCCCTGTGCAGAGATGTTAGTGGTGGCGTACAGAAATTCCCTTGGACAGCCTTGGCGAGAGACCAGAATGCACCGGTTCCAGAAGGAAGGCGAACTAGTTTCTCGCCAATTCTGCATATGTGCTCTGACTTTCCTCGGCAATAACTCTTTTGAAGGACCTGGAGGCGAAGTTTTACTTTTTTTAAGCACGCTGTTGTTTACATCCCGAGCCGCCAAAGTCCCAGCCTAGACCTAATAACACTCCTGCTTACTGTGTAATGCATGTACCGTCAAAATCCGTTTTCGCCTGTTCAAGGTAGTTGGTATGGGCAAATCTTATAAGTGATCACAGCTGGCATCTACATACGTTTCAGCTGTGGATATAAAGATGTTGTTCGTGTAGTGTGGTAATCACAGTTTATTTATTTACTTTACTTTATTTATAATGAAAATCCCTGGTAGAATAGGAAATAATTTTCAAAGTATAAAATAAAGCCAACAAAAGTACCAACACAACATAAGTATACAATTTTAATATAAAATGTAATTACACAACTTAATTAATTTTACGTTTTCATTCAATTAACCTTATGAATTTAAGGCGAAAAGTAGTCCTGAAACCTGATGAATTCAAATATTGCTCTTTTATTTAATTTAAATTAACAGTTTTATTACAAGCCGAAAGATAAAAGGCAGCATTTTAATTATTTTTAGAGTTAATTAATAGGAGTAAGTCTTAATTAAAGTTTAAGTTTGACTTACGATATAATATAGGGTAAAAGGTTGACTGGTAGAGAATATCTTCGGCATTAAGTCTGCTTATATATAATATCGCATGAACTTTAAATAAATCATATAATAACCAATTTGTTAAGTGCACTTCACAGTGAAAGTGTTAAAATATAACATAATAAAACAATTTTATGCGTTTTATGTTCTCCTTGTATGATAGTTTAAGAGCCCTCTTACATTTCGGCATTTCGCAAATTTAGGTATTTTACGCACCGAGCGGGCGGCAAACTACGCGACCGATACTTTCTTTCATATCTATTCACTCGCTCGCACTATAATACTGTGAGTATGGCAATTAAACGATCTTGATCTTCCATAATACAAAGTTCTCTTAGGATGGACTTCAGTGGATGGAATATTCTTTGGTGTGTCATTTTAATGTTATCTTATTAATTTATTATTATATAATTTATTATTTATTATTATATACCATTTTGATATATTATTCACTATTTATGAAATTTAGTGTCAAAATAAGTACACAAATATTTTAATTGTTACGCTGTAATCGAATGTTAATAATCGATTATGTCTACTACCGGTAGAATAGTGGTATAAATAAATAAACGGTTGCAACCTGTTTTAATAAATATAACAACCAAATATAACTAATATTTTTTTAATTGGTACTTACAGTCAATTACTATATTTTTTTATAAGAAAAATATTTGCTGCGACGGCATTGACCGAACTTTTCTCGATTCGATAATTTCAGGCAGTAGACACTTTTCATAAAAAGCTTGTAACTTGGGTAACATATTGAAAATCTAAAATTGGTGGTATTTGTACTACTTTTTTTACTTTCCTTACTACTCCTAACTACTTTTTTTAAATCAAATTTAGGAAGTAGTCGAGATAAATGAGTATTAATTGGGTAAACTAAATTTTGAAAAGATGTCTCTTTTAGTTGAGACGTAATTGATTTATTTATTGTTTTATCAAAATGAAAATGGGAATACGCGAAAGTAAATAATTTTTGCCAACTATTTTCACTATTAGTGAAACAATTTTGAATAGTGCGTGACAATGCTTTAGCAAGCTGCATCCTCGCACCTCTAGGAATTCTTTTAACCACTGGTACATTACGATAATAATTGTAAATTTGCTCCGAAAAAAGGGAAAAATTCCTCTAATGACACAAATTGTTTAACTAATAGTGAAAATAGTTGGCAAAAATTATTTAATTTCGCGTATTCCCATTTTCATTTTGATAAAACAATAAATAAATCAATTACGTCTCAACTAAAAGAGACATCTTTTCAAAATTTAGATTACCCAATTAATACTCATTTATCTCGATCACGTCCTAAATTTGATTTAAAAAAAGTAGTTGAGTCGAAAGTAATGGATGGCGACTTAAAAAATACATCCCGTATTTTATTCTCAGACGACATCCTGGCTCCTCGTAATGTCGAAACTCTTGAAAGCCTTCGTCAGAAGCATCCTTTGGTCAAACCTTCTCAGGGTTTACCACTACCTCCCAAGACTTCTATGCAACCTTTACAAATTTCGGAAAAAGACACTTTAAAAGCAATTGTCATTTTCAAATGGCTCTGCTGGCGGCATTGACGGAATTACGCCTCAACATCTTAAAGATCTTGTAAGCGCTTCTGCCGGTGACGCCGGCGGAGTACTTCTTAAAGACATTACAAAATTATGTAACTTTATGCTTTCTGGTAATGTTAATCCAAATTTCATTCCATTCTTATATGGGGCAAGGTTATGTGCCTTCAAAAAAAGGATAACGGTATCCGTCGTATTGCCGTTGGTTCCACATTTCGACGCTTAACTTCAAAATTAGGTTGCAGGCACATAATCTCTAACCTTAAGACCAAATTTCAGCCTACTCAACTAGGTTTTGGCACTAGAAGTGGCTGTGAGGCGGCGGTACATTCAGTGCGTACATTTTTAACAAACTCTGATGCAGATGTTCTTGTGAAGGTTGACCTAAGGAATGCTTTTAACTCTATCGATAGGGTAACCTTGCTGAAAGAAGTGGCTAATAATACCCACGAAATTTATCATTACGTTTGGCAATGTAATAGTCAAAATACTAACTTGTTTTACGAAAACCATGTTATCGATTCTGCTGTCGGTGTTCAGCAGGGTGACCCACTGGGTCCAGCACTTTTCAGTTTGGGAATTCAACCAATTATTTCAAATTTGAAATCCAAGCTGAATGTCTGGTACCTAGACGACGGTACACTGGGAGGTAGAGCAGATGACGTCCTCAGTGATCGTACTCATATATTTCAAAATTTTAAAAATATTGGTCTTGAACCAAATAGCAATAAATGTGAAATATTTTTTTCAAATAATTTATCTACTTCTCATAGAGACACTATAATTCAAAATTTGAGTCATATTTGTCCAGGAATAAAAACTGTCAGTACGGAATCACTATATCTGCTAGGTGCCCCGTTGTTTTTCGATAGTATTAAACCTGTTTTAAAAACAAAATTTGATCAGTTTTTAAACCACGTTGATAAGTTGTATAAATTAAACCCCCACATAGCTCTTACTATTTTAAAATGTTGTCTTCTTGTACCTAGATTTACATAATAACTCCGCTCGAGTCCAGTCTAGAAATGTTCGGATATTTTACAAGATCTTGATAATAATCTTAAAATAGCTATAGAAAAAATTCTAAATTTAACTTTAAATACAACAGCCTGGACTCAAGCTACTTTACCTAAAAAATTTGGTGGCATTGGTGTGAGAAATCTTTCTAGCGTTGCATTGCCTGCTTTCCTTGCTTCCGTACATAGTGTCAGTGACTTATGTAATATAATTTTAAATAATAAAGTAGACCTATGCTTTGCTACGGAGGCAGGGCAGACATGGCAAACGCTCTGTCCTGGTGAAAATGTTCCACTGGAAGTTAACCAACAAAAACAGTGGCATATTCCGTTGGTACAGGGCGTGCAGAAGGATTTGTTTCATAATTTCCATAGTGACCAAGATAAGGCACGCCTTCTAGCTGTTTTGACTAAGGAATCTAGTCACTGGTTACACGCTTTACCATCAAGTAATCTCGGCACATTACTTGATGCGGAAATCTTACGCATTGCCGTAGGAATCCGACTAGGAGCGGCGATTTGTCAACCTCATCAGTGTCCCTGTGGTAGCAACGTCGACAAGTTTGGGCTCCACGGACATTCATGTAAGAAAAGCGCTGGTAGATTTTCACGACACAGTTCTTTGAACGATGTCATCCGAAGGACTCTTGTCTCTATAAATGTTCCCTCGGTTTAAGAGCCTTGTGGAATATTTAGAGACGATGGCAAGAGACCCGACGGTATGACATTGGTCCCTATGGAGAGAGGTAAAGCCCTAGTGTGGGATGCTACTTGCGTAGACACTCTGGCGGTCTCTCATCTCAGGGGTACCACGTTTAGAGCCGGGGCGGCATCAGAGGCAGCTGAGCTGAGTAAGTAACGCAAATATGAGTCTCTGAGAGATAACTACATATTTGTGCCATTTGCTGTAGTGACTATCGGTCCGTGGGTTCCACGTGCGGTGAAGTTCCTAAAAGAACTCCATCCGCGGCTGGTCGTTGTTGCTGGTGATAAGAGGGCTGGTTCTTTCCTCGCTCAAAGGCTAAGTATAGCCATTCAGCGGGGAAACGCAGCCAGCGTTCTTGGCACGATACCGCGGGGAGTAAGACTATATGATATTTAAGTTTCTAGTTTTAATTTTTTTTTAATTATTATTATAGTTTTTAGTATTGTACATAAAAATAAGTATTATGGATCAAAATAAAATAGATCGACAAGGAGCACGAAGTAATTAGTTAGTAATTATTTCATCATCATTATCGTTACAGCCCTTCACAAGTCCATTGCTGAACATAGGCCTCCTCCAAGGAATGCCACAAAGCACGGTCCTGAGACTCCTGCATCCATCGACTTCCTGCATATCTTATCAGGTCGTCAATACATCTAGTGGGGGGACGCCCTAAACTTCGTCCGCCGGTACAAGGCCGCCACTCGAGAACCTTTTTTCCCCATCGGCTGTCGGTTCTTCAAGCTATATGGCCGGCCCATTGCCACTTTAGCTTACTTATTCGTTGGGCTATGTCGGTCACTCTGGTTCTACTGAGGATATCCTCATTCCTAAGTTTATCACGCAGAGAAACTCCGAGCATAGCCCTGAAAAATATGCCCAAGGGTCAATTTGTTTTCAAAATGATTCGAAAAAATTAAAATGTGTTTAAAATGTCGTTACATTTCCGTTGAGAATGCTTTGAAAAGCAGTAAATAAATTAGTTCACATCTACATTGTTTTATTAATGAGTCACGCAAAACTTTCATTGTATCCCACGTATGTTACATTATTCCTGCCTGTTATTCACATAAAATAAAAAAGTAAACAAACTGATACCCAAAACATTACTTTCACATCCTAGCCCTGTACAAATTATTATTGCAGATAATATAATATATTCTTAGGAACCTATATAATGTCATATTAATATTGACACTAACATAATATTTGTCGGCTTATGAAAACAAATGTGGTGGTTTGATATATGTTTTAGCTAATTAAATACTTTCGTTGATTTACATCTTACTTACTTCACTTACTTACTTATATCATTCTTTATCTTCTTCAGACAGATATTCGATGTAAATATAATTTTGGCGTAGAAAGCGCAAGTTCTCCAGTTTTTAAATAACCTTCTCTTTTTGGTATGTTATAGTAGACAATATACTTTTCTTGGTACGTATGTGATCTATTCAAACACGTTTCACTTTTCTTACGAGCATGTGCATGACGTGAATAGCATATGGGTGGTCTGTCTACAGAAATTTTCTCCGATATCTACTGGCTTACACAAACTTATTGGTGGAGCAAATAAATCAAGTCACTATATAAATAATCTAACAATTTTACAAAGATAAAACTTATATTAATTAAATCTAAAATTACATCAATGGTAAGGATATATTTTTGTAAGTGACTATAATTTTTTTCATCATTACAACCCATCACAAGTTGCCTGTCAAAGATAAGGCCTACATAACTATCCTGCGCTACCTGTACCTCTTGGATTCGATTGACTACACTATGTCTTATCTGGTCACTAGCGGGTAATAGTCACGTACTACTAACGTGAATAAAGATGTCAAGTAAAGCCTTTCCCCCCGTATAGTGTCCGTTTTTCCCAGCTATATTGCCAGTCCACATATATTTATATCGCCACTTTAGCTCACGAACCCGTTTAAAAATGTCGGTTTGTTTCTACTGTTTCAAGCATTACTATTAAATTTTTAATTATAATATTACCTTATCATATCATATCAGGAAATCAAACGGGACCACACAATTAAGATTATGCTAAATGCCACATATTGTGTTTTATCTAAGCTTTCTCACAATCGTCTCTTTACAGTCATTTCACAAAAATATGTAATAAACCTATGATTGCTCCTGTTAGTTTGTATAGTAACATAAAAGTACCTAAAGATATTGAATTAATATTGGTATGGATGAATTAATATCGTAAGTCATAGTGGCTTTAATGTTTACGAAAACTTGTTGACCAACTGGATTATTACCACAATCAATTTGCAAACTTTAATGCTGCTAGGCAGTGCTAAGTCTACGTTGTTTGTGAAAGTTAAAATTTCCTGCGCTGCTGTTACGAATTTCATGTTCATTTTGCGAATATGTTTCATGCAGGTTTCGTAAAAGATGATTGTGGGTAAAGTCAGAAAGATTTTAAAACCCCCTATGCATGTGGGATTTTGATAAATACTATACAGACCTGTATCGGGTACCACAGTATCAGAGGCGCAAGACAACTGGTCCTGCGCCCGCCAATCCACATATCAAGATTATTATGACAGATAAATCTTAAAATAGGATAGAATATGACCTAGAAGCTCATTAAACTGGTATGGGCTTAAAAAGAGGATGAAGAAGATTTATAATAAATATTACACTTTGTATTTCTTTTCCACCTGAACGGTGTTCACTTGTATGAAAGCACGGATGTATCCAAAAACACTGAATCAAAATTTCACAAATTATTTGATAAGGCATTTTTTATAGAATAAGTGTGACACATGAGCACACAGTCCACCTGATGATGAGTGGTTGCTGTGGCCCATATATATCTACATCTATCCTCGTTTGCGAATCAAAATGGAGATGCCTTGTCACCCGTGAAGACAAAGATGGAATGCCTCTTTTCCAGTAAAAAGGGTCTCTAGTTCTATACACTCATCATATGAAACACAACAACATTAAGCTGCCAATTTACGCTGATATACTGTGAGAGCGTGGCCTTCCCTGGTAGAGTCGACCCATTCGCGCTACAACTATGCTATTTATATGGCTGCAGAATGGCTGTACCGCGTATAGAATTATTTTTGGGGGCAAACGAGCATGCGGCTCACCTGATTGTAAGTGAATATCGCCGCCCATGAACAACTGCAACACCAGGGGAACCAGGGGAATCGCAGATGCCTTGCCGGCCTTTTTAAAAGGAGTTGGCTCTTTTCTTGAAGATCCTTAATACGTAACAGTTCGGAAAAACCGGAGGTGGTAACTGATTCCACAGGGAAGTTGTGCAAGGCATAAAAAATCTTCTAAGTCGCACGTTGGTGATCTACCAATCGTCCAGATAGTACGGATGGTATCGCGAGCTCTGTTGCGATGTGCGATGGTGAAATTGAGCGGTCGGAATTAATCCAAACAATTCCTCAGAGCACTCCTCGTGGTACATGTGATAAAATACGCAAAAAGATGCAACATTTCAAAGCAGTGCCAGTGAGTCAAGCCGATCGGAAAGAACTCAGTCGTTGACGATTCACACCACTCTGCGCTGGATTCTGTCAAGTAGAAGGAGCTGGCACTGAAGAGCTACAGTAACTCTATGTGAGGCCGAACTTGTAAAATCGCAGGCGGTGTGCCGGCATGAAATAATGTCCCGCTCTGCTGAGCACGTCAAGCTTTTAAGAGGTTAATTTGTCCTTCTTTTTCTAAGAGACCACGAAACTGCACGTCACTAGATATATCGACACCGTGGATTCCGATACTGGCTGAAGCAATAAGGGGAGTGCCTCGAAACTAAAGAGATAGGAAGAAAGGGTTTAGCGGTAAACACGCAAACCTGTGTCTTGTGGGGATTGAACTGGAATAGATTTGGTGGCCCCCAATACGAAACTTTGTTCAACAAAGTCTCGACTTTAGACACAGATTTGTTCCGGTATTCGACGACGTTTTCCCAAAAAATACTGTCACGGCCAGTGAAAAGAACATCACCATTGCTGTCGTCTGCATAGCAATGTATGTTCCCGTTTTTCAACATATCATTGAAATGCAGAAGAAACAGCGTTTGTATAACAATCGGAGCACGCACCGCCTACAACGACCTTGATGCTCCGATCAGCAAGGAAGCTGGTGATCCAATTGCACAATTTCTTGGGAAGCCCATAGGAAGGAAGCTTTGAATGAAGCGCTTTGTGCCAGACCCGATCGAAGGCCTTCGCTATGTCCAAACAAACGGCCAATGCCTCCCCCTTGGACTCGATTTCATGCGCTTATCTAGTTTTAAGTTAACATAAAGATCACCAGCTGAGTGACCCTGACGGGAACCGTACTTGCAGTCACTAATTAGCTGCTGCTCTTCAAGTTATCGCTTGAGCTGGCAGTTAATAATGGACTCCATTATTTTCGAGAACAAAGAAGTGGTGGCGATAGGCCTGTAATTGGACGGATCAGAGTGGTTACCATTTTAGGGATCTGGTGCACGAATGTTGTCTTCTTTGATTTGGACTACGCTTTGGGAGTAGGAGTACCGGAAAGACGCGATAGAACGGGTGCCAACTCTGGAGCACAGGTCCTCAGCATAATTGGGGGATTCCGTCAAGCCCACTCGACTTGTGGATGTCCATGGAGAGGAGTGCTTTGCGAACTGAGCGTTGTGAAAATCGCACATCCGGCATAGAGTACTCACACAGCTGGGTGGTCGGTGGTGTGTTCCCCTCGTCATGAAGAGTCGAGTCGGATGCAAAAAGGGAGCCTAAAAGGTCGGCTTTCTCTTTTGTGGCGTAAGCCAGTGAGTCGTCTTCCCTGTGCAGATATAGTAGTGATGGCCGTACAGAAATTCCCTTGGACAGCCTTGGCGAGAGACCAGAATGCACGGGTTCCCGAAGGAAGCCGAACTAGTTTCTCGCCAATTCTGCTTATGTGCTCTGACTTTCCTTGGCAATAACTCTTTTGAAGGACCTGGAGGCGTAGTTTTACTTTTTTTAAGCACGCTGGTGTTTACACCCCGAGTCGCCGAAGTCCCAGCTCAGACCTAATAACACTCCTGCTTACTGCGTAATGTATTTACTAGTTAACAGTCAAAATCCGTTTACGCCTGTTCACGGTAGTTGGTATGGGCAACTCTTATAAGTGATCACAGCTGGCATCTACATACGTTCCAGCTGTGGATATAAAAATGTTGTTCGTGTAGTGTGATGATCCTTTATTCATAATGAAAATCCCTGGTAGAATAGGAAATAATTTCAAAGTAAAAATAAAACCAACAAAATTATTACTTTTGTACAAACACAACATAAGTATACAATTTTAATATAAAATGTAATTACACAACTTAATTAATTTTACGTTTTCATTCCATTAATCTTATGAATTCAAGGCGAAATGTAGTTCTGAAACCTGATGAATTCAAATATTGCTCTTTTATTTAATTTAAATTAACAGTTATATTACATGCCGAAAGTTAAAAGGCAACATTTTAATTATTTACAGAGTTAATTAATAGGAGTAAGTCTTAATTAAAATTTAAGTTTGACATACGATATAATATAAGGTTAAAAGGTTGACTGGTAGAGAATATCTCCGGCGATAAGTCCGCTTATACCTAATATCGTATGAAGTTTAAATAAATAATATAATAACCAATTTGCCACGTGCACTTCACAGTGAAAGTGTTAAAATATAACATAATAAAACAGTTTTATGCGTTTCATGTTCTCCTTGTATGATAGTTTTAATTTTTTATTAAATTTGCACAGCCACTATACGCAATCAAATTAAAACAAAGATATGAAAGAACTAGCAACTCGAATGAGTAGGGACTTGTGTTATTACTATGGCTGCATTGAACAATCTAAACAAGCACTGGCTGACTCTCAAATATTCTCATCTTAGTTATGTGGTGTATTGTTCAGGGGTCACCGACTCGTGTGTTTGTGAAGTTTGCAATATCTACGAGTAAGAGTTTGTGTGGTTAATATTGATCGTTTCAGCAAAGCTATGCCCTGTGTGATATTCCTTTATTACCCGACTGCGGTAGAAAAAGCACAATACTCTTATGACTGGTATTTCTGCGAAAAAAAATATATATACCGATTATGTTTTCGCCCCGCGATGTTACCCTCGTTCATGATGTAGCGTTCAGACAGTCATGCCCACACTTAATATTAGGTTGCATAATACGGTGATCTCAAACTATCGCACGGAATGTTTATCATATTTCGGAATGATCATTATCAAAGATATAAGGTTAGACCAAGTCTTTTCGGACAGTGACAACCGCTCTAACAGTCTGCCTCTTTGTACTCCCGTAGATTCATCATACTCCTTCAATGAATCATATTCTATTATATCTGTACACTTGTGGAACTTCTTCTCTCTAGGTATTCACCGTGCTCAATCCCTTTTCCCTAAAAAATCCTCAAAGCTTATTACATGGAACTCTAATATTTCTATTCATAGTCCTTTCTTTTATAACTATTCTTCTTTGCTCAACTGTCATCGGCTTGTGTTTTTTATTGCTATTTTATTTTTTACATGAACTATCATTTATGTACACCTCCCTCCTAACCATTAGTTGTGAACAATTCTTTACGTAAGCAGGCGACCTGGAAAAAAACGCTTCTGCAGCGATTTGCCTATTTTAATATCTTTATTTAATTTATTTTACTTTATTTTTGTTTCAATGTTTATTGGTTAACTATAAAAAATGTGATGACTAATTGAAAACTGTATCAAAATAGCTCATAATTTAGTAACAGCTTTTATCTCTACCTTCCCACTTAGGGGTGTAGTATCCCAAATTATTAAACTCATGTTATACCAGTGGAATGCCTTTATTAGTATTTTCAAAGATTTAATTAAAATAACATCAAAAATTAATAAAAAGATGGTAGAATTTCCAATATTCTTTCATTTTTATTTTAGGGTTAGAATTGTCAAAAATATGTTATTTGAGAGTTGGCCAAATCTTGCCAAGACTACTTAAACGCTTGTTTCAGTCTGTTCAATGCAGTCATAGTAATGATACAAGGCCCTACTCATTCGAGTTACTATTTCTTTCATACGTTTCTTTTAATTTGATTGCGTATGTGGCTGTTCAAATTTAATAAAGACTTTTGTTTCTAAAACTATCATACAAGGAGAACATAAAACGCATATAATTGTTTAATTTTAATATTTTGTAACTTTTTACTGTGAAGTGCACGTGACAAATTGGTAAATATATGATTTATTTTAAGGTTTATACAATAGTCAACATTTTAACCTTATGTCAAACTTAAACTGAAATTAGGACTTACTCCTATTAATTAACTCTGTTAATAGTTAAAATGCTGCCTTTTATCTTTCGGCTTGCAATATAACTGTTAATTTAAATTAAATAAAAGAGCAATATTTGAATTCATCAGGTTTCAGGACTACATTTCGCCTTAAATTCGTAAGATTAATTGAATGAAAACGTATAATTAATTTAGTTTTGCAATTACATCTTTATATTAAATTTGTATGCTTATGTTGTGTTGGTACTTTTGTTTTGGTTATTTTATACTTTGAAAATTATTTCCTATTCTATCAGGGAGTTTCAGTATAAATAAAGGGTAATCACATTACAAGAACAATATTTTTATGTCCATAGCTAGAACGTAGGCTGTGGCTGCTATTATCACTTAAATGAGTTGCCCATACCAACTACCTTGAACAGGCGCAAACGGATTTTGACGGTTAACTAGTAAATGCATTAGGCAATAAGCAGGAGTGATAGTTGTAGCACGAATGGGTCTATTCGACCGGGGAAGGACCACGCTCTCACAGAATATCAGCGTAAAATGGCATCTTAATGCTGCTGTGTTTTGTATGGTGAGTGTAGCGAACCGGAGACCCTTTTAACTGGAAAAGAGGCATTCCATCTTAGATCTCACGGCTGATAAAGCATGTGCAGTTTGATTCGCAAATCAGGATAGATGTAGATGTCTATGGGCTACAGCAACCACTTAACATCAGGTGAAATGTGTGCTCATTTGTAACGTTTATTCTATAAAAAAATTCCTATCAAATAATCTGTGAAGTTTTGATTCAGTGTATTTCGATATATCCGCGCTTTCATACAAGTGAACAACGTACAGGTGACGTAAGTTAGCATTTTGAGATTACACTCCTTTAAAAAAAAAAGAAATATAGAGTGTAATATTTATTACAAGTCTTCTTCTTCTTTTTTATACCATGCCAATTTAATGAGCTTCTGGGTTATATCATATATACATATCATAGAATATGCTTCATGAAGCTTCATCACACTTGCTCCAGCCATTCCGAAGATTAGCCCGTACACACAGTCAAAAATGTTTAAATTGGTTATTGGTGCCTAAATGGCATGCAAATAACCCTTGAACTCAAAGTCAGTTATTTCGTATTACACACAGACACTTCAATTTTATTTATATATACGTACACAAATTAGCTTTTTGCACCGCGATGTTACCCTCGTTCACGATTCAGCGTTCAGACAGTCATGCCCACACTTAATATAAGATTGCATAATACGGTGATCTCAAACTATCGCATGGAAACTTTTTCATGTATCGGAATGATCCTTATCAGCAGATTTTAAGTTGAGAATGGTGAAAATCGCTCTAACAATATGCCTCTTCATACTCCCGTGGATTTATCATACTTCTTCAATGAATTCAATGAATACGTAGTCACCGTGCTCAATCCCTTTTTCCTTCAAAAATCCTCAAAGTATAAGTAAGTGTAATAAACATGGAACTCTAATTTTTCTATTCATAGTCCTTTCTTTTATAACTATTCTTCTTTCCTCAACTGTCATCGGCTTGTGTCTTTTATTTTTATTTTACTTTTTAAATTACTGTGTAATTTATGTGTCCCTTCTTTCCGTTCGTTGTGAACAACTATTAGATTAGATTTACTTAAAATTTACTCTCAGTAAGTTTTAAGACAATCTACGCGTTAGATAAAAAGTTTTTTACAAACTGTAATTCTAGTGTTGTACTCTATTCTATTTCACTCTCTTAGAGGTTGAATTTTCCAAAATCCTTTCTTAGAGGATGATTACGTCATAGTAGTCGTCGAGGCAGTTACTAACTAAATTTTAGATTTTACAGTGAATCCCAGTCTGTGAATTACTCTTTCATTATCTAAAATAAATAAATTGCACGTAAAAAAATCGAGATTTGGGACAATTTGTAACGTGGTAGAGCCACGTTGCAGCTATATTATGGTTGCAGGACGAATGAGTCCGCTCGCACAAAATACCAGCGTGAAGTAGTCATTTAATGCTGCTGTATTTCGTATGGTGAAAAGAACCGAGAACCTTTCTACTAAAAACGAGTCATTCCATCATAGTTCTCAGGAGTTTCAACACATTCAGTATTTCGATGCATGATCGAGGATATATGTATATATCTACGGATCACACATATCATCCGGTGGAATGTGTGCTTGCAGAGGAAAATATGTTCTGCAAATGTTACTTTGTTATAGCAAACAATTGTTTGTACATTTACTACAACTTATTTCTGATTTTATCTTACACTTGCTCTGTGAACCTTGTTTTTTTTTTTGCTAAATTTCATTATTTTATGTAATTGAAATTTCAAACAGTCTTACCGCCCGTTGATAGTAAAAGACTGCAATTGTGTGCAATGAGGGCATCCACGACTTTTTCTGCCACCAGGGCGGCGCCACTTTCGAGTGAGGTAAAATATTTGACAGATTTCATAGTGGGGACGATAATTTCTTAGGAAAATGTAATCTTTAAGCTTTCTTTCTGTATTATTAGTTATATTTTATATTAATTACATTAGAAATGAATAAACTAAACTATAAATATAACTAAATGACGACTTTAAAAAAAAGAGTTATAATGTGCAAAAAATTAAAAATCAAACCACTGACGCATTGTGTTGTGTATTAATATAATACTCTAGACAATGATAAACTATTATTTCAAACTAATTTCTCAATTAAATGACACTGTGTAACAAAAATCTTTACCTCAGTCGCTAGTAGCGACATCTGGTGAATGGAAGATTATTAGCCCTCATTGACTTCAAACAAAGCTATAAGTGCATTTCCACCTCTGAGGACTAAAATGGAGTTTCCCATAGCCTGTAATAGTTCTGGTGCTCTAAAGCCTTCAGACCGGAACATAACAGTGCAAGCAATGCTATTTGAGGGCCGAAATGGTACCTGCCCAGACGAACTTCTTTGCAGAAATCAAGCCCTAAAACCTGGTAAATGATAATCATGACAGGTGAATTTGCCAGTATCAAAGTATGTAACATAAATGGTAAGATTAATTGCTTTGACATAGATGCGTAAGCTTTTTTACGCCTCTAAGGAACTCCAGGCTTCTTATTTATTTTTAACTAAGTATTTTAAAAATCATTTCACTCTAGCCATTCCTAACTAAAAGGCCATGACAGACAGAGAGACGGATGGATGGATAAATAAATGTAACTTTTGACCAAAAGTAAAACTTGACTTCAAATTGCTAAAATAGAAATTATTTATTTGCGTATTATAGGAGTGAATTTTTTTCTCCTGATTTATAAGGTAGGCCCATATACATTTGGAGAAATTAGACGTCGAAGGATAACCTATTTAATAAAAAAGAATCATCAACATTGGTTCACAATATGCGAAGATATCGCGTGACATACATACAAACAAATATACACTCGAATTGAGAACCTCCTCTTTTCTGAAGCCGGTTAAAAAGCGACCTTTTAAGGGTTTTGTTTTATCCTTTTGAGATATGGAACCCTGAGTCCTTAAAAAGTTTTTAAATTTAGATTTCTGAATCCACTTTTGAACCTCCGTTTTGAAGTAATTTTTAATATACTACTACTAAGTTGGCATAAATACTTAAACATAAATAAGAAAAAAATTCAGAAAACTACTATACTTATTAGATCGAGAGAAAATAGAACCTTTAAGGTTTCAATCGTTTAACAAAGATAGAATAACTTAACTAAATTAACAAGTACCTAGATTTTATAATATGTATTTTGGCTGATAGACTGGCCAGGTCCATATTATCCTTGATTAAGAATCAAATTGAAAATAGGTTGTCACTCCTGAGGACTAAGATGGATGAAATTCCAGTAAAAAGTACTCACCATACAAAACTCATCAGCATTAGGCTGCTATTTTACCCTGGTATTCTGTGAAAGCGTGGTCCTATCCCAGTCGAGCCAACCAATTCATGCTATATCCATATTATAGCAATAGCGTTGTTTTGCCACGAACTCAACAACGTACTCACTAAATCCACATATTTCGTGATAAGTCCGCTATTAGATTACAAACAATATCGCTATCGTTAAAAGCCACTGGAAACCAAAGTTAATCGTAGCTTACTGTTAGTTTATGTGCAGTTGCCCTTATGCACTTCGCGGTAAAGTTTGAAATAATCGTAAACTGACCGAGTTTGATGATGTCTAATAAACAGATTGACACAACTTGAAAGCGTCTAAAAGTTGTCGTCAGCTGAGTATTTAAGTATACATACATATATCACTTGAGTAGTATATTAATGCCTCATTGGTCTAGTGGTCACAAACGAGACTGCTGATCGGTTTGAATCCCTGGTCAAGACAAAATAACTTATTGGGCTTTTCTGCCAATAAATTCTCGGTAACAGCCTGTAGCTACTAAGATGGCGGTGTTTCACCCCCGTGCCTCGAAAAGCACGTAAAGCCGTTGGTCCTGCGCTTAATTTCACTCCAGTCGCGTCGATCACATAGTCCCATTGGACTATGAGAGGGCGTAGAGAGTGCACTTGGGCACTATTATCCTGTCTGTCTGAAACTGGCCCCCATGACCTAAATTCGGTCTGGAGGACATTATTATTACTATTATTTAAGTTTTTTTATAGGATAGGGTGAAGAATAAGATGGAATGCCTCTTTTCCAATAAAATGAATCTCCGGTTCTCTACACTCACCATGCGAAACAGTAGTGTCAAGCTGCTATTTTACGCAGGTATTCTGTGAGAGCGTGGTCCTTCCCCGGTCGAGCCGACCCATTCGTGCTACAACTATACTACTAATATAGCTGCAGCATGGCTCTACGACGTAAAATAATATACATAATATTAAATATTGAATGTTTTAAACAGAATTTTAATAAATTTAGAGATTTTTAGAGACAATTTATGCGTTTACTAATACCATAATACTCAATATTCCAAATTAATTTTTTATTGTTAAAAATATAATTTCTATGACATTTTTAAATGACTTTATAATGAATTTAATTATTATTTATTAATAATAATTATGAAGCTTCACAATATCATATCAAGAAATAAAACGTGACCACAAAATTAAGATGATGCCAAACGTCCACGTACACATCTATGAAAGCCACATATTGTGTTCTATCTAAGCTTTCTCACAATCGTCCCTTTACAGCCATTTCACAAAAATATTTAATAAACCTCTGATCGCTCCTGTCACTTTGTATAATAAAATAAAAGTACCTAAATTTATTGAATTAATATTGGTATGGATGAATTAATATCGTAGGTTATAGTGGCTTTAATGTTTACGAAAACTTATGCCTGCAACTGCAAAATTTGGTAACGATCAACTGAATTATTACCACAATCAATTTGCAAACTTTAATGCTGCTTTGCTGTGCTAAGTCTACGTTGTTTGTGAAAGTTAAAGTTTCCTGCGCTGCTGTTACGAATTTCATGTTCATTTTGCGAATATGTTTCATGCAGGTTTCGTAAAAGATGATTGTGGAAAAAGTCAGAAAGATTTTAAAACCTCCTATGCATGTGGGATTTTGATAAATACTATACAGACCTGTATCGGGTACCACAGTATCAGAGGCGCGAGACAACTGGTCCTGCGCCCGCCAATCCACATATCAAGATTATTATGACAGATAAATCTTTAAATAGGATGAAATATGACCAAGAAGCTCATTAAACTGGTATGGGCTTAAAAAGAGGATGAAGAAGATTTAAAATGAATATTACAGTTTGTATTTCTTTTTCACCTGTACGGTGCTCACTTGTATGAAAGCACGGATGTATATAAAAACACTGAACAAATTATTTGAAATATATTTTTATAGAAGGGTGACAAATGAGCACACAGTCCACCTGATGAAAAGTGGTTGCTGTGGCCCATATAAATCTACATCTATCCTCGTTTGCGAATCAAAATGCAGATGCGTTATCACCCGTGAGGATAAAGATGTAGATTGTAAGTGACTACCGCCGCCCATAAACAACTGCAACACTAGGGGAACCAGGGGAATCGCAGATGCCTAGCCGGCCTTTTAAAAAGGAGTTGGCTCTTTTCTTGAAGGTCCCTTAGTCGTATCAGTCCGGAAAAATCGCTGGTGGTAATCGATTCCACAAAGAAGTTGTGCGAGGAAGAAAACATCTAAGTCGGACATTGGTGGATCATCAATCATCCAGATGTTATGGATGGTATCGGGAGCTCTGTCGCGATGTCCGATGGTGAAATTGAGCGGTTGGAATTAATCAAAACAATTCAAGAGCACTCCCCGTGGTACATGCGATAAAATACGAAAAGATATGCAACATTTCAAAGCAGTGCCAGTGAGTCAAGCCGATCGGAAAGAAATCGGTCGTCGACGATTCGAACCGCTCTGCATTGGATGCGGTCAAGTGGAAAGAGCTGGCACTGGAGAGCCCTTACCCACAGATTGGAACAGTATTCCATGTGAGGCCGAAATTGTGTCTTGTAAAGTTGCAGGCGGTGTGCCGGCATGAAATACTGTCCCGTTCTGCTGAGCACGTTAAGCTTTTAAGAAGTCAATTTGGCCTTCTTTTACCAAGTGACCACGAAACTGCACGTCACTAGATATATCAACGCCGTGGATTCTGATACTGGCTGAGGCAATAAGGATAGTGTCTTGAAACTGAGGATATACGACAAAGGGTTTCCTTTATCGCGCAAACCTGTGTCTTGTGGGGATTGAACTGGAATAGATTAAGTCGCCCCTAATCAGAGACTTTGTTCAACAAAGTCTTGACTTTAGACACAAGTTTGTTCCGGTATTCGGCGACGTTTTCCCGAGAAATACTGGCACGGCCGGTGTATAGAGCATCACCATTGCTGTCGTCTGCATAGCAATGTATGTTACCGGTTTGCAACATATAATTGAAATGCAGAATAAACAGCGTTGGTGATAGCACGCAGCCTTGTGGAAAACCAGCATTAATAGGCTTGTAATCGGAGCACGCACCGTCTACTACGACTTTGATGCTCCGATGAGCTAGAAAACTGGTGATCCAATTGCACAAATTCTCGGGAAGCCTATAGGAAAGAAGCTTCGAATGAAGCGCTTTGTGCCAGACCCGATCGAAGGCCTTCGCTATGTACAAACTAACGGTCAATGCCTCCCCCTTGGACTTGATTGCCTGCGCCTATCTAAGTATTAAGTAAACAAGAAGATCACCAGCTAAATGACCCTGACGGAAACCGTACTTGCAGTCACTAATTAGCTGCTGTTCCTCAAGGTACCGCTTGAGCTGGCAGTTAATAATGGACTCCATTATTTTCGAGAACAAAGAAGTGGTGGCGATAGGCCTGTAATTGGATGGATCAGAGCGGTTACCTTTTTAGAGATCAGGTGCACGAAAGCTGTCTTCTATGATTTCGGGACTACGCCTAGGGAGTAGGAGTACAGAGTAAAGATGAGTTAGATCCGGTGCCAACTCTGGAGCACACGCCCTCAGCACAGTTGAGGGGATTCCGTCAAGCCCACTCGACTTTTGGATGTCCAGGGAGTGGAGTGCTTTGCAAACCAAGCGCTGTGAGAACCGCACATCTTGTATAGAGCACTCACACCGCTGGGTGGTCAGCGGTGTGTTCCGCTCGTCATGAAGAGTCGAGTAGCATGCAAAAAGGGAGTCTAAAAGGTCGGCTTTCTCTTTTGCGGCGTGAGCCAGTGAGTCGTCCTGCCTGTGCAGAGATGGTAGTGGTGGCGTACAGAAATTCCCTACAGACAGCCTTGGCGAGAGACCAGAATGCACCGGTTCCAGAAGGAAGGCGAACTATTTTCTCACCAATTCTGCATATGTGCTCTGACTTTTCTCGGCAGTAACTCTTTTGAAGGACCTGGAGGCGAAGTTTTACTTTTTTTAAGGACGCTGTTGTTTACACCCCGAGCCGCCAAAGTCCCAGCCTAGACCTAATAACACTCCTGCTTACTGTGTAATGCATGTACCGTCAAAATCCGTTTGCGCCTGTTCAAGGTAGTTGGTATGGGCAACTCTTATAAGTGATCACAGCTGGCATCTACATACGTTTCAGCTGTGGATATAAAGATGTTGTTCGTGTAGTGTGGTAATCACACTTTATTTATTTACTTTACTTTATTTATAATGAAAATCCCTAGTAGAAATGGAAATAATTTTTAAAGTATAAAATAAAGCCAACAAAAGTACCAACGCAACATAAGTATACAAATTTAATATAAAATGTAATTACACAATTAATTTTACGTATTCATTCAATTAATCTTATGAATTTAAGGCGAAATTCAGTACTACTGAAACCTGATGAATTCAAATATTGCTCTTTTATTTAATTTAAATTAACAGTTTTATTACAAGCCGAAAGATAAAAGGCAGCATTTTAATTATTTTTAGAGTTAAATAATAGGAGTAAGTCTTAATTAAAGTTTAAGTTTGACTAACGATATAATATAAGGTTAAAAGGTTGACTGGTAGAGAATATCTCCGGCATTAAGTCTGCTTATACATAATATCGTATGAACTTTAAATAAATCATATAATAACCAATTTGTTAAGTGAACTTCACAGTGAAAGTGTTAAAATATAATAAAATAAAATAATTTTACGCGTTTTATGTTCTCCTTGTATGATAGTTTAAGTTTTTATATTTAATTTGAACAGCCACTATACGCAAACAAATTAAAACAAACATATGAAAGAACTAGTACACAACTCGAATGAGTAGGGACATATGTTAGTGCTATGGCTGCATTGAACAGTCTGAGACAAGCACTGGCTTACTCTCAAATATTCTAAATTTAGTTATGTGGTGTATTGTTCAGGGGTCACGGACTCGTATGTTTGTGAAGTTTGCAATATCTACGAGTCATAGTTTATGTGGTTAATATTGCTCGTTTCAGCAAAACTATGCCCTGTGTGATATTTCTTTATTACCCGACTGCGGTAGAAAAAGCAGAATACTCTATTGACTGGTATTTCTGCGAGAAAAAATATATATACCGATTATATTTTCGCCCCGCGATGTTACCCTCGTTCATGATGTAGCGTTCAGACAGTCATGCCCAGACTTAATATAAGATCGCATAATACGGAGATCTCAAACTATCGCACGGAATGTTTATCATATTTCGGAATGATCATTATCAAAGATATAAATTTAGACCAAGTCTTTTCGAATAGTAACGACCGCTCTAACAGTCTGCCTCTTTGTACTCCCGTAGATTCATCATACTCCTTCAATGAATCATATTCTATTATATCTGTACGCTTGTGGAACTTCTTCTCTCTAGGTATTCACCGTGCTCAATCCCTTTTCCCCTAAAAATCCTCAAAGCTTATTACATGGAACTCTAATATTTCTTATCATAATCCTTTCTTTTATAACTATTCTTCTTTCCTCAACTGTCATCGGCTTGTGTCTTTTATTTCTATTTTATTTTTTACATTAACTATCATTTATGTACACCTCCCTCCTAACCATTCGTTGTGAACAATTCTTTACGTAAAAAGGCAACCTGGAAAAAAACGCTTCTACAGCGATTTGCCTGCATTAATATCTTTATTTAATTTATTTTACTTTATTTTTGTTTCAATGTCTATTGGTTAACTATAAAAAATGCGATGACTAATTGAAAACTGTATCAAAATAGCTCATAATTTAATAACAGCTTTCATCTCTACCTTCCCGCTTAGGGGTGTAGTATCCCAAATTATTAAACTCATGTTATACCAATGAAAAGCCTTTATTAGTATTTTCAAAGATTTGATTAAAACAACATCAAAAATTAATAATAAGATGGCAGAATTTCCAATATTCTTTCATTTTTATTTTAGGGTTAGAATTGTCAAAAATATGTTGTTTTGCAAACTCGTAAAATACGATTTTATTTATTTACAGAGTACTATCCATAGATGATTTCGATAGGAGGCTCACTGAAGATTTCCAGTCAAACATTAAGTTTTTCTGGAAAACCATCAAAACAGCCAGAGGAAAAACTTCTAACTCGGAGCTGAGTACAATCAGGAGTCAAGATGGGAGCATTATAAAAGGAGAAGAATGTGTGTTAAAGAGATGGAAAGAGTATTTTGAAAGTTTGTTTGAAAGAGAGGAAGTGCAGGTACAGCATCTGCCATCTTCCACGGAAACTAATATAAATGTTGATGAAAATGAGATAAGCATGGATGAAATAGTGAAAGCGTTGAAAAGTATGAGATTTGGTAAGGCTGCAGGGTATGACAGGATTACCGTCGAGATGCTAAGGGCTGGACAGGGCCTGGTGGCTAGTCAGCTGTACCGCCTTTTCAATCTGTGCTGGCGAAATGGGCTAGTACCGGGAGACTGGTGCAAAGCCGTAATCGTGCCATTGTATAAGGGAAAAGGTTCACGGCAGGACTGCATAAATTACCGTGGTATAAGCCTTCTTAGCGTTGTCGGTAAATTGTATGCGAAAGTGTTGATTGAAAGGGTTGTGAATGAAACAGACGAGAAAGTATGGGATGCACAAGCGGGATTTAGAAAGGGAATGGGATGTACGGATCAGGTCTTTTCCTTGCGGTGCATAGCCGAAAAGTGTTTGGCTAAAAACAAGAAAGTCTACTGCGCCTTTGTAGATCTAGAAAAGGCCTATGATAGAGTGGTGAGGAATGAATTGTGGTCAGCACTGTCCATGAACGGTATGAGCAGTATCCTCATACGAGCATTGCAATCTCTTTATAGGGATTCTAGTGGTTGTGTAAGGATAAATGGGGCATATACTGAATGGTTTAATATCGAAAAAGGTGTTAGACAGGGATGTGTAGCGTCATTGTGGCTGTTTAATCTGTTCATGGACAATTGTTTGACAGATTTAAAAGAGAATGAAAGTGGGTTGAGAATGAATGAGTTACTCGTCAAATGTTTTCTCTATGCTGATGACCAAGTATTACTTGCGTCTTCGGCCGAGGAGTTGCAGGAAATGGTAACTGCTATGAGTGGAGCTTTTGTTAGAAAGGGAATGAAGATGAATGTAAGGAAGACGAAAGTGATGGTGTTTGAAAAAAATGAGGCAGTGACAGACTGCAATATCGTGATTGAAGATGAACAAATTGAACAGGTGAAAGAGTTTGTGTATCTGGGGTCAAAGTTTACAAGAGATGGTAAGTGTGAGAGTGATATCGAAAGAAGAGTGAATGCAGGAAACATGGTGAATGGAGCTCTGCACTCCTTTATGAGCAGTCGGAAGGTGTCTAACAAGGCTCGATTGGCTGTGTATGAGGGGGTGTTGGTTCCGACACTCATGTACGGAAGTGAAAGTTGGGTATAGCAGAAGAAACATGAAAGCAGAATAAATGCAGTTGAGATGAGAGCATTAAGAAGTATTATAGGAGTTAAACTGAGTGACAGGATAAGAAATAGTGAGATAAGGAAACGTTGTGGTCTGAAAGAAGATGTAGTGACAAAAATTGAGAAAGGTATGCTGAGATGGTTTGGCCACGTCGAGAGAATGAATGAAGAACGATTGACGAAAAAAGTATATAAGGCGAGTGTGAATGAAAGTGTTGGAAGGGGTAGACCTAGGCGGACATTTCTAGACCAAATTAGGGACGTCTTGAAAAAAGGCCAGGTTGAGAGTACCCTAAACCGTAGAGCATGTATGAAGGGAATAATGAAAGTGGACGAAGCGAAACAAGTATGTAAGGATCGTAGCAAGTGGAAAGAAGTGGTCTCTGCCTACCCCTACGGGAAATAGGCGTGATTATATGTATGTATGTACTATCCATTAATTTGAAGTCAATCTAGGCGTTAAATAAAAAGTTTTTACAAAATGTAATTCTATTTTTGTATTCTGTTCTATTTCACTCTCTTATAGGTTGAATTTTCCAAAATCCTTTCTTAGTTGATTATAACGTCATAAAAGGCAGTTACTAACTAAATTAATAAACGAACGCTGCAGCTATATTACAGTTGCAACACGAATGAATTCGCTCTCACAAAATACCAGTGTGAAATAGTAACTTAATGCTGCTGTGTCTCGTATGGTGAAAAGAATCGAGAAACTTCTACTAAAAACGAGATATTCCGTCTTCACATCTATTCTCAGAAGTTTCAACGCATTCTGTATTTTGATTTTTGACCGAGGATATATGTACTTGTATATGTTTATGGAACACAGGTACCTCACGGTTGTATATATCTACAGATCTCACATATCATCAGGTGGAATGTGTGCTTGCAGAGGAAAATATGATCTGCAAATTATTTATTAAATATTTACTACAAATTAACAAATTTTTGACTTTATCATACACTTGCTCTGTGAACCTTGTTTTTTTGCTAAATTTCATTATTTTATATGATTGAAATGACAAACAATCTTGCCGCCTATTTGACAGTAAAAGTAAGAGACAGTCAATGGACACCTGCAATTGACTTCCAACAAAACTATAAGTGCATTTTCACCTCTGAGGAATAAAATGGATTTTCCCATAGCCTGTAATAATTCTGGTGCTCTAAAGCCTTCAGACCGGAACATAACAGTGCAAGCAATGCTATTTGAGGGCCGAAATGGTACCTGCCCAGACGAACTTCTTTGCAGAAATCAAGCCCTAAAACCTGGTTAATGATAATCATGACAGGTGAATTTGTCAGTATCGAAGTGTGTGACATAAGATCGGTAAGATTATTTACTTTGATTTAGAAGCGTGAACTTTTTTACGCCTCTGAGGAACTGCATACTTTTTATATATTTATTACTAAGAATTTAAATTAATTTCACTCTACCCGTTCCTAACAAAAAGGTCATGACAGACAGAGAGACGGATGGATGGATAAATAATTATAACTTGTAGTGTTATGCTACTTACATATCATTTTACACTATTTTTTCCATTCTGTTTTTGATTTTCTGCATTCATATTTTGCATCACTTTTCACGCTATCAGTTATGCTACTTACATATCATTTTACACTATTTTTCTATTTTTTTTTTGATTTTCTGCATTTATATTTTGCATCACCTTTATTTCCATAGGATCCTGTAACGTTTTTACACAATAACAAATAATTTTCACTTCGTATTTTCACGCTATCAGCACCGTTTAAATCGCTGTCAATGGAGTCTTACCTTTTTCTATCTTTTATTGAGTTCTCCGTAACTCTGTAATTTCAGGTTTCGTGCGCGCTGCCGTTTTTCCTATATGAATAATATCTCATTTCTTACTTAAATGTAACTGTTTTTCAATTATATACCTAAAACCAAAAATTCATATTTTTGACAACCATTATTTATATGGTTGTTATGGTAACTTTTATTCAAATTCGTCACTGGTTTGATGTTTTTAGTCCATATTTTCACATAAATACTCTTTCGCTCTAGGTCATTTACAATAAATTTCCTTTTAATTTAAATAATTTCTCGTTCTCTCTAAAACGGTATAAAAGCCGAACAATCGGAGAATACAGGGAGTCTCGCTTCAGTTCTACTAAAGGCCTTATCCCGGGGCCGCATTGCCCCGGGATCCTGCAAGCCTCCATCTACATTTTGAAGTCGTCGACGTAGTCTACTTCAAGCGCGGGGCCACACTACTCCGGGCGCTACGACTGCTTGATCCAGGCGCTGAGTGCACCTACTGCCCGTGCTAACTTTGGGCGCTACGACTGCTTGCTCCAGGCGCTGAGTGCACCTACTGCCCGCGCTACCTTTGGGCGCTACGACTGCTTGCTCCAGGCGCTGAGCGCACCTACTCCAGGCGCTACGTGCGCCGGCTCCGGACGCTGAGTGTGCATAGACCAGACGCTGCGTGCCGTCGCCGCCAGGAAACTTCAAGCTCCGCGTGTGCCTACTACTACTCCAAGCGCAGCGTGTGTCACTTCGACCTTTAGGCTCCACTACAACACTATATTCTCCTATTCTCCTATCTTTATTTTTTTTAATCTAATTGTAATCTCACTTCATCCATCATCATCATCATATTTCATTCTTTTATAAAATTATAAATACCTTTTCAAAAATTTAAATATATTATTTTCTTGTTCTACTTTTGTTGTTTTGTTGTTCTGAGGTTAGGTTCTATTTTTTTTTAATTGTCGCTTCACGACAAACTTTTGACCAAAAGTAAAACCTGACTTCAAATTGCTTAAATATAAATTATTTATTTGCGTATTATAGGAGTAAATTTTTTTCTCTTGGTTTATAAGGTGGGCCCATGTGCATTTGGAGAAATTAGTGGTTGAAGTATAACCTATTTAATAAAAAAGAATCATCAACATTGGTTCACAATATGCGAAGATATCGCGTGACATACATACGAAAAAAATACACTCGAATTGAGAACCTCCTCTTTTTTGAAGCCGGTTAAAAAGCAACCCTTTAAGGGTTTTGTTTTATCCTTTTGAGATATAGAACCCTGAATCCTTAAAAAGTTTTTAAATTTAGATTTCTGAATCTACTTTTGAACCTCCGTTTTGAAGTAATTTTTAATATACTACTACTAAGTTGGCATAAATACTTAAAAATAAATAAGAAAAAAATTCAGAAAACTCCTATAGTTATTAGATCTGCTAGTGAAGATAAAAAGATGCACAATTATTTTAATAAAATTGAACCTTTAAGGTTTCAATCGTTTAACAACGATAGAATAACGTAATTAAATAACAAGTACCTAGATTTTATAATATTATGTATTCTAGCCGAGAGACTGGCCAGGTCCATATTATCCTCGATTAAAAATCAAATTGAAAATATGTTGTCTACCCTGAGGACTAAGATGGGTGAAATTCCAGTAAAAAGTATTCACCATACAAAACTCATCAGAATTAGGCTGCTATTTCACGCTGGTATTCTGTGAAAGCGTGGTCCTATCCCAGTCGAGCCAACCAATTCATGCTATATCCATATTATAGCAATAGCGTTGTTTTGCCACGAACTAAACAACAGCTCTATAAAATTAGCAGTGAAAAGTCAACAGAAACCTTAAAATTGTGTCTAGGAATTTGTAGCTAATTTGTTGCTAATTAGTTGCTAAAATCGCGATTTTGTTGCTCCAACCGATTTTGAGAAATTTGGTTTATGGCTATCTTTACATTAAGATAGCAGTAAAATCTTTCAATCAACCACACCGTAGCGGATAAAAAGGGATAATTTGTTGCTAATTAGTTGCTGAAATATAATGCAAAAAAATGTTAAAAAATTAAAAAATTATAAAAATAAAAATCAAGTGATGTTTTAATACTGATTCAGAAGTTCTAAATTATTGACAATTTTGCTTCTGATTAATAAATAGATCAATAACTTCCAGACAGCCTACAACAACATAAAATCGATCGATAAGTTGTATCAAATAATAAGTTACATATAAATGTGTACATGCTGCCTACACGGAAGATTTAAAAATAGAACAACAGTTATATTGTTGCTGTACAGTTATGGAAGCAGCAAGTCATAAAGAGCCAGAAACAAAATAAAATCAATCTATGAGCTGCACCAAGTTATTAGTTAGTATTTTTTTGTGTACACGCTATACTTACGTAAAAAATTTGAACAAATAAGTTAGCAAAATTTTTGTTGCTGCTCAGGAACGGAAGCAGTAAGTTACAAAGAGCCAGGCAACAAAGTAAAATCGATCAATAAGATGCACCAAGTAATAATAATAATAATTTGTGTACAAGTTATATCGTGAAAATTTTAGGAAAAAATTTAGCAGAATTTTTGTTGCTGGTCAGGAACGAAAGCAGCAACTCATAAAGAGACAGCAACAAAATAAAATCAATCAATAAGCTGCACCACGTTGTAAGTTACGAATTTTTTTTATAGGAGAGGCGGCAACCGAGCATACGGCTCACCTGATGGTTAGTGACTACCGTCGCCCATGAACAACTGCAACACCAGGGGAACCAAGGGAATTGCAGATACGTTGCCGGCCTTTTAAAAAGGAGTAGAGCCAGCACCAAAATAAAATCAATCGATAAGCTGCACCAAGTAATTAGTTAGTAATTATTTGTGTCCATGCTACATTAATATAAAAATTTTAGGAAAAAATAACGTAACGTAACGTAACGTAAACGTGCAAACCTGTTTCTTTTGGGGATTGAACTGGAATAGATTTGGTCGCCCCCAATACGAGACTTTGTTCAACAAAGTCTCGACTTAAGACACAGGTTTGTTCCGGTTTTCGGTGACGTTTTCTCAAAAAATACTGGCACGGCCAGTGAAAAGAGCATCACCATTGCTGTCGTCTGCATAGCAATGTATGTTCCCGTTTTTCAACATATCATTGAAATGCAGAAGAAACAGCGTTTGTATAACAATCGGAGCACGCACCGCCTACAACGACCTTGATGCTCCGATCAGCAAGGAAGCTGGTAATCCAGTTGAACAATTTCTTGGGAAGCCCATAGGAAGGAAGCTTCGAATGAAGCGCTTTGTGCCAGACCCGATCGAAGGCCTTCGCTATGTCCAAACAAACGGCCAATGCCTCCCCCTTGGACTCGATTTCATGCGCTTATCTAGTTTTAAGTAAACATAAAGATCACCAGCTGAGTGACCCTGACGGGAACCGTACTTGCAGTCACTAATTAGCTGCTGCTCTTCAAGTTATCGCTTGAGCTGGCAGTTAATAATGGACTCCATTATTTTCGAGAACAAAGAAGTGGTGGCGATAGGCCTGTAATTGGACGGATCAGAGTGGTTACCATTTTAGGGATCTGGTGCACGAATGTTGTCTTCTTTGATTTGGACTACGCTTTGGGAGTAGGAGTACCGGAAAGACGCGATAGAACGGGTGCCAACTCTGGAGCACAGGTCCTCAGCATAATTGGGGGATTCCGTCAAGCCCACTCGACTTGTGGATGTCCAGGGAGAGGAGTGCTTTGCGAACCGAGCGTTGTGAAAACCGCACATCCGGCATAGAGCACTCACACAGCTGCGTGGTCGGTGGTGTGTTCCCCTCGTCATGAAGAGTCGAGTCGGATGCAAAAAGGGAGCCTAAAAGGTCGGCTTTCTCTTTTGTGGCGTAAGCCAGTGAGTCGTCTTCCCTGTGCAGATATAGTAGTGATGGCCGAACAGAAATTCCCTTGGACAGCCTTGGCGAGAGACCAGAATGCACGGGTTCCCGAAGGAAGCCGAACTAGTTCCTCGCCAATTCTGCTTATGTGCTCTGACTTTCCTTGGCAATAACTCTTTTGAAGGACCTGGAGGCGTAGTTTTACTTTTTTTAAGCACGCTGGTGTTTACACCCTGAGTCGCCGAAGTCCCAGCTCAGACCTAATATCACTCCTGCTTACTGCGTAATGCATTTACTAGTTAACCGTCAAAATCCGTTTACGCCTGTTCACGGTAGTTGGTATGGGCAACTCTTATAAGTGATCACAGCTGGCATCTACATACGTTCCAGCTGTGGATATAAAGATGTTGTTTGTGTAGTGTGATTACCCTTTATTTATAATGAAAATCCTTGGTAGAATAGGAAATAATTTTCAAAGTAAAAATAAAACCAACAAAATTATTACTTTTGTACAAACACAACATAAGTATACAATTTTAATATAAAATGTAATTACACAACTTAATTAATTTTACGTTTTCATTCCATTAATCTTATGAATTCAAGGCGAAATAAAGTTCTGAAACCTGATGAATTCAAATATTGCTCTTTTATTTAATTTAAATTAACAGTTATATTACATGCCGAAAGTTAAAAGGCAACATTTTAATTATTTACAGAGTTAATTAATAGGAATAAGTCTTAATTAAAATTTAAGTTTGACATACGATATAATTTAAGGTTAAAAGGTTGACTGGTAGAGAATATCTCCGGCATTAAGTCCGCTTATACCTCATATCGTATGAAGTTTAAATTAATCATATAATAACCAATTTGTCACGTGCTTTTCACAGTGAAAGTGTGAAAATATAACATAATAAAACAATTTTATGCGTTTTATGTTCTCCTTGTATGATAGTTTTAGTTTTAATATTAAATTTGAACAGCCACTATTCGCAAACAAATTAAAACAAACATATGAAAGAACTAGTACATAACTCGAATGAGTAGGGACTTGTGTTATTACTATGGCTGCATTGAACAGTCTGAGACAAGCACTGGCTTACTCTCAAATATTCTTAACTTAGTTATGTGGTGTATTGTTCAGGGGTCACCGACTCGTGTGTTTGTGAAGTTTGCAATATCTACGAGTCATAGTTTATGTGGTTAATATTGCTCGTTTCAGCAAAGCTATGCCCTGTGTGATATTCTTTTTTTACCCGACTGCGGTAGAAAAAGCAGAATACTCTTATGACTGGTATTTCTGCGAAAAAAAATATATATACCGATTATGTTTTCGCCCCGCGATGTTACCCTCGTTCATGATGTAGCGTTCAGACAGTCATGCCCACACTTAATATAAGATCGCATAATGCTGTGGTCTCAAACTATCGCACGGAATGTTTATCATATTTCGGAATGATCATTATCAAAGATATAAGGTTAGACCAAGTCTTTTCGGACAGTGACAACCGCTCTAACAGTCTGCCTCTTTGTACTCCCGTAGATTCATCATACTCCTTCAATGAATCATAAAAACATAAACACTCACGCCTGTCACCCAGAGGGGTAGGCAAAGACTATGGAATTCTATTTGGCACGATCCTGACACACCTCTCTCGCTTCCTCCACATCCATATACCTACGCATACACGCTCGTCGGTTAAAGGTACTCTTAATTTGGCCCATTTTCAATATTTCGCCAATTTGGTCGATAAACTTTCGCCTAGGGCGACCCTTTCTGACTCTGCCATTACCTCTGCAACATAAATTTGCTTTGTCACTCTTTCCTCATTCATTCTTTCTACATGACCAAACCACCGAAGCATTCCTTTCTTAATCCTAGTCACAACATCATCTTGCAAGCCACATATTTCTCTTATCACACTATTTCTCACCCTGTCATTCAGATTCAGCCCTAGCATACTACGTAATGACCGCATTTCTACAGCATTTATTCTACTCTCGTGCTTCTTCTGCCACACCCAACTTTCACTACCATACATTAAAGTAGGCACCAACACAGCATTGTGAATTGCCAAACGTGCCTTTTTGGACACATTCTGACTTTTCACAATAGAGTGTAGAGCCCCATTCAATCTATTTCCTGCATTCACTCGTCGTTCTATATCCTTATCATATCTACCATCCCCGCTAAACACACATCCCAAATACACAAACTCATCTACTTGCTCTACCAACTCCCCTTCTATTCTTATTTCACACATCGTTTTACTTTCTTCTCTTTCAAAAACCATAACTTTCGTCTTACTTGCGTTCACTTTCATTCCCTTTTCTTTTAATGTCCTGTTCAGTAATGTAACCATCATTTGCAACTCGTCTGCCGACGAAGCAAGTATGACTTGATCATCGGCGTACAAAAGGCATTTGACGGTTAACTTACCCATTCTTAACCCGCATTCTTCTACTTTCAAATTTTCCAAACAACTGTCCATAAATAGGTTGAACAGCCACGGGGATGCCACACAGCCCTGTCTGACACCTTTATGGATGCCAAACCAGTCCGAGTAGGCCCCGTTGATCCTGACACAAGCACTAGAGTCCCTATATAGCGACTTCAATGCCTGTATCAAGCCAGCGCTCAACCCAAATGAGTTCAGTGTTTGCCATAACACATCCCTGTCTACTCTGTCATAAGCCTTCTCCAAGTCTATGAACGCACAAAAAACTTTTTGGTTTTTGGCCAAAAACGACTCCGCGATCATTCGCATGGAAAAGACCTGATCCGTACATCCCATTCCCTTTCTAAATCCCGCTTGCACATCCCAAATTTTTCCATCAGTTTCTTTCATAACTCTTTCAATTAATACCTTAGCATACAATTTTCCCACAATGCTAAGAAGGCTGATACCACGGTAGTTTTTACAGTCCTGCTGTGATCCTTTTCCTTTATATATTGGGACTATCACGGATTTGCACCAGTCTCCCGGTACACGCTTAAGTTCCCAACATAAGTTAAACAAGGTGTACAGCAGGTCTGCCACCACTCCTTCTCCAGCCCTTAGCATTTCGAGAGATACTCTATCATAACCGGCTGCCTTACCTGCTTTCATACTTTTCATTGCTTTCATTATTTCATCTATACTTATATCTCTATCTATATCCTCTTCTTCCGAAATTTCTATTTCATTTAATTCAAACGTCTCATCACTCATAAACACGCTTTCAAAGTATTCCTTCCATCTCCTTAAACTCAAAACTTCGTCATTCAGAATACAGCCATTCTGGTCTCGTATAACATTCATTCTAGGCTGTTCTGAATGTCCCCTGGTAGTTCTTACGAGTTTCCAGAACATTTTAATGTTTGCCTGGAAGTTATCCGATATTCTTCTATCATTCTTGTCCGTTCTTTCTTGCTTTTTCCTTTCAACTACTTCTTTTACTCTCTTATTTAGGTGTCTAAAGACTGCCTTTTTCCTTTCAATATCATCATTCATACTGCTAGAATTACTAGCCTTGGTTGCTAGTAAATCTAGCCATGCTTTCTTCTTTGCTTCAACTTCCATCCGTACGTCATCATCCCACCATAACGTGTTAATTTTCCTTTCATTCGTTCTCTTACTGACACCACATACTTCGGTAGCTGCATACACTAAACCTTTCTTGACATTATACCACACAGTCTCCAAGTCTAAATCATTCATACACAATTCAGCCATACCACTTATATTTTCTCTCAATCTATATTTGAACTTCTCTCTCACACCTTCATCTTGTAACCTCTCTGTTCTTATACGCTGTAACGCAGTGGTAGACACAGATGTCCGATGCCTCCAACGTCTGAAAAGACCATTAATTCGGCATTAGACCAAGTAATGATCCGTCCCTACGTTAGAGCCCCGGTAAACCCTTGTATCAATGAATCATATTCTATTATATCTGTACACTTGTGGAACTTCTTCTCTCTAGGTATTCAACATGTTCAATCCCTTTTCCCCTAAAAAATCCTCAAAGCTTATTACATGGAATTCTAATATTTCTATTTATAGTGCTTTCTTTTATAACAATTATTCTTTCCTCAACTGTCATCGGCTTGTGTCTTTTATTGCTATTTTATTTTTTACATGAACTATCATTTATATACACCTCCCTCCTAACCATTCGTTGTGAACAATTCTTTACGTAGGAAGGCGACTAGCCTTTTTTAATATCTTTATTTAATTTATTTTACTTTATTTTTGTTTCAATGTTTATTGGTTAACTATAAAAAATGTGATGACTAATTGAAAACTGTATCAAAATAGCTCATAATTTAGTAACAGCTTTTATCTCTACCTTCCCGCTTAGGGGTGTAGTATCCCAAATTATTAAACTCATGTTATACCAGTGGAATGCTTTTATTAGTATTTTCAAAGATTTAATTAAAATAACATCAAATATTAATAAAAAGATGGCAGAATTTCCAATATTCTTTATTTAATTTTTATTTTAGGGTTAGAATTGTCAAAAATATGTTGTTTTGAAAACTCGTAAAATACGTTTTTACTTATTTTATTTATTAACAAAGTACTATCCGTAAGTTTGAAGTCAATCTACGCGTTAAATAAAAAGTTTTTACAAACTTTTGCACTCGCTTAGGGGTTGAATTTTCCAAAATCCTTTCTTAGTGGATGATTGCGTCATAAAAGACAGTTACTAACTAAATTAATAAAACGAACGCTGCAGCTATATTATAGTTGCAGCACGAATGAATCAGCTCTCAAAAAATACCAGCGTGAAATAGTAACTTAATGCTGCTGTGTCTCGTATGGTGAAAATAATTGAGAAACTTTTTACTAAAAACGAAACATTCCGTCTTCACAGCTATTCTCAGAAGTTTCAAAGCATTCTGTATTTTGATGCATGACCGAGGATATATGTATATGTTTATAGAACACATGTACCTCCAGGTTATATATAACTACGGATCACATATATCATCAGGTGGAATGTGTGCTTGCAGAGGAAAATATGTTCTGCAAATGTTTCTTTGTTATAGCAAACAATTGTTTGTAAATTCCCTACAAATTAACTAATTTCTGATTTTATCCTACTCTTGCTCTGTGAACCTTGTTTTTTTGCTAAATTTCATTATTTTATGTAATTGAAATGTCAAACACTCTTACCACCCGTTTGATAGTAAAAGTAAGAGACAGTCAGTGGACACCTGCAATTGACTTCAAACAAAGATATAAGTTCATTTCCACCTCTGAGGACTAAAATGGAATTTCCCATATCCTGTAATAACACTGGTCATCTAAAACCTACAGACTGGAACACAACAGTGCAAGTAATACTATTTGATACTATCAAGTGTGAACTTTTTTACGCCTCTAAGGAACTCCAGACTATTCATATATTTGTTACTGAATATTTTAAATTAATTTCATTCTACCCTTTCCTAACAATAATTTAAAATTAAAAATTTTGTACAGCCGACTTAGATATAAGTTATTAAGAGTAACTCATAACCTATTGGTCAGACGTTGATAAAATTCACGCGAGATGTACCAGCTTTCAAATAAAGAAAGAAGCGTTGAAATCGGTTCACCCAGTAAAAAGTTATGAATAATAAACTTAAAAAAACGTACAGTCGAATTGATTACCGTCTTTTCCTTGGAAGTCTGTAGAAGAGTGAAATTTATTTGCTATTCTTAGGAGTGAAATTTATTTGCTATTCTTAGGAGTGAAATTTATTTGCTATTCTTAGGAGAGAAATTTATTTGCTATTCTTAGGAGTGAAATTTATTTGCTATTCTTAGGAGTGAAATTTATTTGCTATTTTTAGGAGTGGAAATTAGTAGTTGAAGTATAACCGATTTAATAAAAAATAATCATCGAAATCGGTTTACCTAGTAAAAAGTTATGGTGTATCAGACATAAAAAATGCAGTCGCCTCTTTTTGAAGTCGTAGGAAACGACTGACACAACTTTTAAACGTTTAAAAGTTGTTATCAGCTGAGTTAGTATACGTATTTCAATTAAGTAGTACATGACTGCCTCGTTGGTCCAGTGGTCGTAAAGGCGATTGCTGATCAGGAGGTCCCGGGTTCGAATCCCTGGTCAAATCATTTCATTGGCTTTTCTGTCAAGAAGTTCTCAGTTACAGCCCGGAGCTACGAAGATGGCGGTGTTTCACATCGTGCCTCGGAAAGCACGTAAAACCGTTGGTCTTGCGTCTAATAACTCTTCAGTCGTGTCGATCTCACAGTCCCATCGGACTATGAGAGGGAATAGACAGTGCACATGGGCACTATAATCCTGTCTGTCTGAAACTGGCCCCCGTGACCGCATTTCGGTCTGAAGGACATTATTATTACTATTATTTATTTATACATTGTTCGCTGTTCACTACTGAAAAACTTTTAACCGAATTCAAAAGAACGATCTTGATTTCAATTCGACAGTATTTTTTAGTAGGCATGCTATGAATATTCCCGATTCTAAAGTCAGGACTATAGATCTTCTATACACTATTTTATTCTTTATAGTTCCTCGACGTCGGCTGATACTTATACTTAAAAGATAATTTTATAGAAGTGCATAACAACAATGGTTCGGTTTATAGTACAAGTGTCGATGCAGCTGGGATGGCACTTGGATCACTACAAAGCCCTGGGGCAACTGCACTTCTGATTATAGCCGTGACATATTTATCCAAAATCTCCTTGCGGATGCTTACGCAATATAAATAAAAGTAAAGGCCTATGTACATCCTAATGCTTATTAATGGACTATTCATATTTCTCATGAATCACTGGATATTTCGTCACCCTATTTCAAATCTTATTGTTTAATTTTATAGAAAGACAAGTCTCCTTAGAATGTTTTTCTTCATCGCCAGAAACGTGGTATTGCATGTATTTTGTAGCTATGAAATTGTAAATGGTTTTCAAATGTTAAAGGTTGATAAATTAAATATAAACATTTCTTTATTGCTAACCCGGTTTCAAACTATGTTAGCTCGTATACAGTTAAATGATGATTGATGTGTAGCACGTGCGCTCGCGACACAAGCCACTGCGCCACGGAGCCGTCTATACAAATATATTTTCAGTGTTAATATTTTTTACGATATTAATGTTGGTGCTGTATTGCTGATGTCGTCTTTAAGAGGCGACAGAGGGAAACTGTAAATTGGAACGGGCGGCAGCATATTAGTGAATATTTCGAAATAATAAAACACTAAAGCTGCCAATCGGCATGCCAGGCGTGCAACTATCTCCTCAAGGAGGCAATCTATAAAGGAAGGCTAGGATCAATACCAGAGTAATCAATATGAACCAACGGATCAGTAAGCTAAATTGGCTTTGGGCCGGTTATGTAGCTCGAAAAACCACCTTTTTTATGGAAAAAAAGGACAAACGAACACACAGACCACCTGATGTTAAGTATCTGCTGTGGTTAAAATGGAATGCCTCGTTTCCTGTTAAAAGGGTCTCCGGTTCTCTTCAGTCACCGTACGAAACATAGAAGCATTGAGCTGTTATTTTACGCTGGTATTATCCGAGATCGTGCATCTTCTCCAGTCTAGCTAATCCATTCGTGCTACAACCATAATATAAATGCAGCATGGCTCTACCACGTATAAACTTACCAATGGAGAAAAGGTTCATATGTAGCAGCGTCGTACCTCTGAGTGGAATGTAGAGCGGCCTCCCTCTACACGGAGTGAGTAAGACATGCAAAAAATCGATGGATGCATGTGGACGCGTTTTAGCAGTGAACTAGTGAAAGACTATAATGGTAATACTGATGAATGAATTATTCTTTTTATAATCAAATTGAAAAGCAATTGACGAAAATTTCTAGAAGCAAAATGACGTTAAAAAACCAACGATTTACATCGCTCTCGTACAATTCAAATAACAAGAACATTTGCATTTCACTGAGATTAGTGCAGCTGTTACTAAAGATAAATTTTAAACCTGCAATGTTTTCAGAATAAATCTTTTTTGCTTTATTTTACCATTGTGATTAAGTAATTTAAATTAATTTATAACCTACATTAATAGCAGTGGCAATGCGGCGGCCCATAGCTCGAAAAATCGACAACCGATGGGAAAAAAAGGTTTTTGAGTGGAAGCATCGTACCGGTAGGCGAAATGTAGTGCGAACCCCCACTAGTTGGAGTGGCGAGCTGGTAAGACATGCAGGCATTCGATGGATGCAGGTTGCTCAGGTCTGTGATTTGTGGCATAACTTAGTGGATTCCTATGTTTAGAAGTGGACTTGTGAAAGGCTGTAATGATGATGATGATGATTATTATTAACTGTGATTCCACACTATCACTATTAAAACTGACTCCACTGCGGGACATAGGCCAAACCTACAGATTTACACAAAGTACAGTCCTGAGCCCTTTTTTTCAAACATCGAGCACCTGCGTGCTTGATCAGTTCGCCACTCGTTATATTTAGTTGCATTTTGAAATTAATAACAATAATCTATAAAGCGCCTCTTACATGATGCAAGTTTCTTGCCTGTTGCATACAATAAAATTGAAGCAATAAATTACCTGCATGGTCTAAACAGTACGTAAAATTTTGATCTTTTGCGCAAGTTTTGCTTGCCAAAATTTTCTTGGTGTAAACAGCACATACAAAAATTTCTTAGGCGATTCTTGCATTCAATTAGTTTTCTCTTAATTTGCCAACATGAGTGCAGTAAGTGAAGGTGTGTTAATCGTTGCTGCTCTTCTGAGACACGAAATATTGAGAAATCGTCGTAAACAGAGGTGTTGGATCAAAAAATGGATAGCAAGAAGAGGAGTTCTTGGAGCGTCTAACAATCTTTGTGTAGAATTACAAATAGAAAATGAAGATGACTTTAAGAACATGTTTCGTGTCAACAGAACCCAGTTTTATTATTTATTACATAAAATTGGTTCTTTTGGTACAAAGGCAAAATACAACAATGCGTAATGCTATTCCTGCTCGAACAAAACTAGAAATAGCATTAAAATATTTGGCAACTGGAGATTCGTTTGGTACACTGTCACAATTATTTAGAGTACCTAGGTGTACTATAAGGACATTCTTGGTCGAAGTTCTTGAAGCTATTTACTCTGTATTAGAAGATTTTATAAAGGTGAGTTCGAAATAAAACAGTTTTTATAATAGAATCATATATTTTCAGCAAAATAATTAGAAATTGTGAATAATGCTATATCGAAATTATTGACAGTGGTAGAGCCACGCGGCAGCTTTTGCTGTCGCACGGATGGGCCGGCTCGAACCGGGGTGGTACCACGACCTCACAGAATACCAGCGTGAAGTAGAGGTTTACCTCTGCGTTTTGCTTGGTGAGTGCAGGTGGCCGGAGACCCTTTTTACTGGAAATGAGGCATTCCATCTTAGTCCTCACGGGTGGCAACGCATCTGCATTTTTATTCACAAACGAGGATTGATGTATCCATGGGCCGCAGCAACCACTTACCATCAGGTGGACTGTGTGCTCGTTTGTCACCCTTATCCTATAAAAAAAAGTTAAATGCCGAAAATTACTTTAAGCGGACCAAAATTAATTGTATAAAATTTATAATTACTAATCCTACTATTTACTTATGCCAAAAATGCGGAAGGTTGTTTGGATGTATGGATGTTTGTATATTTATGACTGAAAATGTTAAGGAAAAACAACGGTTAAGAAGTGGCACAGAACAAAGTCATTTTAGGCTTCTGAAAAGATGAATTTCGAGACCCATCCCGCACACAGTCCAGACCTCCTGCGATTTCTTTATCGTTACAGCTACAGTTACAGTTAGATTCTGCTGAACATGGGCCTCCACCATAGATTACCTACCAGCTGAAATAGTTTCCACAGTTGCCACGCATGGAAAGCGGGTTTACGGGTTTATTTATTTTTCGTTATCATTAGGAAGGCGCTGCTACCCATCTCTTGTATTGTTTCACTTAGTCGCTTCTTACGACACCCACGGGATGATATGTGGTTGTATACTCCAACACCGCCTCTACACGGTTTTTGCTTCGTGATTTCTTTATTTGCCCAAAAACCATTCGATAAGAGGTTCAAAAGTTACAGAACGGGAAGATGATGTGATAGCTTTCAACCAGCACGTGAAAAATATGCCCTCGGACCAAGGGTCAATTTGTTTTCAAAATGATTCGAAAAAAATTAAAATGTGTTTAAAATGTAACGGAGGATGCTTTGAAAAGCAGTGAATAAATTAGTTCACATCTACATTGTTTTATTAATGAGTTACGCAAAGCTTTCATTGTATCCCACGTATGTTACATTGTACCTGTCTATTATTCACAGTAAATAAAAAAATAAACAAACTGATACCCAAACATTACTTTCACATCCTAGCCCTGTACAAATTTTTTATTGCAGATAATATAACATAGCCTATATTCTTAGGAATCTATCCAATTTCATATTAATATTGACACTAACATAATATTTGTCGGCACTAACATAATGTGGTGGTTTGATATATGTTTTAACCAATTAAATACTTTCGTTGATTTACATCTTACTTACTTCACTTACTTACTTATATCATTCTTTATCTTCTTCAGACAGACATTCGGTGTAAATGTAATTTTGGCGTAGAAAGCGCAAGTTCTCCAGTTTTAAAATAACATTCTTTTTTGGTATGTTATAGTAGACAATTTACTTTTCTTGGTTCGTATGTGATCTATTCAAACACGGTTCAGTTTTCTAATGAGCATGTGCATGACATGAATAACATATTGGTGCTCTGTCTACAGAAATTTTTTCCGATTCTCTACTGGCTTACACAAACTTTTTGGTCGAGCAATTAAATCAAGGCACTATAAAAAAAATCTAACTATTGTTACAAAAAAAAAACTTATATTAATTAAATCTAAAATTACAACAATGGTAAGGATACGTTTTTGTAAGAGACTATAATTTTTTTTCATCATTACAACCCATCACAAGGTGCCTGTCAAAGATAAGACCTACATAACTATCCTGCGCTACCTGTAGCTCTTGAATTCGATTGACTACATCTATGTCTTATCTGGTCACTAGCGGGTAATAGTCACGTACTACTAACGTGAATGAAGTTGTCACGTTAAACGTTTTCCCCGGTATATTGTCCGTTTTTCCCAGCTATATTGCCAGTCCACATATTTTTATATCGCCACTTTAGCTCACGAACCCGTTTAAAAATGTCGGTTTGTTTCTACTGTTTCAAGCATTACTATTAAATTTTTAATTATAATATTATCATATCATATCATATCAGGAAATAAAACGTGACCACAAAATTAAGGTGATGCTAAATGGTATACATCTATGAAAGCCACATATTGTGTTTTATCTAAGCTTTCTCACAATCGTCTCTTTATAGCCATTTCACAAAAATATTTAATAAACCTATGATCGCTCCTGTTAGTTTGTATAATAACATAAAAGTACCTAAAGATATTGAATTAATATTGGTATGGTTAAATTAATATCGTACGTCATAGTGGCTTTAATGTTTACGAAAACTTGTGCCTGCAACTGCATAATTTGGTAACGACCAACTGAATTATTACCACAATCAATTTGCAAACTTTAATGCTGGTTGACAGTGCTAAGTCTACGTTGTTTTTGAAAGTTAAAATTTTCATGTTCATTTTGCGAATATGTTTCATGCAGGTTTCGTAAAAGATGATTGTGGGAAAATCAGAAAGATTTTAAAACCCCCTATGCATGTGGGATTTTGATAAATACTATACAGACCTGTATCGGGTACCCCAGTATCAGAAGCGCGAGACAACTGGTCCTGCGCCCGCTAATCCACATATCAAGATTATTATGACAGATAAATCTTAAAATAGGATAGAATATGACCTAGAAGCTCATTAAACTGGTATGGGCTTGAAAAGAGGATGAAGAAGATTTATAATAAATATTACACTTTGTATTTCTTTTTCACCTGAACGGTGTTCACTTGTATGAAAGCACGGATGTATCCAAAAGCACTGAATCAAAATTTCACAAATTATTTGATACGGCTTTTTTATAGAATAAGGGTGACACATGAGCACACAGTCCACCTGATGATGAGTGGTTGCTGTGGCCCATATATATCTACATCTATCCTCGTTTGCGAATCAAAATGGACATGCATTGTCACCCGTGAGGACAAAGATGGAATGCCTCTTTTGCAGTAAAAAGGGTCTCCAGTTTTATACACTCATCATTTGAAACACAGCAACATTAAGCTGCCAATTTACGCTGATATACGAGAGCGTGGCCTTCCCTGGTAGAGTCGACCCATTCGCGCTACAACTATACTATTTATATGGCTGCAGAATGGCTGTACCACGTATAGAATTCTTTTTGGGGGCAAACGAGCATGCGGCTCACCTGGTTGTAAGTGAATACCGCCGCCCATGAACAACTGCAACACCAGGGGAACCAGGGGAATCGCAGATGCCTTGCCGGCCTTTTTAAAAGGAGTTGGCTCTTTTCTTGAAGATCCCTAATTCGTAACAGTTCGGAAAAACCGGAGGTGGTAATCGATTCCACAGGGCAGTTGTGCGAGGAATAAAAAATCTTCTAAGTCGCACATTGGTGGTCTACCAATCATCCAGATGGTACGGATGGTATCGCGAGCTCTGTCGCGATGTGCGATGGTGAAATTGAGCGGTCGGAATTAATCCAAACAATTCCTCAGAGCACTCCTCGTGGTACATGTGATAAAATACGCAAAGAGATGCAACATTTCAAAGCAGTGCCAGTGAGTCAAGCCGATCGGAAAGAACTCGGTCGTTGACGATTGAAACCGCTCTACGCTGGATTCTGTCAAGTAGAAGGAGCTGGCACTGAAGAGCCACTACCCAGAGATGGGAACAGTATTCTATGTGAGGCCGAACTTGTAAAATTGCAGGCGCTGTGCCGGCATGAAATACTGTTCCGCTCTGCTGAGCACGTCAAGCTTTAAGAGGTTAATTTGGCCTTCTTTTTCCAAAGGACCACGAAACTGCACGTCACTAGATATATCGACACCGTGGATTCCGATACTGGCTGAAGCAATAAGGGGAGTGCCTCGAAACTAAAGAGATACGAAGAAATTGTTTAGCGGTAAACACGCAAACCTGTGTCTTGTGGGGATTGAATTGGAATAGATTTGGTGGCCCCCAATACGAAACTTTGTTCAACAAAGTCTCGACTTTAGACACAGATTTGTTCCGGTATTCGGCGACGTTTTCCCAAAAAATACTGTCACGGCCAGTGAAAAGAACATCACCATTGCTGTCGTCTGCATAGCAATGTATGTTCCCGTTTTTCAACATATCATTGAAATGCAGAAGAAACAGCGTTTGTATAACAATCGGAGCACGCACCGCCTACAACGACCTTGATGCTCCGATCAGCAAGGAAGCTGGTGATCCAATTGCACAATTTCTTGGGAAGCCCATAGGAAGGAAGCTTCGAATGAAGCGCTTTGTGACAGACCCGATCGAAGGCCTTCGCTATGTCTAAACTAACGGCCCATGCTGCCTCCTTGGACTCGATTTCATGCGCCTATCTAAGTGTTAAGTAAACAAAAAGATCACCATCTGAGTGACCCTGACGGAAACCGTACTTGCAGTCACAAATTAGCTGCTGCTCTTCAAGTTACCGCATGAGCTGGCAGTTAATGATGGACTCCATTACTTTCGAGAACAAAGAGGTGATGGCGATAGGCCTGTTATTGGACGGATCAGAATGGTTACCTTTTTAGGGATCTGGTGCACGAATGCTGTCTTCTTTGATTTGAACTACGCCTTGGGAGTAGGAGTACCGGAAAAGACGCGTTAGAACCGGTGCCAACTCTGGAGCACAGGTCCTCAGCACAATTGGGGGATTCCCTCAAGCCCACACGACTTGTCGATGTCCAGGGAAGCAAAAAAAAAAAAGCACTCCTCGCTTTGCGAACCGAGCGTTGTGAAAACCGCACATCCGGCATAGAGCATTCACACAGTTGGGTGGTCCGTGGTGTGTTCCCTTCGTCATGAAGAGTCGAGTCGGATGCAAAAAGTGTGTCTAAAAGGTCGGCTTTCTCTTTTGTGGCGTAAGCCAGTGAGTCGTCTTCCCTGTGCAGATATGGCAGTGATGGCGTACAGAAATTCCCTTGGACAGCCTTGGTGAGAGACCAGAATGCACGGGTTCCGAAAGGAAGGCGAACTAGTTTCTCGCCAATTCTGCTTACGTGCTCTGACTTGCCTTGGCAATAACTCTTTGGAAGGACCTAGAGGCGTAGTTTTACTTTTTTTTAAGCACGCTGGTGTTTATACCCCGAGCCGCCGAAGCCCCAGCCCAGACCTAATAACACTCCTGATTACTGCGTAATGCATTTACTAGTTAACCGTCAAAATTCGTTTACACCTGTTCACGGTAATTGGTATGGGCAACTCTTATAAGTGATCACAGCTGGCATCTACATACGTTCCAGCTGTGGATATAAAGATGTTGTTCGTGTAGTGTGATGATCCTTTATTTATAACGAAAATCCCTGGTAGAATAGGAAATAATTTCAAAGTAAAATAAAACCAACAAAAGTACTAACACAACATAAGTATACAATTTTAATATAAAATGTAATTACACAATAATTAATTTTACGTTTTCATTCAATTAATCTTATGAATTTAAGGCGAAATGTAGTTCTGAAACCTGATGAATTCAAATATTGCTCTTTTATTTAATTTAAATTATAAGTTATATTACAAGCCGAAAGTTAAAAGGCAACATTTTAAATATTTACAGAGTTAATTAATAAGAGTAAGTCTTAATTAAAATTTAAGTTTGACATACGATATAATATAAGATTAAAAGGTTGACTGGTAGAGAACATCTCCGGCATTAAGTCCGCTTATACCTAATATCGTATGAAGTTTAAATTAATCATATAATAACCAATTTGTCACGTGCACTTCACAGTGAAAGTGTTAAAATATAACATAATAAAACAATTTTATGCGTTTTATGTTCTCCTTGTATGATAGTTTTAGTTTTTATATTAAATTTGAACAGCCACTATACGCAAACAAATTAAAACAAACATATGAAAGAACTAGTACATAACTCGAATGAGTAGGGACTTGTGTTATTACTATGGCTGCATTGAACAGTCTGAGACAAGCACTGACTTACTCTCAAATATTCTAAACTTAGTTATGTGGTGTATTATTCAGGGGTCACCGACTCGTGTGTTTGTGAAGTTTGCAATATCTACGAGTCATAGTTTATGTGGTTAATATTGCTCGTTTCAGCAAAGCTGTGCCCTGTGTGATATTCCTTTATTACCCGACTGCGGCAGAAATAACAGAATACTCTTATGACTGGTATTTCTGCAAAAAATATATATATATACAGATTAGATTTTCGAATGGTGAAAACCGCTCTAACAATATGCCTCTTCATACTGCCGTGGATTTATTATACTTCTTCAATGAATCATATCCTATTATATCTGTACGCTTATGGAACTTCTTCTCTCTAGGTATTCACCGTGCTCAATCCCTTTTCCCGTATAAAATCCTCAAAGCTTATTACATGGAACTCTAATATTTCTATTCATAATCCTTTCTTTTATAACAATTATTCTTTCCTCAACTGTCATCGGCTTGTGTCTTTTATTTCTATTTTATTATTTACATTAACTACAATTTATGTACACCTCCCTCCTAACCATTCGTTGTGAACAATTCTTTACGTAAAAAGACACCCTGAAAAAAAAAACGCTTCTACAGCGATTTGCCTGTTTTAATATCTTTATTTAATTTATTTTACTTTATTTTTGTTTCAATGTCTATTGGTTAACTATAAAAAATGCGATGACTAATTGAAAACTGTATCAAAATAGCTCATAATTTAATAACAGCTTTCATCTCTACCTTCCCGCTTAGGGGTTAGTATCCCAAATTATTAAACTTATGTTATACCAATGGAAAGCCTTTATTAGTATTTTCAAAGATTTAATTAAAACAACACCAAAAATTAATAAAAAGTTGGCAAAATTTCCAATAATCTTTCATTTTTATTTTAGGGTTAGAATTGTCAAAAATATGTTGTTTTGAAAACTCGTAAAATACGTTTTTATTTATTTTATTTATTAACAAAGTATTATCCGTAAGTTTGAAGTCAATCTACGCGTTAAATAAAAAAATTTTACAAACTTTTGCACTCGCTAAGAGGTTGAATTTTCCAAAATCCTTTCTTATTGGATAATTACGTCACAAAAGGCAGTTACTAACTAAATTAATAAAACGAACGCTGCAGCTATATTACAGTTGCAGCATGAATGAATCCTCTCTCACAAAATACCAGCGTGAAATAGTAACTTAATGCTGCTGTGTCTCGTATTGTGAAAAGAATCGAGAAACTTTCTACTAAAAACGAGACATTCCGTCTTCACATCTATTCTCAGAAGTTTCAGCGCATTCTGTATTTTGATGCATGACCGAGGATATATGTATATGTTCATAGAACACCTGTACCTCCAGGTTGTATATATCTACGGATCACACATATCAACAGGTGGAATGTGTGCTTGCAGAGAAAAATATGTTCTGCAAATGTTTCTTTGTTATAGCAAACAATTGTTTGTAAATTTACTAAAAATTAACTAATTTCTGATTTTATCCTACTCTTGCTCTGTGAACCTTGTTTATTTGCTAAATTTCATTATTTTATGTAATTGAAATGTCAAACATTCTTACCGCCCGTTTGATAGTAAAAGTAAGAGACAGTCAATGGACACCTGCAATTCACTTCAAACAAAGCTATAAGTGCATTTCCACCTCTGAGGACTAAAATGGAATTTCCCATAGCCTGTTATAACACTGGTCCTTTAAAACCTACAGACTGGAACACAACAGTGCAAGTAATACTATTTGACGGCAGAAATAGAATGATATTTGCCCAGATGAATTTCTTTGCAGACAACAAGTCCTAAAACCTGGTAAATGATAATGATGACAGGTGAATTAGCCTGCATCGAGGTATGTGACATAAATGGTAAGATTAATTGCTTTGACTATGAAGTGTGAACTTTTTTAAGCCTCTAAGGAACTCCAGACTATTTATATATTTGTTACTGAATATTTTAAATTAATTTCATTCTACCCGTTCCTAACAATAATTTAAAATTAAAAATTTTGTACAGCCGACTTAGATATAAGTTATTAAGAGTAACTCAAAATCTATTGGTCTGACAAAAGTGGCGGCAAAAGAAATTTCACCAGCCCATGTCATCCTGTGGGTGTCGTTAGAGGCGACAGAGAGAAACTGTAACAGGAGATAGACAGCAGCGTCTTCCTGATAACAATTCAGTAATAACAACAAACAAACTGCGTTTAATATTACGCCTGCCTAGGCAACTTCTTCTTCAAAAAACTTCTTTTCAGACATTTCCATTCCATTCCATTTCGTGGAATAATCATCTAATCTTAGATTGAATAGCTGCTAAAATAGCTTAGAACTCCTTCCCTAAAATTCTTTAAAAACTTAGGTCTAAGATGCAGGTTCCAGTAAACCGCAGTTTTAACAGTTCAAAAATGTCAGGTTTGAAATTCACGCGAGATGTACCAGCTTTCAAATAAAGAAAGAATCATTGAAATCGGTTCACCCAGTAAAGAGTTATGAATAATAAACATAAAAAAACGTACAGTCAAATTGAGTACCGTCTCTTTCTTGGAAGTCTGTAGAAAAGGCCATGACAGACAGAGAGACGGATGGATGGGAGAAATAATTATGACTTTTAACAAAAAGTAAAAAAGGACTTCAAATTGCTAAACAAGAAGTAATTTATTTGCTATTTTTAGGAGTGAAATTTATTTGCTATTCTTAGGAGTGGAAATTAGTAGCTTTAATAAAAAATAATCATCGAAATCGGTTCGACATTGTAAAAAGTTATGGTGTTTCAGACACAAAAAATGCAGTCGAATTGAGTACCGCCTCTTTTTTGAAGTCGGTAGGAAACGACTGACACAACTTGTAAACGTCTAAAAGTTGTTATCAGCTGAGTAAGTATACGTATATCACTTAAGTAGTAAATGACTGCCTCGTTGGTCCAGTGGTCGTAAAGGCGATTGCTGATCATGAGGTCCAGGGTTCGAATCCCTGGTCAAATCATTACATTGGCTTTTCTGTCAAGAAATTCTCAGTTACAACCCGGAGCTACGAAGATGGCGGTGTTTTACCACGTGCCTCGGAAAACACGTAAAACCGTTGGTCTTGCGACTAATATCTCTCCAGTCGTGTCGATCTCATAGTCCCACCGGACTATGAGAGGGATTAGAGAATGCAAATGGGCACTATAATCCCGTCTGTCTGAAACTGGCCCCCGTGACTGCAATTCAGTATGGAGGACATTATTATTAAGTACTGTTATTTAATTATATATTGTTCGCTGTTTACTACTCAGAAATTTTTAACCGACTTCAAAAGAACGATCTTGATTACAATTCGACAGTATTTTTTAATACGCATGCTATGAATATTCCCGATTATAAAGTCAGGACTATAGTTCATCTATACACAATTTTATTCTTTATAGTTCCTTAACGTCGGCTAATACTTATACTTAAAAGATAATTTTATAGAAATGCAAAACAACAATGGCTCGGTTTATAGTATACAAGTGTCGTTGTAGCTCGGGTGGCTCGTGGATCAATTCAAAGTCACGGAAATTATATTGCCATCGTCTTCACCTAGATGTATCCAACTAAATCCTCGGGCAAACGCACTTTGGATTACAGCCGTGACATATCTATCCGAATCCTCCTTGCGGAAGCTTATGCACTATAAATTAAAGTAAAGGCCTATATACATTCCAATTTTTATCAATGGACTATTCTTACATTTGATGAATCACTGGATATTTTGTCACCCTTTTTCAAATCTTATTTTTTAATTTGACAGAAAAACAAGTCTCTATAGAATGTTTTTCCTCATCGCCAGGAACATAGTTTTGCATGTATTGTGTAGCTATGAAATTGTAAATGGTTTTCAAAGTTTAAAGGTAGATAAATTAAATATAAACATTTCTTTATTGCTGGCCCGAATTCGAACTATGATAGCTCGTATACAGTTAAATGATGATTGATGTGTAGCACGTGCGCTCGCGACTAAAGCCACTGCGCCACGGAGCCGTCTATACAAATATATTTTCAGTGTTAATATTTTTTACAATATTAAGGTTGGTGCTGTATTGCTGATGTCGTCTTTAAGAGGCGACAGAGGGAAACTGTAAATTGAGATGGGCAGCAGCATATTAGTGAACATTGCGAAATAATAAAACATTAAAGCTGCCAATCTGCATGCCAGGCGTACAACTATCTCCTCAAGGAGGCAATCTATAAAGGAAGGCTAGGATCAATACCAGAGTAATCAATATGAACCAACGGATCAGTAAGCTAAATTGGCTTCGGGCCGGTTATATAGCTCGAAAAACCACCTTTTTTATGGAAAAAAAGGACAAACGAACACACAGACCACCTGATGTTAAGTATCTGATGTGGTTAAAATGGAATGCCTCGTTTCCTGTAAAAAGGTTCTCCGGTTCTCTTCAGTCACCGTACGAAACATAGAAGCATTGAGCTGTTATTTTACGCTGGTATTATCCGAGAGCGTGGACCTTCTCCAGTCTAGCTGACCCATTCGTGCTACAACCATAATATAAATGCAGCATGGCTTTACCACGTATAAACCTACCAATGGAGAAAAGGTTCATATGCAGCAGCGTCGTACCGCTGAATGGAATGTAGAGCGGCCTCCCTCTACACGGAGTGAGTAAGACATGCAGAAAATCGATGGATGCATGTGGACGCGTTTTAGCATTGAACTAGTGAAAGACTATTATGGTAATACTGATGAATGAGTTATTATTTTTATAATTAAATTGAAAAGCAAATGACGAAGAGTTCTACGAGCAAAATGACGTTAAAAAACGAACGATTTACCTACATCGCTCTCGTACAATTCAAATAGCAAGAACATTTGCATTTCACTGAGATTAGTGCAGCTGTTACTAAAGATAAATTGTAAACCTGCAATGTTTTCAGAATAAATCTTTTTTGCTTTATTTTACCTTTGTAATTGGGTAATTTAAATCAATTATAACCTACATTAATAGGAGTGGCAATGGGCCGCCGATATAGCTTGAAAAACCGACAACCGATGGGAAAAAAAAGTTCTTGAGTGGCAGCGTCGTACCGGTAGGCGAAATGTAGGGCGAACACCCACTAGTTGGAGTGACAAGCTGGTAAAACATGCAGGCATTCGATGGATGCAGGTGGCCCAGGACCGTGATCACCATCATCATTACATGATGATGATGATTATTATTATTAACAGTGATTCCACATTATCACTACTAAAACTGACTCCACTGCGCGACATAGACCAAACCCACAGATTTACATAAAGTACAGTCCTGAGCCCCTTTTTTCAAACATCGAGCACCTGCGTGCTTTATCAGTTCGCCACTCGTTATATTTAGTTGTATTTTGAAATTAATAACAATAATCTAAAGGAATCGCTGAATCAGATTTTTTAACACTTATAGACTGGTCTGATATTTCACATTACAAATCCTTATACTTTTGGTACCATATTATGATTACTTTAATTAATTTAATCTTTTAGTAGCCGTTTAAACTCACATAACTCATTAACTTTCAAACTCAAGCGCAATTATCAAATTACAGCGATGTGAATAATGCTATATCAAAATTAATTAAATGCCGAAAATTTCTTTAAGCGGACCAAAATTAATTGTATAAAATGTATAATTCCTAATCCTAATTTTTACTTATGTCAAAAATGCGGAAGGTTGTTTGGATGTATAGATGTTTGTATATTTATGACTGAAAATGTTAAGGGAAAACAACGGTTAAGAAGTGGCACAGAAGAAAGTCATTTTAGGCTTCTGAAAAGATGAATTTCGAGACCCATCCCGCACACAGTCCAGACCTCCTGCGATTTCTTTATCGTTACAGCTACAGTTACAGTTAGATTCTGCTGAACATAGGCCTCCACCATAGATTACCTACTAGCTGAAATAGTTTCCACAGTTGCCACGCATGGAAAGCGGGTTTACGGGTTTATTTATTTTTCGTTATCATTAGGAAGGCGCTACTACCCATCTCTTGTATTGTTTTACTTTGTCGTTTCTTACGTCACCCACGGGATGATATTTGGTTGTGGATACTCCAACACCGCCTTTACACGGTTTTGCTTCTTGATTTCTTTATTTACCCAAAAACCATTCGATAAGAGGTTCAAAAGTTACAGAACGGGAAGATGATGTGATAGTTTTCAACCAGCACGTGAAAAATATGCCCTCGGACCAAGGGTCAATTTGTTTTCAAAATGATTCGAAAAAATTAAAATGTGTTTAAAATGTAACGGAGGATGCTTTGAAAAGCAGTAAATAAATTAGTTCACATCTACATTGTTTTATTAATGAGTTACGCAAAGCTTTCATTGTATCCCACGTATGTTACATTGTTCCTGCCTGTTATTCACATAAAATAAAAAAGTAAACAAACTGATACCCAAACATTACTTTCACATCCTAGCCCTGTACAATTTTTTTATTGCGGATAATATAACATAGCCTATATTCTTAGGAATCTATCCAGTTTCATATTAATATTGACACTAACATAATATTTGTCGGCTTGTGAAAACAAATGTGGTGGTTTGATATATGTTTTAGCTAATTAAATACTTTCGTTGATTTACATCTTACTTACTTCACTTACTTACTTATATCATCCTTTATCTTCTTCAGACAGATATTCGGTGTAAATGTAATTTTGGCGTAGAAAGCGCAAGTTCTCCAATTTTTAAATAACCTTCTTTTTTTGGTATATTATATTAGAATATTTTTTCTTGGTCCGTATGTAATCTATTCAAACACGGTTCACTTTTCTAACGAGCATGTGCATGACGTGAATAGCATATGGGTGGTCTGTCTACAGAAATTTTCTCCGATATCTACTGGCTTACACAAACTTTTTGGTGGAGCAAATAAATCAAGTCACTATATAAATAATCTAACAATTTTACAAAGATAAAACTTATATTAATTAAATCTAAAATTACATCAATGGTAAGGATACATTTTTGTAAGTGACTATAATTTTTTTCATCATTACAACCCATCACAAGTTGCCTGTCAAAGATAAGGCCTACATAACTATCCTGCGCTACCTGTACCTCTTGGATTCGATTGACTACATCTATGTCTTATCTGGTTACTAGCGGGTAATAGTCACGTACTACTAAAGTGAATAAAGTTGTCAAGTAAAACCTTTTCCCCCGTATAGTGTCCGTTTTTCCCAGCTATATTGCCAGTCCACATATATTTATATCGCCACTTTAGCTCACGAACCCGTTAAAACATGTCGGTTTGTTTCTACTGTTTCAAGCATTACTATTAAATTTTTAATTATAATATTATCTTATCATATCATATCAGGAAATCAAACGGGACCACACAATTAAGATTATGCTAAATGCCACATATTGTGTTTTATCTAAGCTTTCTCACAATCGTCTCTTTACAGTTATTTCACAAAAATATTTAATAAACCTATGATTGCTCCTGTTAGTTTGTATAGTAACATAAAAGTACCTAAAGATATTGAATTAATATTGGTATGGATGAATTAATATCGTAAGCCATAGTGGCTTTAATGTTTACGAAAACTTGTGCCTGCAACTGTAAAATTTGGTAACGACCAACTGGATTATTACCACAATCAATTTGCAAACTTTAATGCTGCTAGGCAGTGCTAAGTCTATGTTGTTTGTGAAAGTTAAAATTTCCTGCGCTGCTGTTACGAATTTCATGTTCGTATTGCGAATATGTTTCATGCAGGTTTCGTAAAAGATGATTGTGGGTAAAGTCAGAAAGATTTTAAAACCCCCTATGCATGTGGGATTTTGATAAATACTATACAGACCTGTATCGGGTACCACAGTATCAGAGGCGCAAGACAACTGGTCCTGCGCCCGCCAATCCACATATCAAGATTATTATGACAGATAAATCTTAAAATAGGATAGAATATGACCTAGAAGCTCATTACACTGGTATGGGCTTAAAAAGAGGATGAAGAAGATTTATAATAAATATTACACTTTGTATTTCTTTTCCACCTGAAAGGTGTTCACTTGTATGAAAGCACGGATGTATCCAAAAACACTGAATCAAAATTTCACAAATTATTTGATAAGGCATTTTTTATAGAATAAGGGTGACACATGAGCACACAGTCCACCTGATGATGAGTGGTTGCTGTGGCCCATATATATCTACATCTATCCCCGTTTGCGAATCAAAATGGAGATGCCTTGTCACCCGTGAGGACAAAGATGGAATGCCTCTTTTCCAGTAAAAAGTGTCTCCAGTTCTATACACTCATCATATGAAACACAACAACATTAAGCTGCCAATTTACGCTGATATACTGTGAGAGCGTGGCCTTCCCTGGTAAAGTCGACCCATTCGCGCTACAACTATACTATTTATATGGCTGCAGAATGACTGTACCGCGTATAGAATTATTTTTGGGGGCAAACGAGCATGCGGCTCACCTGATTGTAAGTGAATACCGCCGCCCATGAACAACTGCAACACCAGGGGAACCAGGGGAATCGCAGATGCCTTGCCGGCCTTTTTAAAAGGAGTTGGCTCTTTTCTTGAAGATCCTTAATTCGTAACAGTTCGGAAAAACCGGAGGTGGTAATTGATTCCACAGGGAAGTTGTGCGAGGCATAAAAAATCTTCTAAGTTGCACGTTGGTGGTCTACCAATCATCCAGATAGTACGGATGGTATCGCGAGCTCTGTTGCGATGTGCGATGGTGAAATTGAGCGGTCAGAATTAATCCAAACAATTCCTCAGAGCACTCCTCGTGGTACATGTGATAAAATACGCAAAAAGATGCAACATTTCAAAGCAGTGCCAGTGAGTCAAGCCGATCGGAAAGAACTCAGTCGTTGACGATTCACACCACTCTGCGCTGGATTCTGTCAAGTAGAAGGAGCTGGCACTGAAGAGCTGCTACCCAGAGATGGGAACAGTATTCTATGTGAGGCCGCACTTGTAAAATTGCAGGCGGTGTGCAGGCATGAAATACTGTCTCGCTCTGCTGAGCACGTCAAGCTTTTAAGAGGTTAATTTGGCCTTCTTTTTCCAAGGGACCACGAAACTGCACGTCACTAGATATATTGACACCGTGGATTCCGATACTGGCTGAAGCAATAAGGGGAATGCCTCGAAACTAAAGAGATACGAAGAAAGGGTTTAGCGGTAAACACGCAAACCTGCGTCTTGTGGGGATTGAACTGGAATAGATTTGGTGGCCCCCAAAACGAAACTTTGTTCAACAAAGTCTCGACTTTAGATACAGATTTATTCCGGTATTCGGCGACGTTTTCCCAAAAAATACTGTCACGGCCAGTGAAAAGAACATCACCATTGCTGTCGTCTGCATAGCAATGTATGTTCCCGTTTTTCAACATATCATTGAAATGCAGAAGAAACAGCGTTTGTATAACAATCGGAGCACGCACCGCCTACAACGACCTTGATGCTCCGATCAGCAAGGAAGCTGGTGATCCAATTGCACAATTTCTTGGGAAGCCCATAGGAAGGAAGCTTTGAATGACGCGCTTTGTGCCAGACCCGATCGAAGGCCTTCGCTATGTCCAAACAAACGGCCAATGCCTCCCCCTTGGACTCGATTTCTTGCGCTTATCTAGTTTTAAGTAAACATGAAGATCACCAGCTGAGTGACCCTGACGGGAACCGTACTTGCAGTCACTAATTAGCTGCTCCTCTTCAAGTTATCGCTTGAGCTGGCAGTTAATAATGGACCCCATTATTTTCGAGAACAAAGAAGTGGTGGCGATAGGCCTGTAATTGGACGGATCAGAGTGGTTACCATTTTAGGGATCAGGTGCACGAATGTTGTCTTCTTTGATTTGGACTACGCTTTGGGAGTAGGAGTACCGGAAAGACGCGTTAGAACGGGTGCCAACTCTGGAGCACAGGTCCTCAGCATAATTGGGGGATTCCGTCAAGCCCACTCGACTTGTGGATGTCCATGGAGAGGAGTGCTTTGCGAACCGAGCGTTGTGAAAATCGCACATCCGGCATAGAGTACTCACACAGCTGGGTGGTCGGTGGTGTGTTCCCCTCGTCATGAAGAGTCGAGTCGGATGCAAAAAGGGAGCCTAAAAGGTCGGCTTCCTCTTTTGTGGCGTAAGCCAGTGAGTCTTCTTCCCTGTGCAGATATGGTAGTGATGGCGTACAGAAATTCCCTTGGACAGCCTTGGCGAGAGACCAGAATGCACGGGTTCCCGAAGGAAGCCGAACTAGTATCTCGCCAATTCTGCTTATGTGCTCTGACTTTCCTTGGCAATAACTCTTTTGAAGGACCTGGAGGCGTAGTTTTACTTTTTTTAAGCACGCTGGTGTTTACACCCCGAGTCGCCGAAGTCCCAGCTCAGACCTAATAACACTCCTGCTTACTGCGTAATGTATTTACTAGTTAACAGTCAAAATCCGTTTGCGCCTGTTCACGGTAGTTGGTATGGGCAACTCTTATAAGTGATCACAGCTGTCATCTACATACGTTCCAGCTGTGGATATAAAGATGTTGTTCGTGTTGTGTGATTACCCTTTATTTATAATGAAAATCCCTGGTAGAATAGGAAATAATTTTCAAAGTAAAAATAAAACCAACAAAATTAGTACTTTTGTTTAAACACAACATAAGTTTACAATTTTAATATAAAATGTAATTACACAACTTAATTAATTTTACGTTTTCATTCAAATAATCTTATGAATTCAAGGCGAAATGAAGTTCTGAAACCTGATGAATTCAAATGTTGCTCTTTTATTTAATTTAAATTAACAGTTATATTACAAGCCGAAAGTTAAAAGGCAACATTTTAATTATTTACGAAGTTAATTAATAGGAGTAAGTCTTAATTAAAATTTAAGTTTGACATACGATATAATATAAGGTTAAAAGGTTGACTGGTAGAGAATATCTCCGGTATTAAGTCCGCTTATACCTTATATCGTATGAAGTTTAAATTAATAATATAATAACCAATTTGTCACGTGCACTTCACAGTGAAAGTGTTAAAATATAACATAATAAAACAATTTTATGCGTTTTATGTTCCCTTGTATGATAGTTTAATTTTTATATTAAATTTGAACAGCCACTATACGCAAACAAATTAAAACAAACATATGAAAGAACTAGTACATAACTCGAATGAGTAGGGACTTGTGTTATTACTATGGCTGCATTGAATAGTCTGAGACAAGCACTGGCTTAATCTCAAATATTCTAAACTTAGTTATGTGGTGTATTGTTCAGAGGGTCACCGACTCGTGTGTTTGTGAAGTTTGCAATATCTTCGAGTCATAGTTTATGTGGTTAATATTGCTCGTTTCAGCAAAGCTATGCCCTGTGTGATATTCTTTTTTTACCCGACTGCGGTAGAAAAAGCAGAATACTCTTATGACTGGTATTTCTGCGAAAAAAAATATATATACCGATTATGTTTTCGCCCCGCGATGTTACCCTCGTTCATGATGTAGCGTTCAGACAGTCATGCCCACACTTAATATAAGATCGCATAATGCGGTGATCTCAAACTATCGCACGGAATGTTTATCATATTTCGGAATGATCATTATCAAAGATATAAGGTTAGACCAAGTCTTTTCGGACAGTGACAACCGCTCTAACAGTCTGCCTCTTTGTACTCCCGTAGATTCATCATCATACTCCTTCAATGAATCATATTCTATTATATCTGTACACTAGTGGAACTTCTTCTCTCTAGATATTCAACATGTTCAATCCCTTTTCCCCTAAAAAATCCTCAAAGCTTATTACATAGAACTCTAATATTTCTATTCATAATCCTTTCTTTTATAACTATTATTCTTTCCTCAACTGTCATCGGCTTGTGTCTTTTATTTCTATTTTATTTTTTACATTAACTATAATTTATGTACAACTCCCTCCTAACCATTTGTTGTGAACAATTCTTCACGTAAAAAGACGACCTGGAAAAAAACGCTTCTACAGCGATTTGCCTGTTTTAATATCTTTATTTAATTTATTTTACTTTATTTTTGTTTCAATGTCTATTGGTTAACTATAAAAAATGCGATGACTAATTGAAAACTGTATCAAAATAAGCTCATAATTTAATAACAGCTTTCATCTCTACCTTCTCGCTTAGGGGTTAGTATCCCAAATCTATAAAACTCATGTTATACCAATGGAAAGCCTTCATTAGTATTTTCAAAGATTTAATTAAAACAACACACCAAAAATTAATAAAAAAGAAATTTCCAATATTCTTTCATTTTTTATTATAGGGTTGGAATCAAAAATATGTTGTTTTGAAAACTCGTAAAATACGTTTTTATTTATTTTATTTATTAACAAAGTACTATCCGTAAGTTTGAAGTCAATCTACGCGTTAAATAAAAAGTTTTAACAAACTTTTGCACTCGCTTAGAGAGGTTGAATTTTCCAAAAATCCTTTCTTATTGGATGATTACGTCATTAAAGGCAGTTACTAACTAAATAATAAAACGAACGCTGCAGCTATATTATAGTTGCAGCACGAATGAATCAGCTCTCAAAAAATATCAGCGTGAAATAGTAACTTAATGCTGCTGTGTCTCGTATGTGAAAATAATTGAGAAACTTTCTACTAAACAAACCGAAACATTCCGTCTTCACAGCTATTCTCAGAAGTTTCAAAGCATTCTGTATTTTGATTGCATGACCGAGGATATATGTATATGTTTATATAGAACACATGTACCTCCAGGTTATATATGTCTACGGATCACATATATCATCAGGCGGAATGCTGTGCTTGCAGAGGAAAATATGTTCTGCAAATGTTACTTTGTTATAGCAAACAATTGTTTGTAAATTTACTACAAATTAACTTATTTCTGATTTTATCCTACTCTTGCTCTGTGAACCTTGTTTTTTTGCTAAATTTCATTATTTTATGTAATTGAAATGTCAAACAGTCTTACCATCCGTTAGATAGTAAAAGTAAGAGACAGTCAATGGACACCTGCAATTGACTTCAAACAAAGCTATAAGTGCATTTCCACCTCTGAGGACTAAAATGGAATTTCCCATAGCCTGTTATAACACTGGTCCTCTAAAACCTACAGACTGGAACACAACAGTGCAAGCAATACTATTTGACGGCAGAAATAGAATGATATTTTGCCCAGATGAACTTCTTTGCAGACAACAAGTCCTAGAAACCTGGTAAATGATAATGATGACAGGTGAATTAGCCAGCATCGAAGTATGTGACATTAATGGTAAGATTAATTGCTTTGACTATGAAGTGTGAACTTTTTTACGCCTCTAAGGAACTCCAGACTACTTATATATTTATTACTAAGTATTTTAAAAATAATTTCACTCAATCTTTTCCTAATAAAAAGGTCATGACAGACATGCAAAAAATCGATGGATGCATGTGGACGCGTTTTAGCACTGAACTAGTGAAAGACTATAATGGTAATACTGATGAAGAGTTATTATTTTTATAATTAAATTGAAAAGCAAATGACGAAAATTTCTATGAGCAAAATGACGCTGAAAAACGAACGATTTACATCGTTCTCGTACAATTCAAATAGCAAGAACATTTGCATTTCACTGAGCTTAGTGCAGCTGTTACTAAAGATAAATTTTAAAGCCGCAATGTTTTCAGAATAAATCATTTTTGCTTTAATTTTACCATTGTGATTGGGTAATTTAAATCAATTTATAACCTACATTAATAGCAGTGGCAATGGGCCGCCGATATAGCTCGAAAAACCGACAACCGACGGGAAAAAAAGGTTCTTGAGTGGCAGCGTCGTACCGGTAGGCGAAAGTGTAGGGCGAACCCGCACTAGTTGGAGTGACGAGCTCGTAAGACATGCAGGCATTCGATGGATTGCAGATGGCTCAGGACCGTGATTTGTGGCATAACTTGGGTGGATTCCTATGTTCAGAAGTGGACTTGTGAAAGGCTGTAATGATGATGATGATGATGAGTGATTCCACACTATCACTATTAAAACTGACTCCACTGCGGGACATAGGCCAAACCCACAGATTTATACAAAGTACAGGTCCTATGCCCCTTTTTTCAAACATCGAGCACCTGCGTGCTCAGTTCATCAGTTCGCCACTCGTTATATTTAGTTGCATTTTTAAATTAATAACAATAATCTATAGGAATCGCTGAATCAGATTTTTTTCACACTTATAGACTGGTCTGATATTTTACATTACAAAGCCTTATACTTTTGGTACCATATTATGATTACTTTAATTAATAGTTGTATTATTCTTTTAGTAGCCGTTTAAACTCACATAACTCATTAGCTTTCAAACTCAAGCGCTATCATCAAATTACAGCGATGTGGATAATGCTATGTCGAAATGATTTTAATGCCCAAAAATTGCTTTAAACGGACGAAAATTAATTGTATAAAATTTGTAATTCCTAATCCTACTTTTTAATAATACCAAAGGCCTCCCCCCATATATTACCTACTAGGTGGAACATTTATCCTCCATTTTTTTTAGTTGCCACGCTTGGAAAGCGGGTTTACGGGTTTATTAATTTTTCGTCATCATTAGGAAGGTGCTGCTAGCCATCTCTTGTATCGTTTCGCTTTGTCGCTTCTTACGACACCCACGGGATGATATGTGGTAGTGGATATTCAAACACTGCCACTTCACGGTTTTGCTTCGTGATTTCTTTATTTTCTCAAAAATCATTCAATAAGAGGTTCGAAACTCATGGAACCAAAAGATGATGTGATAGCTTTCAACCAGCACATGTAAAATATGCCCTCGGACCAAGGGTCCTTTTGTTTTCAAAATAGTTCGAAAAAAATTAAAATGTAACGGAGAATGCTTTGAAAAGCAGTAAATAAATTAGTTTACATCTACATTGCTTTATTAATGAGTTACGCAAAACTTTCATTGTACCCCACGTATGTTACATTGTTCCTGCCTGTTATTCACAGAAAATAAAAAAGTACGTATGTTACATTGTTCCTGCCTGTTATTCACAGAAAATAAAAAAGTAAACAAACTGATACCCAAAACATTACTCTCACATCATAGTCCTGTACAAGTTTTTATATATAACACATCCTATATTCTTAGGAACCTATCCAATGTCATATTAATATTGACAATAACATAATATTTGTCGGTTTGTGGAAACAAATATGGTGGTTTGATATATGATTTAGCCAATAAAATACTTTCCTTGATTTACATCTTACATCATCTTTATGTTTTGAGAATTATTCATCATTATATATATATATATATATATATATATATATAATTCTTTATTTATCTTCTTTAGACAGACATTCGGTGTGAATCTAATTTAGGCGTAGAAAGCGCAAGTTCTCCAGTTTTAAATAAACTTCCTTTTTTGGTATGTTATAGTAGACGATTTGATTTTGTTGCTCTGTATATAATGTATTCTAAAAGGGTCAGTTTATAACGAGCATGTGCATGACGTGAATAACATATGGGTGCTCTGTCTACAGAAATTTTCTCCGATATCTACTGGCTTACACGAACTTTTTGGTGGAGCAAATAAATCAAGGCACTATATAACTAATCTAGCTATTTGGCAAAAAAAAAAAACTTATATTAATTAAATCTAAAATTACAGCAATGATAAGAATACATTTTTGAAAGTGACTATAATTTGTTTTCATGATTACAACCGATCACAAGGTGCCTGTCAAAGATAAGGCCCACATAACTATCCTGCGCCACCTGTACGTCTTGGATTCGATTGACTACATCTATGTCTTATCTGGTCACTAGCGTGTAACAGTCATGTACTACTAACGCGAATGAATTTGTCACGTAAATCCTTTCTTTCCCGTAGACTATCCGTTTTTCCGAGCTATATTGCCAGTTCATTTATATCGCCACTTTAGCTCACGAACTCGTTTGAAAATGTTGGTTTGTTTCTACTGGTTCTACTAAACTACTAAATTTTTAATTATAATATTATCATATCATATCAGAAAATAAAACAGGACCACAAAATTAAGATGATGCTAAATGGTATACATCTATGAAAGCCACATATTGTGTTATTTCTAAGCTTTCTCACTATCGCCTCTTTACAGCCATTACACAAAAATATTTAATAAACATCTGATCGCTTCTGTTAGTATATAAAATAACATAAAAGTACCTAAAACTATTGAATTAATATAGGTGTGGATGAATTAATATCGTAGGCTTAAGTTGCAATAATGTTTACGGAAACTTGTACCTGCAACTGCAAAATTTGGTAACGACCAACTGAATTATTACCACAATCAATTTGCAAACTTTAATACTGCTTAGCAGTGCTAAGTCTACGTTGTTTGTGAAAGTTAAAATTTCCTGCGCTGCTGTTACGAATTTCATGTTTCATGCAGGTTTCGTAAAAGATGATTGCGGGTAAAGTCAGAAAGATTTTAAAACCCCCTGGAATTTTGATACATACTATACAGACCTGTGTCGGGTACCACAGTATCAAAGCTCGAGACAATTGGTCCTGCGCCCGCCAATCCACATGTCAGAATTATTATGACAGATAAATCTTATAATAGGATAGAATATGATCTAGAAGCTCAATAAACTGGTACGGGCTTAAAAGAAGATGAAGAAGATTTATTATAAATATTACACTTTGTATTTCTTTTTTACCTGTACGGTGTTCACTTGTATGAAAGCACTGATGTATCGAAAAACACTGAATCTAAATTTCACAAATTATTTGACACGGCATTTTTTTATAGAATAAGGGTGACAAATGAGCTCACAGTCCACCTGATGATAAGTGGTTGATGTAGCCCATATATATCTACATCTATCCTCGTTTGCGAATCAAAATGGAGATGCATTGTCACCCGTGAGGACAAAGATGGAATGCCTCTTTTCCAGTAAAAAGGGTCTCCAGTTTTATACACTCATCATATGAAACACAGCAACATTAAGCTGCCAATTTACGCTGATATACGAGAGCGTGGCCTTCCCTGGTAGAGTCAACCCATTCGTGCTACAACTATACTATTAATATGGCTGCGGAAGGGTTGTACCACGTATAGAATTCTTTTTGGGGGCAAACGAGCATCTAATCAAAAGCCTTCACTATGTCCAAACTAACGGTCAATGCCTCCCCCTTAGACTCGACTGCCTGCGCCTATCTAAGTGTTAAGTAAAAAAGAAGATCACCAGCTGAGTAACCCTGACGGAAACCGTTCTAGCAGTCACTAATCAGCTGCTGCTCCTCAAGGTACCGCTTGAGCTGGCAGTTAATAATGGACTCAATTATTTTCGAGAACAAAGAGGTGATGGCGATAGACCTGTAATTGGGCGGATCAGAGCGGTTACCTTTTTTAGGGATCAGGTGCACGAAAGCTGTCTTCTATGATTTCGGGACTACGCCTAGGGAGTAGGAGTACCGGAAAAGACGCGTTAGAACCGGTGCACACTCTGGAGCACACGCCCTCAGCAAAGTTGAGGGGATTCCGTTAAGCCCACTCGACTTTTGGATGTCCAAGGAGTGGAGTGCTTTGCGAACCGGGTGTTGTGAGAATCGCACATCCGGTATAGAGCACTCACACCACTAAGTGGTCGGCAGTGTGTTCCGCTCGTCATGAAGAGTCGAGTAGGACGCAAAAAGGGAGTCTAAAATGTCGGCTTTCTCTTTTGCGGCGTGGGCCAGTGAGTTCTCCCTGTGCAGAGATGGTAGTGATGGCGTAGAGAAATTCCCTTGGACAGCCTTGGCGAGAGACCAGAATGCACGGGTTCCAAAAGGAAGGCGAACTAGTTTCTCGGCAATTCTGGCACTTTCCTTGGCAATAACTCTTTTGAAGGACCTGGAGGCGTAGTTTTACTTTTTTAAGCACGCTGGTGTTTACATCCCGAGTCGCCGAAGTCCCAGCCCAGACCTAATAACATAATGCTTACTGCGTAATGCATTTACTAGTTAACCGTCAAAATCCTTTTACGCCTGTTCACGGTAGTTGGTATGGGCAACTCTTATAAGTGATCACAGCTGGCATCTACATACGTTCCAGCTGTGAATATTAAGATGTTGTTCGTGTAGTGTGATTACCCTTTATTTATAATGAAATTCCCTGGTAGAATAGGAAATAATTTAAAGTAAAAATAAAACCAACAAAAGTACTAACACAACATAAGTATACAATTTTAATATAAAATGTAATTACACAATTAATTTTACGTTTTCATTTAATTAATTTTATGAATTTAAGGCGAAATGTAGTTCTGAAACCTGATGAATTCAAATATTGCTCTTTTATTTAATTTAAATTAACAGTTATATTACAAGCCGAAAGTTAAAAGGCAACATTTTAATTATTTACAGAGTTAATTAATAGGAGTAAGTCTTAATTAAAATTTAAGTTTGACATACGATATAATATAAGGTTAAAAGGTTGACTGGTAGAGAATATCTCCGGCATTAAGTCCGCTTATACCTAATATCGTATGAAGTTTAAATTAATCATATAATAACCAATTTGTCACGAGCACTTCACAGTAAAAGTGTTAAAATATAACATAATAAAACAAATTTATGCGTTTTATGTTCTCCTTGTATGATAGTTTTAGTTTTTCTATTAAATTTGAACAGCCACTATACGCAAACAAATTAAAACAAATATATGAAAGAACTAGTACATAACTCGAATGAGTAGGGACTTGTGTTATTACTATGGCTGCATTGAACAGTCTGAGACAAGAACTGGCTTACTTTCAAATATTCTAAACTTAGTTATGTGGTGTATTGTTCAGGGGTCACCGACTCGTGTGTTTGTGAAGTTTGCAATATCTACGAGTAATAGTTTATGTGGTTAATATTGCTCGTTTCAGCAAAGATATGCCTTGTGTGATATTCCTTTATTACCCGACTGCGGTAGAAATAGCAGAATTCTCTTATGACTGGTATTTCTGCAAAAAAATAATATATATATACAGATTAGATTTTCGCCCCGCGATGTTACCCTCGTTTACGATGTAGCGTTCAGACAGTCATGCCCACACTTAATATAAGATCGCATAATACGGTAATCTCAAACTATCGCACGGAATGTTTATCATATTTCGGAATGATCATTATCAAAGATATAAGGTTAGACCAAGTCTTTTCGGACAGTGACAACCGCTCTAACAGTCTGCCTCTTTGTACTCCCGTAGATTCATCATACTCCTTCAATGAATCATATTCTATTATATCTGTACACTAGTGGAACTTCTTCTCTCTAGATATTCAACATGTTCAATCCCTTTTCCCCTAAAAAATCCTCAAAGCTTATTACATAGAACTCTAATATTTCTATTCATAATCCTTTCTTTTATAACTATTCTTCTTTGCTCAACTGTCATCGGCTTGTGTCTTTTATTTCTATTTTATTTTTTACATTAACTATAATTTATGTACAACTCCCTCCTAACCATTTGTTGTGAACAATTCTTCACGTAAAAAGACGACCTGGAAAAAAACGCTTCTACAGCGATTTGCCTGCATTAATATCTTTATTTAATTTATTTTACTTTATTTTTGTTTCAATGTCTATTGGTTAACTATAAAAAATGCGATGACTAATTGAAAACTGTATCAAAATAGCTCATAATTTAATAACAGCTTTCATCTCTACCTTCTCGCTTAGGGGTTAGTATCCCAAATTATTAAACTCATGTTATACCAATGGAAAGCCTTCATTAGTATTTTCAAAGATTTAATTAAAACAACACCAAAAATTAATAAAAAGAAATTTCCAATATTCTTTCATTTTTATTTTAGGGTTGGAATCAAAAATATGTTGTTTTGAAAACTCGTAAAATACGTTTTTATTATTTTATTTATTAACAAAGTACTATCCGTAAGTTTGAAGTCAATCTACGCGTTAAATAAAAAGTTTTTACAAACTTTTGCACTCGCTTATAGAGGTTGAATTTTCCAAAATCCTTTCTTAGTGGATGATTACGTCATAAAAGGCAGTTACTAACTAAATTAATAAAACGAACGCTGCAGCTATATTATAGTTGCAGCACGAATGAATCAGCTCTCAAAAAATATCAGCGTGAAATAGTAACTTAATGCTGCTGTGTCTCGTATGGTGAAAATAATTCAGAAACTTTCTACTAAAAACGAAACATTCCGTCTTCACAGCTATTCTCAGAAGTTTCAAAGCATTCTGTATTTTGATGCATGACCGAGGATATATGTATATGTTTATAGAACACATGTACCTCCAGGTTATATATATCTACGGATCACATATATCATCAGGCGGAATGTGTGCTTGCAGAGGAAAATATGTTCTGCAAATGTTACTTTGTTATAGCAAACAATTGTTTGTAAATTTACTACAAATTAACTTATTTCTGATTTTATCCTACTCTTGCTCTGTGAACCTTGTTTTTTTGCTTAATTTCATTCTTTTATGTAATTGAAATGTCAAACAGTCTTACCACCCGTTAGATAGTAAAAGTAAGAGACAGTCAATGGACACCTGCAATTGACTTCAAACAAAGCTATAAGTGCATTTCCACCTCTGAGGACTAAAATGGAATTTCCCATAGCCTGTTATAACACTGGTCATCTAAAACCTACAGACTGGAACACAACAGTGCAAGCAATACTATTTGACGGCAGAAATAGGATGATATCTGCCCAGATGAACTTCTTTGCAGACAAAAAGTCCTAAAACCTGGTAAATGATAATGATGACAGGTGAATTAGCCAGCATCGAAGTAGGTGACATAAATGGTAAGATTAATTGCTTTGACTATGAAGTGTGAACTTTTTTAAGCCTCTAAGGAACTCCAGACTATTTATTTATTTGTTACTGAATATTTTAAATTAATTTCATTCTACCCGTTCCTAACAATAATTTAAAATTAAAAATTTTGTACAGCCGACTTAGATATAAGTTATTAAGAGTAACTGAAAACCTATTGGTCAGACGTTGATAAAATTCACGCGAGATGTACCAGCTTTCAAATAAAGAAAGAAGCGTTGAAATCGGTTCACCCAGTAAAAAGTTATGAATAATAAACTTAAAAAAACGTACAGTCGAATTGATTACCGTCTCTTCCTTGGAAGTCTGTAGAAGAGTGAAATTTATTTGCTATTCTTAGGAGTGAAATTTATTTGCTATTCTTAGGAGTGAAATTTATTTGCTATTCTTAGGAGAGAAATTTATTTGCTATTCTTAGGAGTGAAATTTATTTGCTATTCTTAGGAGTGAAATTTATTTGCTATTTTTAGGAGTGAAAATTAGTAGTTGAAGTATAACCGATTTAATAAAAAATAATCATCGAAATCGGTTAACCTAGTAAAAAGTTATGGTGTATCAGACATAAAAAATGCAGTCGCCTCTTTTTGAAGTCGTAGGAAACGACTGACACAACTTGTAAACGTCTAAAAGTTATATATGTATACGTATTTCAATTAAGTAGTACATGACTGCCTCGTTGGTCCAGTGGTCGTAAAGGCGATTGCTGATCAGGAGGTCCCGGGTTCGAATCCCTGGTCAAATCATTTCATTGGCTTTTCTGTCAAGAAGTTCTCAGTTACAGCCCGCAGCTACGAAGATGGCGGTGTTTCACATCGTGCCTCGGAAAGCATGTAAAACCGTTGGTCTTGCGTCTAATAACTCTCCAGTCGTGTCGATCTCACAGTCCCATGGGACTATGAGAGGGAATAGAGAGTGCACATGGGCAGTATAATCCTGTCTGTCTGAAACTGGCCCCCGTGACCGCATTTCGGTCTGAAGGACATTATTATTACTATTATTTATTTATACATTGTTCGCTGTTCAGTGTGTTTGTTGAAGAACGATCTTGATTTCAATTCGACAGTATTTTTTAGTAGGCATGCTATGAATATTCCCGATTCTAAAGTCAGGACTATAGATCTTCTATACACTATTTTATTCTTTATAGTTCCTCGACGTCGGCTGATACTTATACTTAAAAGATAATTTTATAGAAGTGCATAACAACAATGGTTCGGTTTATAGTACAAGTGTCGATGCAGCTGGGGTGGCTCTTGGATCACTACAAAGCCCTGGGGCAACTGCACTTCTGATTATAGCCGTGACATATTTATCCAAAATCTCCTTGTGGATGCTTACGCAATATAAATAAAAGTAAAGGCCTATGTACATCCTAATGCTTATCAATGGACTATTCTTATTTCTCATGAATCACTGGATATTTCGTCACCCTATTTCAAATCTTATTGTTTAATTTTATAGAAAGACAAGTCTCCTTAGAATGTTTTTCTTCATCGCCAGAAACGTGGTATTGCATGTATTTTGTAGCTATGAAATTGTAAATGGTTTTCAAATTTTAAAGGTTGATAAATTAAATATAAACATTTCTTTATTGCTAACCCGGTTTCGAACTATGTTAGCTCGTATACAGTTAAATGATGATTGATGTGTAGCACGTGCGCTCGCGACACAAGCCACTGCGCCACGGAGCCGTCTATACAAATATATTTTCAGTGTTAATATTTTTTACGATATTAATGTTGGTGCTGTATTGCTGATGTCGTCTTTAAGAGGCGACAGAGGGAAACTGTAAATTGGAACGGGCAGCAGCATATTAGTGAATATTTCGAAATAATAAAACACTAAAGCTGCCAATCGGCATGCCAGGCGTGCAACTATCTCCTCAAGGAGGCAATCTATAAAGGAAGGCTAGGATCAATACCAGAGTAATCAATATGAACCAACGGATCAGTAAGCTAAATTGGCTTTGGGCCGGTTATATAGCTCGAAAAACCACCTTTTTTATGGAAAAAAAGGACAAACGAACACACAGACCACCTGATGTTAAGTATCTGCTGTGGTTAAAATGGAATGCCTCGTTTCCTGTAAAAAGGGTCTCCGGTTCTCTTCAGTCACCGTACGAAACATAGAAGCATTGAGCTGTTATTTTACGCTGGTATTATCCGAGATCGTGCATCTTCTCCAGTCTAGCTGATCCATTCGTGCTACAACCATAATGCAGCATGGCTCTACCACGTATAAACTTACCAATGGAGAAAAGGTTCATATGTAGCAGCGTCGTACCGCTGAGTGGAATGTAGAGCGGCCTCCCTCTACACGGAGTGAGTAAGACATGCAAAAAATCGATGGATGCATGTGGACGCGTTTTAGCAGTGAACTAGTGAAAGACTATAATGGTAATACTGATGAATGAATTATTCTTTTTATAATCAAATTGAAAATCAATTGACGAAAAGTTCTACGAGCAAAACGACGTTAAAAAACCAACGATTTACATCGCTCTCGTACAATTCAACTAACAAGAACATTTGCATTTCACTGAGATTAGTGCAGCTGTTACTAAAGATAAATTTTAAACCCGCAATGTTTTCAGAATAAATCTTTTTTGCTTTATTTTACCATTGTGATTGCGTAATTTAAATTAATTTATAACCTACATTAATAGCAGTGGCAATGGGCCGCCGATATAGCTCGAAAAACCGACAACCGATGGGAAAAAAAGGTTCTTGAGTGGAAGCGTCGTACCGGTAGGCGAAATGTAGTGCGAACCCCCACTAGTTGGAGTGGCGAGCTGGTAAGACATGCAGGCATTCGATGGATGCAGGTGGCTCAGGACTGTGATTTGTGGCATAAGTTAGTGGATTCCTATGTTTAGAAGTGGACTTGTGAAAGGCTGTATTGATGATGATGATGATTATTATTAACAGTGATTCCACACTATCACTATTAAAACTGACTCCACTGCGGGACATAGGCCAAACCCACAGATTTACACAAAGTACAGTCCTGAGCCCTTTTTTTCAAACATCGAGCACCTGCGTGCTTGATCAGTTCGCCACTCGTTATATTTAGTTGCATTTTGAAATTAATAACAATAATCTATAAAGCGCCACTTACATGATTCAAGTTTCTTGCCTGTTGCATACAATAAAATTGAAGCAATATATTACCTGCATGGTCTAAACAGTACGTAAAATTTTGATCTTTTGCGCAAGTTTTGCTTGCCAAAATTTTCTTGGTGTAAACAGCACATACAAAAATTTCTTAGGCGATTCTTGCATTCAATTAGTTTTCTCTTAATTTGCCAACATGAGTGCAGTAAGTGAAGGTGTGTTAATCGTTGCTGCTCTTCTGAGACACGAAATATTGAGAAATCGTCGTAAAAAGAGGTGTTGGATCAAAAAATGGATAGCAAAAAGAGGAGTTCTTGGAGCGTCTAACAATCTTTGTGTAGAATTACAAATAGAAAATGAAGATGACTTTAAGAACATGTTTCGGGTCAACAGAACCCAGTTTTATTATTTATTAGATAAAATTGGTTCTTCTATACAAAGGCAAAATACAACAATGCGTAATGCTATTCCTGCTCGAACAAAACTAGAAATAGCATTAAAATATTTGGCAACTGGAGATTCGTTTGGTACACTGTCACAATTATTTAGAGTACCTAGGTGTACAATAAGTACATTCTTGGTTGAAGTTCTTGAAGCTATTTACTCTGTATTAGAAGATTTTATAAAGGTGAGTTCGAAATAAAACAGTTTTTATAATAGAATCATATATTTTCAGCAAAATAATTAGAAATTGTTAATTACAATTTATGCTCAGAACGAAAAATAAACAATATTTATTTATTATCAAAATATAAACTACGGAATCAGATATTTAATTAAAATAGAAAAAAATTACATGTTTTACCATGTGTCTTCGCTGCCTTGTTTCGAATACGGGGATTCTGGCATTGGAGTAGAGTTTTGTCGTTCTTTTTCTCGAAGATCTTGCAGTTTATATTTTGATAATATTGCTTGTATTTCGTCCTGAGCATATATGCTACTTTCGGTATTCAAAATTCGCAATGAAGACGCAACATATTTTCCGAAATTGTCCAAATCATCGTCTTTTTTTTCAAGTCTTGCTCTTTTTTCAATATTGTCCAGTTTATCTAAGGCCGATTCTATGTAACCTGCTTTTTTAGTTGTTTTTTTAGGCATTGGAAACGGAAGTACATCATCGATGACTTGTATATTTGAATTTATAACATTTTCAATATTTTCCGTATTTTCATTTTCAAAATATTCAAAAACTTTTTCTTGTGATGCCAGGGACGTATCATTCTAAAAACATACATTTATTTCATTATTTTACAGGTGCCAAGATCTGAAGAGGAATGGAATCAAATAATAAGGGGCTTTTTTATAAGATGGAATTTTCCCAACTGCTTTGGTGCCATTGATGGAAAGCATATAAACGTAAAATGTCCCCCTGGCACAGAATCAGACTTTTTTAATTATAAAAGTACATTTAGTATTGTGTTACTAGCTTGTGTTGATCACGACTATTGTTTCACATACATTGACGTGGGAGCAAAAGGTAGAAACTCTGATGGTGAAATATTTAATAATTGTACTTTAAAGAAGGCTATTGAAGAGAATACCATAAATTTGCCAAGTAATGCAGTACTTGTCGGAGATGAAGCGTTTCCTTTAAAACCTTATTTGATGAAACCATATCCTCGCCGTAACGATTTAAGTAGAGAACAAAAAATCTATAACTACAGATTGTGTAGATGTAGGAGAATCGTTGAAAATGCTTTCGGAGTTTTAACATCCCGATTTCGAATTTTCGAAAAGCCAATCACTACAAGTATAGACAAGGTAGATGTCATAGTGAAAACATCATGTGGTTTACACAACTGGCTTAGGAAAACTTTACCTGCGTCTTACACCCCACCAGGTTTTATAGACGAGGAATGTCAAAGAAGTGGTCTTCGTCTTGGTACTTGGAGACAAAATGCTTCAGGCGGAGCTTTTGAAAATATAACAGCACAGAACAACAGGACTAGTACAAGGGAAGCTATAAGAATCCGTGATAATTATTGTCATTACTTTAACAATGATGGTGCTGTACCTTGGCAAGACAGTGCCATATTTAATGAAAAAAAAGTTTCACATTTATAATATTATGCACTTGACTGTACTTTAGAAAATTTACATAAATACATACTTACCATATTTGATGTTTTTTCTCTGTGTTCAGAAGTTTTCCTTAAAAAAGAATCCATTAAATTATACCAAGAGAGTTTGGACTTGTAAATATCAGCAGTACCGGAACCAGTGCTCATTGAATCTTTTATCTTTTTACTTTCCGCATGATACTGCGTTCTTAAGTTTTTTATTTTGTTTGTAATTTCCTTAGGTCCCAAACCATCAACTCCAAATTCTTGTGAAAATGCTACAAGTGCAGCACTACGTGCATCACGATTCTTGTAATTCACATTTTCAGTGTCCCACAAACACTCATGACTGCGATAAATCTCAATAAACTTTATTAAGTCAGCAGAACCAAATTTTAACACTTTTTGACTCATATTTTTTAATAAACTCTTTACAAAACCTTCCAACACTTGAATGAAAAATTTGACAACGCAAATACGTGCAATATTTGAAGCAATCCGCCAATAAATGGTACACGCACATACAACTCTCTATTTAGACAAGTCAAAACTTGAAAGCAATAATCTCCTAAACATTATTGTATTGGTCTAAACAGAAGACATTTGCAACTATTTTATGTCAAGACTTGCATTCAATAATTGCGTTCAATTTTTTACTTGTAACCACGTGTAAACAGTTGCGTACAATTCTTGAAGGGCAATTAACGCACTTAATTTATTGCATTCAATAATTGCACTTGAATGTACAAGAAAATTGTATCGTCTAAATCACGCTTAAGAATCGCTTATTCAGATTTTTTAACACTTATAGACTGGTCTGATATTTCACAATACAAAGCTTTATACCTTTGGTACCATATTACGATTAATTTAATTAATAGTTGTATTATTCTTTTAGTAGCCGTTTAAACTCACATAGCTCATTAAATTTCAAACTCAAGCGCAATCATCAAATTACAGCGACGTGAATAATGCTATATCGAAATTATTAACAGTGGTAGAGCCACGCGGCAGCTTTTGCTGTCGCACGGATGGGCCGGCTCGAACCGGGGTGGTACCGCGACCTCACAGAATACCAGCGTGAAGTAGAGGTTTACCTCTGCGTTTCGCTTGGTGAGTGCAGGTGGCCGGAGACCCTTTTTACTGGAAAAGAGGCATTCCATCTTAGTCCTCACGGGTGGCAACGCATCTGCATTTTTATTCGCAAACGAGGATTGATGTATCTATGGGCCGCAGCAACCACTTACCATCAGGTGGACTGTATGCTCGTTTGTCACCCTTATCCTATAAAAAAAGTTAAATGCCGAAAATTACTTTAAGCGGACCAAAATTAATTGTATAAAATTTATAATTACTAATCCTACTATTTACTTATGCCAAAAATGCGGAAGGTTGTTTGGATGTATGGATGTTTGTATATTTATGACTGAAAATGTTAAGGGAAAACAACGGTTAAGAAGTGGCACAGAACAAAGTCATTTTAGGCTTCTGAAAAGATGAATTTCGAGACCCATCCCGCACACAGTCCAGACCTCCTGCGATTTCTTTATCGTTACAGCTACAGTTACAGCTAGATTCTGCTGAAAATAGGCCTCCACCATAGATTACCTACTAGCTGAAATAGTTTCCACAGTTGCCACGCATGGAAAGCGGGTTTACGGGTTTAATTATTTTTCGTTATCATTAGGAAGGCGCTGCTACCCAGCTCTTGTATCGTTTCACTTTGTCGCTTCTTACGACACCCACGGGATGATATGTGGTTGTGGATACTCCAACACCGCTTTTACACGGTTTTTGCTTCGTGATTTCTTTATTTGCCCAAAAACCATTCGATAAGAGGTTCGAAAGTTACAGAACCAGAAGATGATGTGAGAGCTTTCAACCAGCACGTGAAAAATATGCCCTCGGACCAAGGGACCTTTTGTTTTCAAAATGGTTCGAAAAAAATGAAAATGCATTTAAAATGTAACGGAGAATGCTTTGAAAATAAAGTAAATTAGTTTATATTTACATTTTTTTTATTAATGAGTTACGCAAAACTTTCTTTGTATCCTACGTATGTTGCATTGTTCCTGTCTGTTATTCACATAAAATAAAAAGTAAGCAAACTGATATCCAAAATATTACTTTCACATCCTAGCCCTGTACAAATTATTATTGCAGATAATATAACACATCCTATTTTCTTAGGAACCTATCCAATGTCATATTAATATTGACACTAACATAATATTTGTCGGCTTGTGAAAACAAATGTGGTGGTATGATAAGGGTCAAACACAAAAAATGTAATTCATATTAACAGTGGTAGAGCCACGCGGCAGCTTTTGCTGTCGCACGGATGGGCCGGCTCGAACCGGGGTGGTACCACGACCTCACAGAATACCAGCGTGAAGTAGGGGTTTATTTCTGCGTTTCGCTTGGTGAGTGCAGGTGGCCGGAGGCCCTTTTTACTGGAAATGAGGCATTCCATCTTAGTCCTCACGGGTGACAACGCATCTGCATTTTGATTCGCAAACGAGGATAGATGTAGATGTCTATGGGCCGCAGCAACCACTTACCATCAGGTGGACTGTGTGCTCGTTTGTCACCCTTATCCTATAAAAAAAATCATTTCCAAAAAATAAAACCTCACATATGAGTTTGAAAATCAGCCTTTATTCGTGTAATACAGGAGATACCGTTGTCTACAGAAGAGACGTAAAATGAGTTTCACTGTGGTTTCAGCCACAGTGAAACTTATTTTACGTCTCTTCTTTACGTCTTTTTCTCTGTAAGGGATATGCATGATGTAGGAAGCATCCTTAATATGTTTGGAAATGATGTAAATATTGTTTTGTTACAGTTAAGATGCCACGGGCAAGTAGAAGTAAGATTCAGCTTTCCGAGGAAGAGAAAAAAAGGCGCAGGCGGGAACAAAAGAAGCTTAGTATCCGTCGTGCACGTGCTAAAATGAATGAAGCAGAATTAGAAGAAAGAAGAAGTCAGGACAGGGAAAGATATCGACGAAAAAAGGAACAAGGCAAAATTAAAACTATTAAAAACTACACCCCTAGAGAACAACGACAAATCAGAAAAATATGGAGGGAAAAGGCCAAATTAAGACGCCAGAAGGAAAAAAATAGTAAAAATGCTTTGCGTTTCGTTGAACAGAACACTCCACCATCTAGTCCCTCATTTTCGCGTATTAATGTTGGGAATGCTATTGTGAAACGCAATGCGCGAATATTAAGAATCGAAAACAACTACCTAAAAAAAAGAATACTTGAGCTGGAATCTAAAATGGCAAAATACCGTATGAGAGTTATTCGATCTTCTAATAAAGAAAACAAAGAAAAGACAGTTCCTCAAAAAAAATTTAAAAAGGTGCAAAAAAGAAAAAAAGCAGTAGAAGTTTTTTTGCTTCAAGATGGAAATAGCACACTTACATCAGGAAAAAAAGACACCATAACAAGAAAAAAAATTAAGTAACAAGTACGTTTTTGGAATGATTCTCTTATAAACCTACATAAAGCCTTTGTTAATAAGTCTGGTACTAATATCTCGTATGAAACTTTTCGGAGATATCGTCCATTCTGGGTGTTGTTTCCCAAACTTAACGCCAGAAACACTTGCTTATGTACCATACACGCTAATAATAGTTTTATAATTCAATCTCTTCATAATGCTAAGATGATTTCTTATAAATCTATATCGGATTTGCTAAAGTATTTATGCTGCAACAATACGCTAAGCTTGACTTGCTTGAAAAAGAAATGTTCTGGTTGCAAAGACAAAACTTTGCAGTGTAATATTTTTGACGCTAACGACACTATATCATTTGAAAGGTGGGTCACAAAAAGCGTTCCTGTGGTTATCAAAAATACTACAAAGCAGTGTCGAAAAACTATTAAAGAATAGGTGCAAACCACAAAAAAACAACTATTTGAAAAATTAATCTTAAATTTACCTACTTTAAGAAAACATGTTGCAAACATGATTCATCAAATTAAATCCATACAATATGTTAAACAAAATTTGTCTACTGTTGAGGGATTATTACACATAGACTTCTCAGAAAATTATAGTTGTAAGTATGGACAAGAGGTCCAGTCGGCGCATTTTGGTGGATCAAAATCGCAAATCTCGTTGCATACAAGCGTATATTATAATACCAACTTAGAGTCCCCTAACAATTATATAAATAGTTCTTCTTTCTGTACCACATCAGAAAACCTCCGACATGACCCAACTGCTATATGCATCCACTTAATTGCTATAATAAAAAGAATTAAGGAACTGTCCCCTGAATTGCAAACTTTACACATTTTAAGCGATGGCCCTCTAACTCAATACCGCAACAAGTCCATGTTTTTTTAATCGCAACATTATTAAGCAAAGAATTTTCTGTGACATCCATTATTTGGCATTTTAGTGAACGAGGACATGGGAAAGGTGCACCCGATGGTGTTGGAGGGTGCGTCAAGCGCATTTGCGATGATCATGTCGCAAAGGGAAATGACATATCTAATTTAGATGATTTAATGGCATGCTTATCTGTAAATTGTAAAGGTATAGAGGTTTTTGAAATCGACGAGTCAAGGTTTCCTGAAATCGATCTACTCTTGAAGGAGAGCGCTACACGTCCTTTTAAAGGTACGCTCGAAATACATCAGATTACATGGCATAAACAAAATCCTCACGTTCTCCATGCCAGGCGATTAAGCTGCTTGGATTGCGCAGCCCATGATAAATGTCCTCATTATGAAATTGGACAGATTCAAATACAGTTTAAAGCTCCAAATTCTCCCACTGATTCCGTATTATCTGATCATCATTTTTCCAATGTGTCACCGGCATCTCCTCAAGCAGGGCCTTCCAATAATCGCAACTCATTTTTTGCAGCTTACTCACCTGTAAGTACAGGAACTAGTAATGCTACAACTGAACCAATATCACCCGGTTTTTCTGAAAGATTGACACCTGATAATCCAATTGAAAACTTATCTTTACAAAGCCATAGACCTATGAAAAGCGCACCTCACGGTCGTACCTTCTTAGACGACTCTGAGTCTTCCGTAGAAATGACGCCAAAGAAACACCATATGCCTTTTATTATGGACGATTCTGACGATGACAATATATTTTAATTGTTTTTTCTTTATAAAGAAAAGATGTCCAGTCTGTAGACATTTTTTTAAATTTTATATTCCGAGATACTGTAACTCTTGAACATTGTTTGCTTACTATGGAGATTGAATACTATGTTGAACACTTTAAATTAGGTTTTTCAAATATATCATAACTTTCTGATTACTTTATTAAGTACCTTATTAGGTATAATATGTTACCACCTGTAGACAACCTGGTATATTCTGTGGAATTTCTACAGGAAAGATATCCATTCTGTGGGCAATTCTCAATATTTTTTAATTTTCTAAAATACTTCAATTTTCAAATATTATTCTGTCTTGTAACGAAAGTGATTTTATTTTAATCATTATAAATTAAGTTCTGTAAACAAATCATAATAATGTGATTACATAAATAAGGTTTATGTTGTTATCTGTAGACAATTAGATCTTTTCTGTGGCCTTATAAAAATGAAAATTTTTATTTTTCAAGAGAATATGTAAGACTGATCTATGTCGATAATATTAGGAATTATAAGAGACACAGGTGGCTCAGGACCATTGATTTGTGGCAGAACTTGGTGGATTCCTATGTTTAGAAGTGGACTTGTGAAAGGCTGTAATGATGATGATGATTATTATGATTAACAGTGATTCCACACTATCACTATTAAAACTGACTCCACTGCGGGACATAGGCCAAACCCACAGATTTACATAAAGTAGAGTCCTGAGCCCCTTTTTTCAAACATCGAGCACCTTTGTGCTTTATCAATTCGCCATTCGTTATATTTAGTTGCATTTTAAATTAATAACACTAACATATAGGAATCGCTTGAATCTGTTTTCTTAACACTTATAGACTGGTCTGATATTTCACATTAAAAAGCCTTAAAATTTTGGTACCATATTATAATTAATTTAATTAATTAATTTTTTGTAGCTGTTTAAGCTCACATAACTCATTAATTTTCAAACTCAAGCGCAATCATCTAATAACAACGATGTGAATTATGCTGTATCGAAATTAGTTAAATGCCAAAAATTGCTTTAAGCGGACCAAAATTAATTGTATAAAATTTGTAATTCCTAATCTTACTTTTTACTTATGCCAAAAATGCGGAAGGTTGTTTGGATGTATAGATGTTTGTATATTTATGACTGAAAATGTTAAGGGAAACAACGGTTAAGAAGTGGCACAGAACAAATACATTTTAGGCTTCTGAAAAGATGAATTTCGAGACCCATCCCGCACACAGTCCAGACCTCCTGCGATTTCTTTATCGTTACAGCTACAGTTACAGTTAGATTCTGCTGAACATAGGCCTCCACCATAGATTACCTACTAGCTGAAATAGTTTCCACAGTTGCCACGCATGGAAAGCGGGTTTACGGGTTTATTTATTTTTCGATATCATTAGGAAGGAACTGCTATCCATCTGTTGTATTGTTTTACTTTGTCGCTTCTTACGACACCCACGGGATGATATGTGGTTGTGGATACTCCAACACCGCCTTTACACGGTTTTTGCTTCGTGATTTCTATATTTGCCCAAAAACCATTCGATAAGAGGTTCGAAAGTTACAGAACCAGAAGATGATGTGATAGCTTTCAACCAGCACGTGAAAAATATGCCCTCGGAACAAAGGACCTTTTGTTTTCAAAATGGTTCGAAAAAAGTGAAAATGTATTCAAAATGTAACGGGGAATGCTTTGAAAAGCAGTAAATAAATAAGTTCACATCTACATTGTTTTATTAATGAGTTACGCAAAGCTTTCATTGTATCCCACGTATGTTACATTGTTCCTGTCTGTTATTCACATAAAATAAAAAAGTAAGCAAACTGATACCCAAAACATTACTTTCACATCCTAGCCCTGTACAAATTTTTTATTGCAGATAATATAACATAGCCTATATTCTTAGGAATCTATCCAATTTCATATTAATATTGACACTAACATAATATTTGTCGGCACTAACATAATGTGGTGGTTTGATATATGTTTTAGCCAATTAAATACTTTAATTGATTTACATCTTACTTACTTCACTTACTTACTTATAACATTCTTTATCTTCTTCAGACAGACATTTGGTGTAAATGTAATTTTGGCTTAGAAAGCGCAAGTTCTCCAGTTTTTAAATAACCTTCTTTTTTTGGTATTTTATCCCTTTAACGCACACCCTAACTTTTTTTTTGAATTCCTAATATTTTGTCATACATATATATTCTCTGCCGTAAATCATAAGGATATGTTTTAGAAAAAGAACTTGAAAGTCGTTGTTTTTCGAGAAAATCCCAAAAATCATGTGGCCAGTAAATTGGCCACTGAACGTTCTGCGTCACTAACCATCACTGCAAAATCACTGGCCAGTAAAGTGGACACTAACGAAATCTATATTATTTTTGTGAAGGGATATAAAAAATACTTTATTTATGAATTTCAATTAATAATAGAACATATTATACTTGACATAGAATAATCGTTCGTCAATTACAAATATAGTTAACATAACATTTTTCTTAACTGAGACATAATTTTTAACTTTTCTTATCACAGTCAAACACACATATAAATATTATCAACTGAATGATCACCTACTTTTTTAATTTTTCCTTCATTACGGAATGATACAAAGCATTCTATAGTAAAAGCATTCTATTCAATGTAATAGAGTCATATGTATGGCTACAATACATTGAACGCATTCATAGACACTTCGCTTTGGCTTTGACGCGGTACTGCATTATCTATATCTAGGTAATTTTTTCTTAGAAGATTTTATAAGCTTATGATCGCTGTCTTAATTTTTTTGAAAAGAAAGCAAAGGTATGATTTAGATCAACTTTAGTTTGTATATCCACGTAATTATTGAAGTTACTATCGTATAGGATAGTTAGTTCCTTGTACATCGGGGGATCTCGAAATCTTTCAGTACTCCACTTATTTAGATCTTCATTTACTAAATTCTCTTGAGGACCTGCGTCTTCGGGGGAAATAAACTCGTAACACCTTGTCGGCTTGATTGCGGTAGAATAAAGCAGAATACTCTTATGACTGGTATTTCTGCAAAAAATAGTGACCCGTCCCAGGCTTCGTTAAGCTTGGATCTATTAATGTGGCGTTAAGATCTCGCAATATTTTTTTAAAATAAAATACAGCCTAGATCACTCCAGGCATTACTCTATACCTGTTCATGAAGCTTCATCACACTCGCTCCAGCTATTCCGATGATTAGCCCGGACACACAGTCAAAAATGTTTAAATTGGTTATTGGTGCCTAAATGGCATGCAAATAATCCTTGAATTCAAAGTCAGTTGTTTCGTATTACACACAGACACTTCAATTTTATTTATATATATGTACACAAATTAGCTTTTTACACCGCGATGTTACCTCCGTTCATGATATAGCGTTCAGACAGTCATGCCCACACTTAATATAAGATTGCATAATACGGTGATCTCAAAATATCGCATGGAAACTTTTTCATATATCAGAATGATCCTTATCAGCAGATTTTAAGTTAGACGAAGTCTTTTCGAATGGTGAAAACCGCTCTAACAATATGCTTCTTCATACTCCCGTGGATTTATCATACTTTTTCAATGAATCATATTCTATTATATCTATACGCTTGTGGAACTTATTGCCTCTACGTATTCACCGTGCCCAATCCCTTTTTCCTTCAAAAATCCAAACAACAAAAACTCCAATTTTTCCATTCATAGTCCTTTCTTTTATAACTATTCTTCTTTCCTCAACTGTCATCGGTTTGTGTCTTTTATTTTTATTTTACTTTTTATATTACTGTGTAATTTATGTACAACTCCCTCCTACCCGTTCGTTATGAACAACTTTTAGATTAGATTTACTTATTACTTACTCTCAGTAAGATTTAAGTCAATCTACGCGTTAGATAAAAAGTTTTTACAACAGTACAATAATTCTAGTGTTGTACTCTATTCTATTTCACTCTCTTAGAGGTTGAATTTTCCAAAATCCTTTCTTAGTGGATGATTACGTCATAGTAACCGTCAAGGCAGTTACTAAGTAAATTTTAGATTTTACAGTGAATCCTACTCTGTGAATTACTCTTTCATTATCCTAAATAAATAAATTGCACGTAAAAGAACCGAGACTTGGGACAATTTGTAACGTGGTAAAGCCACGCTGCAGCTATATTATGCTTGCAGCACGAATGAGTCCGCTCGCACAAAATACCAGCGTGAAGTAGTCACTTAATGCTGATGTATGTGTTTCGTATGGTGAAAAGAACCGAGAACCTTTCTACTAAAAACGAGTCATTCCATATTAGTTTTCAGGAGTTTCAACACATTCAGTATATCGATACTTTATCGAGGATATATGTATATGTTTATGGACCACATGTACCCCCAGGTGGTATATATCTACGGATCACAAATACCAACAGGTGGAATGTTTGCTTGCAGAGGAAAATGCGTTCTGCAAATGTTAGTTCGTTATAGCAAATAATTGATTATAAATTTACTACAAATTAACTAATTTCAAATTTTATCCTACACTTGCTTCGTAAACTTTGATTTTTTGCTACATTTTATTATTTTATATGATTAAAATGACAAACTATCTTACCGCTTACCATTTGATAGACAAAGTAAGAGACAGACAGTGACAAACGAGCACACAGTCCACTTGATGGTAAGTGGTTGCTGCGGCCTATAGACATAAACATTTATCCTCAATAAAGAATCAAAATGCAGATGCGTCGTCCCCCGTGAGGACTAAGATGGAATGCCTCTTTTCCAGTAAAATGAGTCTCCGGTTCTCTACACTCACCATGCGAAACACAGCAGTGTCAAGCTGCTATTTTACGCAGGTATTCTGTGAGAGCGTGGTCCTTCCCCGGTCGAGCCGACCCATTCGTGCTACAACTATACTACTAATATATCTGCAGCATGGCTCTACCAATTAAATCAATTTAGATATTTTTAGAGACAATTTATGCGTTTACTAATACAATAATGTTCAATATTCCAAATGAATATATTTGAACTTTATGCTTATTATTTGCATTTTAATTGTTTAAAATATAATTTCTATCACATTTCTAAATGTCTTTATAATGAATTTAATTTTTATTTATTATTAATAATTATGAATCGTCACAATATCATATCAGGAAAAAATAGAATAGAATAGAATAATTTTTTATTCAATATTGATTATTACATAATTCTTATTGAAAGTCATTTTTTATTTACCACTGGTTCGGAAAATACTTCTGCCCTGGGAAGAACCAGCAAGAAACCCAGCGGGAACTTTTTTTTCAAACATATTTCACTTAACAATAATTTCATTTATACTATTTTCAAATGATATTTAATAGAACCAGCATGCTCGCGATCACCTTATTCCCAGGGGTTATTTTCATTCATGTATTCCTTGCTATTATAATAACCCTTTTTGTACAGTTTTTCTTTAATAAAAATTTTAAACATGTTTATTGATTAACTTTGAATATGTTCTGGGATTTTGTTGTAAAAGCGTATACATTGCCCCATAAATGAATGACTGATTCTGTGGAGTCTAGTAACTGGTATTACAAGCTCATGTTTGTTCCTAGTGTTTAAAATATAACGGGTCCACAAAATAAATATGATGCCAAACGTCCACGTACACATCTATGAAAGCCACATTGCATTCTATCTAAGCTTTCTCACAATCGCCTCTTTACAGCCATTTCACAAAAATATTTAATAAACATCTGATCGCTCCTGTTAGTTTACAAAATAACATAAAAGTACCTAAATCTATTAATTAATATTGGTATGGATGAATTAATATCAAAGGTTATAGTGGCTTTAATGTTTACGGAAACTTGTGCCTGCATCTGCAAAATTTTGTAAGGAAGATCTGAATTATTACCACAATCAATTTGCAAACTTTAATTCTGCTTGGCAGTGCTAAGTCTACGTTGTTTGTGAAAGTTAAAATTTCCTGCGCTGCTGTTCCGAATTTCATGTTCATTTTGCGAATATGTTTCATGCAGGTTTCGTAAAAGATGATTGTGGGAAAAGTCAGAAAGATTTTAAAACCCCCTATGCATGTGGGATTTTGATAAATACTATACAGACCTGTGTCGGGTACCACAGTATCAAAGGCGCGAGACAACTGGTCATGCGCCCGCCAATCCACATGTCAAGATTTTTATGACAGATAAATCTTAAAATAGGATAGAATATGACCTAGAAGCTCATTAAACTGGTATGGGCTAAAAAAGAGGATGAAGAAGATTTATAATAAATATTACACTTTGTATTTATTTTTCACCTGTACGGTGCTCACTTGTATGAAAGCACGGATGTATCTAAAAACACTGAATCAAAATTTCACAAATTATTTGAAATATATTTTTATAGAATAAGGGTGACAAATGAGCACACAGTCCACCTGATGATATGTGGTTGCTGTGGCCCATATATATCTACATCTATCCTCGTTTGCGAATCAAAATGCAGATGCGTTATCACCCGTGAGGACAAAGATGTAGATTGTTACTGACTATCAACATGTTATCAACAGTGGTAGAGCCACGCGGCAGCTTTTGCTGTCGCACGGATGGGCCGGCTCGAACCGGGGTGGTACCACGACCTCACAGAATACCAGCGTGAAGTAGAGGTTTACCTCTGCGTTTCGCTTGGTGAGTGCAGGTGGCCGGAGGCCCTTTTTACTGGAAATGAGGCATTCCATCTTAGTCCTCACGGGTGACAACGCATCTGCATTTTGATTCGCAAACGAGGATAGATGTAGATGTCTATGGGCCGCAGCAACCACTTACCATCAGGTGGACTGTGTGCTCGTTTGTCACCCTTATCCATTAAAAAAAAAAAAAAACTACCGCTGCCCATGAACAACTGCAACACCAGGGGAACCAGGCTAATCGCAGATATCGCCTAGCCGGCCTTTTAAAAAGGAGTTGGCTCTTTTCTTGATGGTTCCTTAGTCGTATCAGTCCAGAAAAATCGCTGGTGGTAATCTATTCCACAAGGAAATTGTGCGAGGAAGAAAACAATTTGTAAGTCGCACATTGGTGGACCACCAATCATCCAGATGGCATGGATGGTATCGCGAGCTCTGTCGCGATGTCCGATGGTGAAATTGAGCGGTTGGAATTAATCCAAACAATTTCTCAGAGCACTCCCCTTGGTACATGCGATAAAATACGCAAAGAGATGCAACATCTCTAAGCAGTGCCAGTGAATCAAGCCGATCGGAAAAAAATCGGTCGTCGACGAGTCGAACCACTCTGCACTGGATGCGGTCAAGTAGAAGGAGCTGGCACTGGAGAGCCCCTACCCACAGATCGGAACTGTATTCTATGTGAGGCCGAACTTGTGCCTTGCAAAGTTGCAGGCGGTGTGCCAGCATGAAATACTGTCCCGCTCTGCTGAGCACGTTAAGCTTTTAAGAAGTCAATTTGGCCTTCTTTTACCAAGTGACCACGAAACTGCACGTCACTAGATATATCAACACCGTGGATTCCGATACTGGCTGAGACAATACTGATTGTGCCTTGAAACGGAGGAGATACGGCAAAGGGGTTCCTTTAACGTGCAAACCTGTGTCTTGTGGGGGTTGAACTGGAATAGATTTAGTCGCCCCTAATCGGAGACATTGTTCAACAAAGTCTCAAATTTAGACGCAAGTTTGTTCCGGTATTTGGCGACGTTTTCCCGAGAAATACTGGCACGGCCAGTGAAAAGAGCATCACCATTGCTGTCGTCTGCATAGCAATGTATGTTACCGGTTTGCAACATATCATTGAAATGTAGAAGAAACAAGAAGAAAGGCTTGTGATCGGAGCACGCACCGTCTACTACGACCTTGATGCTCCGATGAGCTAGAAAACTGGTGATCCAATTGCACAAATTCTCGGGAAGCTTATAGGAAGGAAGTTTCGAATGAAACGCTTTGTGCCAGATTCGATCGAAGGCACAAAGAGGTGATAGCGATAGACCTGTGATTGGACGTATCAGAGCGGTTACATTTTTAGGGATCAGATGCACGAAAGCAGTCTTCTATGATTTCGGGACTACGCCTAGGGAGTAGGAGTACAGAGTAAAGGCGAGTTAGATCCGGTGCCAACTCTGGAGTACACGCCCTCAGCACAGTTGAGGGAATTCCGTCAAGCCCACTCGACTTTTAAATGTCCAAGGAGTGGAGTGCTTTGCGAACCAAGCGCTGTGAGAACCGCACATCCGGTATAGAGCACTCACACCGCTGGGTGGTCGGCGGTGTGTTCCGCTCGTTATTAAGGGTCGAGTAGGACGCAAAAAGGGAGTCTAAAAGGTCGGCTTTCTCTTTTGCGGCGTGGGCCAGTGAGTCGTCCTCCCTATGCAGAAATGGTAGTGATGGCGTACATAAATTCCCTAGGACAATCTTGGCGGGAGACCAAAATGCACGGGTTCCAGAAGGAAGGCAAACTAGTTTCTCGCCAATTCTGCCTATGTGCTCTGACTTTCCTTGGCAATAACTCTTTTGAAGGACCTGGAGGCGAAGTTATACTTTTTTTTCAGCACGCTGTTGTTTACATCCCGAGCCGCCGAAGTCCCAGCCTATACCTAATAACACTCCTGCTTATTGCGTAATGCATGTACTAGTTAACCGTCAAAATCCGTTTGCGCCTGTTTACGGGTAGTTGGAAGGGGCAACTCTTATAAGTGATCACAGCTGGCATCTACATACGTTCCAGCTGTGGATATAAAGATGTTGTTGGTGTAGTGTGATTACCCTTTATTTATAATGAAAATCCCTGGTAGAATAGGAAACAATTTTCAATGTATAAAATAAAGCCAAAAAAAGTACCAACACATCATAAGTATACAAATTTAATATAAAATGTTATTACACAACTTAATTAATTTTACGTTTCCATTTAATTAGTCTTATGAATTTAAGGCGAAATATAGTCCTGAAACCTGCTGAATTCAAATATTGGTCTTTTATTTAATTTAAATTAACAGTTTTATTACAAGCAGAAAGATAAAAGGCAACATTTTAATTATTTACAGAGTTAATTAATAGGAGTAAGTCTTAATTAAAGTTTAAGTTTGACATCCGATATAATATAAGGTTAAAAGGTTGACTGGTAGAGAATATCTACGGCATTAAGTCCGCTTATACATAATATCGTATGAACTTTAAATACATCATATAATAACCAATTTGTCAAGTGCACTTCACAGTGAAAGTGTTAAAATATAATAAAATAAAACAATTTTATGCGTTTTATGTTCTCCTTGTATGATAATTTTAGTTTTTCTATTAAATTTGAACAGCCACTAAATGAAAACAAACATATGAAAGAACTAGTACACAACTCGAATGAGTAGGGACATATGTAAGTGCTATGGCTGCATTGAACAGTCTGAGACAAGCACTGGCTTACTCTCAAATATTCTAAACTTAGTTATGTGGTGTATTGTTCAGGGGTCACCGACTCGTGTGTTTGTGAAGTTTGCAATATCTACGAGTCATAGTTTATGTGGTTAATATTGTGCGTTTCAGCAAAGCTGTGCCCTGTGTGATATTCCTTTATTACCCGACTGCAGCAGAAATAACAGAATACTCTTATGACTGGTATTTCTGCAAAAAAAATATATACACATTAGATTTTCGAATGGTGAAAACCGCTCTAACAATATGCCTCTTCATACTCCCGTGGATTTATCATACATACTTCTTCAATGAATCATATCCTATTATATCTGTACGCTTGTGGAACTTCTTCTCTCTAGGTATTCTTCGTGCTCAATCCCTTTTCCCCTATAAAATCCTCAAAGCTTATTAAATGGAACTCTAATATTTCTATTCATAATCCTTTCTTTTATAACAATTATTCTTTCCTCAACTGTCATCGGCTTGTGTCTTTTATTTCTATTTTATTTTTTACATTAACTACAATTTATGTACACCTCCCTCCTAACCATTCGTTGTGAACAATTCTTTACGTAAAAAGACGACCTGAAAAAAAAACGCTTCTACAGCAATTTGCCTGTTTTAATATCTTTATTTAATTTAATTTACTTTATTTTTGTTTCAATGTCTATTGGTTTACTATAAAAAATGCGATGACTAATTGAAAACTGTATCAAAATCGCTCATAATTTAATAACAGCTTTCATCTCTACCTTCCCGCTTAGGGGTTAGTATCCCAAATTATTAAACTTATGTTATACCAATGGAAAGCCTTTATTAGTATTTTCAAAGATTTAATTAAAACAACACCAAAAATTAATAAAAATTTGGCAGAATTTCCAATAATCTTTCATTTTTATTTTAGGGTTAGAATTGTCAAATAAATATGTTGTTTTGAAAACTCGTAAAATACGTTTTTATTTATTTTATTTATTAACAAAGTACTATCCGTAAGTTTGAAGTCAATCTACGTGTTAAATAAAAAGTTTTTACAAACTTTTGCACTCGCTTAGAGGTTGAATTTTCCAAAATCCTTTCTTATTGGATGATTACGTCATAAAAGGCAGTTACTAACTAAATTAATAAACAAACGCTGCAGCTATATTACAGTTGCAGCACGAATGAATCCGCTCTCAAAAAATACCAGCGTGAAATAGTATCTTAATGCTGCTGTGTCTCGTATGGTGAAAAGTATCGAGAAACTTTCTACTAAAAACGAGACATTCCGTCTTCACATCTATTCTCAGAAGTTTCAACGCATTCTGTATTTTGATGCATGATCGAGGATATATGTATATGTTCATAGAACACCTGTACCTCCATGTTGTATATATCTACGGATCACACATATCATCAGGTGGAATGTGTGCTTGCAGAGGAAAATATGTTCTGCAAATGTTTCTTTGTTATAGCAAACAATTGTTTGTAAATTCCCTACAAATTAACTAATTTCTGATTTTATCCTACTCTAGCTCTGTGAAACTTGTTTTTTTGCTAAATTTTATTATTTTATGTAATTGAAATGTCAAACACTCTTACCACCCGTTTGATAGTAAAAATAAGAGACAGTCAGTCAGACCTGCAATTGACTTCAAACAAAGATATAAGTTCATTTCCACCTCTGAGGAGGAGGTATTTCTGATATAAATTATTTTATATATACTTGTTGAAGCTACGGTACAAATAACATTATTATACATTTCGTGAGGAAAACTTTATCTAACAAATTAAACTTAAATCTAAACGTATTTCGAGCAATAAAGTTAATTCTTATCTACAATTAATTTAGGGACACTGCAAGGCGTCGATTAAGATCGGTAACGACTTTTGAATTAGAGTTCAGGCTTATTGCGAAGAAATTAAAACAGTACTGCGAAAATTAACTTCTAATTTATATTATACATAACAAAAATATTTAGCGTAAATATACTAAATTAGAAGAGGAGGCAAAATAAAACAAAACAATAACTAAGCTTAAAAAAACTAAACTAAAATGACTTCAAAACACTAAAAATAATAAATTATTTCTACGTTATTTAATACCAGCTTTCCGCAACGGATTCACCAGGATTAGATTTATTAATGTGGCCTTATTTCGTGTTAAGATAATTTCTATTTGAAAATTTATTTATTTGCATTGAAAAATATTGATTTATTAAATATTATCAATATTATTATTATTGAGGGATATTATTTTTGGGCCTGAATAACTATATAAAAGAAATGTTAAATACACATTTCTATTAAATTTGAACAGCCACTAAATGAAAACAAACATATGAAAGAACTAGTACACAACTCGAATGAGTAGGGACATATGTTAGTGCTATGGCTGCATTGAACAGTCTGAGACAAGCACTGGCTTACTCTCAAATATTCTAAACTTAGTTATGTGGTGCATAGTTCAGGGGTCACCGACTCGTGTGTTTGTGAAGTTTGCAAATTAACTTTTGGTTATAAATCGCACACTCCGTCCTCTTAATAACTATTTCTAGTAAAGTCTAAAAGAATAAACATCAAAATCCGAATAAACTTAGATCAAAAACAGTACACAGGCAAAACGCAAATGACTATTCCCAAACCGAAATTGTATACCATTCACAATTTCAGTTTGGATTCGTAAACCACGACTAAACTAAAAAAAAAAATATCTACGAGTATGTAATAGTTTGTGTCGTTAACATTGCTCGTTTCAGCAAAGCTATGTCCTGTGTGAAATTCCTTTATTACCCGACTGCGGTAGAAAAAAGCAGAATAGTCTTATGACTGGTATTTCTGCATCTATATATATATATATATATATATATATATATATATATATATATATATATATATATATATATATATATATATATATATATATATATATGTATAGTATATGTATACAGATTAGATTTTCGCCCCGCGATGTTACCCTCGTTCATGATGTAGCGTTTAGACAGTCATGCCCACATTTAATATAAGATCGCATAATACGGTGATCTCAAACTATCGCACGGAATGTTTATTATATTTCGGAATGATCATTATCAGAAGATGTTAGGTTAGACCAAGTCTTTTCGAATAGTGAAAACTGCTCTAACAATCTGCCTCTTCGTACTCCCGTAGATTCATCATACTCCTTCAATGAATCATATTCTATTATATCTGTATGCTTGTGGAACTTCTTCTCTCTATGTATTTACCGTGCTCAATCCCTTTTTCCTTAAAAAATCCTCAAAGCTTAATGGGACATGGAACTCTAATATTTCCATTCATAGTCCTTTTTTATAACTATTCTTCTTTCCTCAACTGTCATCGGCTTGTGTCTTTATTTCTATTTTATTTTTTACATTAACTAATATTTATGTACACGTCCCTCCTAACAATTCGTTGTGAACAATTCTTTACGTAAAAAGGCGGCCTGGAAAAAAACGCTTCTACAGCGATTTGCCTGTATTAATATCTTTATTTAATTTAATTTACTTTATTTTTGTTTCAATGTCTATTGGTTAACTATAAAAAATGTGGTGACTAATTGAAAACTGTATCAAAATAGCTCACAATTTAAAAACAGCTTTCATCTCTACCTTCCCGCTTAGGGGTGTAGTATCCCAAATTATTAAACTCCTGTTATTCCAGTTGAAAGCCTTTATTAGTATTTTCAAAGATTTAATTAAAACAACACCAAATATTAATAAAAAGATGGCAGCATTTCCAATATTCTTTCATTTTTATTTTAGGGTTAGAATTGTCAAAAAATTTGTTGTTTTGTAAACTCGTAAAATACGTTTTTATTTATTTTATTTATTAACAGACAGTAACAGTACTATCCGTAAGTTTGAAGTCAATCTACGCGTTAAATAAAAAGTTTTTACAAACTGTAATTCTATTGTTGTATTCTGTTCTATTTCACTCTCTTAGAGGTTGAATTTTCCATAATCGTTTCTTAGTGGATGATTACGTCATAAAAGGCAGTTACTAACCAAAATTAATAAAACGAACGCTGCAGCTATATTACAGTTGCAGCACGAATGAATCCGCTCTCACAAAATACCAGCGTGAAATAGTAACTTAATGCTGCTGTGTCTCGTATGGTGAAAAGAACCGAGAAACTTTCTACTAAAAATGAGACATTCAGTCTTCACATCTATTCTCAGAAGTTTCAAGGCATTCTGTATTTTGATTTTTGACCGAGGATATATGTATATGTTTATGGAACACAGGTACCCCACGGTTGTATATATCTACAGATCACACATATCATCAGGTGGAATGTGTGCTTGGAGAGGAAAATTGGATCTGAAAATTATTTATTAAATATTTACTACAAATTAACTTATTTTTGACTTTATCATACACTTGCTCTGTGAACCTTGTTTTTTGCTAAATTTCATAATTTTATGTGATTGAAATGACAAACAATCTTACAGCCTATTTGACAGTAAAAGTAAGAGACAGTCAATGGACACCTGCAATTGACTTCCAACAAAACTATAAGTGCATTTTCACCTCTGAAAAATAAAATGGAGTTTCCCATAGCCTGTAATAATACTGGTGCTCTAAAGCCTTCAAGACTGGAACACAACAGTGCAAGCAACCTGAAAAAAAAACCTGGTAAACGATAATCATGACAGGTGAATTTGTCAGTATCGAAGTGTGTGACATAAGATCGGTAAGATTATTTACTTTGATTTAGAAGCGTGAACTTTTTTACGCCTCTGAGGAACTGCATACTTTTTTGCATTTAAATTAATTTCACTCTACTCGTTCCTAACAAAAAGGTCATGACAGACAGAGAGACGGATAGATGGATAAATAATTATAACTTTTGACCAAAAGTAAAACCAGACTTCAAATTGCTAAAATAGAAATTATTTATTTGCGTACTATAGGAGTGAATTTTTTTCTCTTGATTTATAAGGTAGGCCCATGTAACTTTGGAGAAATTAGTGGTTACAGTATTACCTATTTAATAAAAAAGAATCATCAATATTGGTTCACAATATGCGAAGATATCGCGTGACATACATACATAAAAATATACACTCGAATTGAGAACCTCCTCTTTTTTGAAGCCTGTTAAAAAGCGACCATTTAAGGGTTTTGTTTTATCCTTTTGAGGAATGGAACCCTAAGTCCTTAAAAAGTTTTTAAATTTAGATTTCTGAATCCACATTTGAACCTCCGTTTTGAAGTAATTTTTAATATACTACTACTAATTTGTCATAAATACTTAAAAATAAATAAGAAAAAAATTCAGAAAACTACTATAGTTATTAGATCTGGTTATGAAGATAAAAAGGAGCACAATTATTTTTATAAAATAGAACCTTTAAGGTTTCAATCGTTTAACAAAGATAGAATAACTTAATTAAATAACAAGTACCTAGATTTTATAATATTATGTATTCTAGCCGATAGACCGGCCAGGTCCATATTATCCTCGATTAAGAATCAAATTGAAAATAGGCTGTCAGCCCTGAGGACTAAGGGTATTTTACACCATGTAAAAAAAGTCAAAGAATAAATATTTATGATAGATTTTGTAAAAAGTAAACGAGAAATATTGATTTCTATTTATAAAAATGCATTATAAATTTTATATTTCAATTTAAAGAATAATTTTTTACCTGTGCCTCAAATCTGCAAAACAATGTCCGCCATATTAGATAGCGTCGTGACGTCACTAGGTCAAAGAACTAAGTTATGTGCTGTGTACTAACTAGCTAATTTCGAATTTTTTCAAGTTATTATTACGATTGTTGACATTTATTCTGAATTTTATTCAAAAGGCATCATGGGAGACGGATTCGTAAAAGCGAGTTTATTACTTCGCTTTTAGCACTAATGTTATAGATATTATAATATAAGCTTAGGTGAGAAAAACATTTTGTTAAATTTTTTTGTACAAACTCTCAGACGAAATAAAAAGTCACTTTTTTATTTGGTCTGAGTACAAACCATGTCTTTATTCCCATATAATAGAAGAAAACAGGAATTAAGCAAAACACTGCACTGCACTTGCAAGGGCCATCAAAATGGCCCACAAAGGGCGGGACAGACGAGCGATAAACCTAATCTATTACAAAATTTGACTTGCAATAGGTACCTATCATGTCATGATGTTTTGTTTTGTTTAACTGATAGTTAAATATAAGTCATAATTAAATCAAAGTGATCTTCACAGAAGTATAGTTTAGATTTTGTAGACAATGCATTCGGGTCTCTTCTTGCCAGTTTTAACCAAGTATTTCTCATATTTAAATCAATTGGCACTTTAATCCATAACTTCCCCGGCGTTCTTGTGCTCGTATTTTTGCAATTAGGCATAACACAACAATGACATAAATGATAACTCATTATTAAATATTCAAAAGTATATTATTCCTTTGCAAAATTGTCAAAATTCTACGACAGTGACGTCACGAGTTGAACAGTATGGCGGCTAGCGTTTTCACGCGAAAATTGAAAATGATAGATTAAAAGTAATTTTTATGTCACTATTCGGTTTTAAAAAAATTAAATAAAAATTATAGTGGTTCATTATTACTCTAGGATTCATTTAAAATACTTTTTAAAAATGGGTGTAATACCCTATTATATCTGTACGCTTGTGGAACTTCTTCTCTCTAGGCATTCACCGTGCTCAATCCCTTTTCCCCTATAAAATCCTCAAAGCTTATTACATGGAACTCTAATATTTCTATTCATAATCCTTTCTTTTATAACAATTATTCTTTCCTCAACTGTCATCGGCTTGTGTCTTTTATTTCTATTTTATTTTTTACATTAACTATAATTTATGTACACTTATATCCTAACCATTCCTTGTGAACAATTCTTTACGTAAAAAGACGACCTGAAAAAAAAAGCTTCTACAGCAATTTGCCTGTTTTAATATCTTTATTTAATTTATTTTACTTTATTTTTGTTTCAATGTCTATTGGTTAACTATAAAAAATGCGATGACTAATTGAAAACTGTATCAAAATAGCTCATAATTTAATAACAGCTTTCATCTCTACCTTCCCGCTTAGGGGTTAGTATCCCAAATTATTAAACTTATTGGTGACGCGTGGTTCAAAATTGGAATAAAGTGGACTGTAATAGGTGGTTGGAATTGGATTTCGTTGAAATTTGCAACCGACACATAAAACTGAAGGTACGCACCTGGAGAACGCCGTCAGCTTCTCTTCTTACTTGAGGTTGACACTCGCGTGGTACACTCCTAGTTTTCTTGCGCGATTTACACTTATTTTATACAATTCACGGCCGTGATTTTAGCGTATGATAATTAATTAAATAGATATGCGAGTAGCGAGCGTGACACAATATGCTTCCGCGTGCGGGCGTGTTTTTCTTAGACCTTTTTTTCTTCTACCCGATTGTCGGTCGCAAGAAGGAATGAATGGAATGAATGAATGGTATTATAGAGGAAATCTGATTCGTCAATAAGATTGACCAAAAATGCGGAATATTTTAATTTGAAAAGTGGCGGTAACATTTCCCCCGCCCTTAAAGGGTCGCCTTTAAAAGGATAACAATAATATGATGCGATAAATACAATTAATACTAGCTAAAACTAAGCGAATATAAATATGTATATATTTTAATACATAGATGTAAAGAAGATGTGAGCGATGTAGTTTATTATTGCGTAGGCAACGGACACAAGCGCACCACTGGTCGCACGAGTGTACCCCTTGCCGTTTTTACTGTAGCGACACGAACTATACCGTCCTTAGACGGGTGAACCTTTATGATCACTCCCAAAGGCCAGGAGAGGGTCGGTGAGTTATCATTTATAATTATGACAACTGTGCCCACCTTTACGGAGACCGAGGATTGAGTCCATTTCTGCCGCGCCTGCAATTGATGCAGATATTCAGTTCTCCAACGACGCCAAAAGGACTGAACTAATTTATCTAAGAGTGCATGTCGTTGAAGTAAATTAATTGGCGAAGATTTCACATCAGGTGCAGGTAGAGAGCTTAATGGTAACGTATTCAAAAAATGTGCGGGTGTTAAAGCCGTTGGTTCAGCTGGATCGGAGCTAAGCACAGTGAGAGGACGAGAGTTTAGTAAACATTCTATTTGAGCGAGGATTGTAATTAACTCCTCATACGCAAGGATCTGCTGTCCAATATCCTTAAAAAAATGGTTCTTTACACATTTTACCATACTCTCCCAACAACCACCGAAATGTGGGGCGGCAGGCGCTATGAACTTGAATTCAATGCGACTTTCGGCCAATTCTTCTTCTAAACGCGGGCGGTATTCTTTTGTGACAAAATTATATAAATCTCGTAGATAAGATCGTGTGCCTACAAAATTTGTTCCACGATCAGAGTAGAGACATTTCACGGGACCCCGTCGTGATAGAAAGCGCTTTAAAGCTGCGATAAAACTCACAGTGGAAAGATTCGTGGCTACTTCGATGTGGAGTGCGCGTGTAGTAAGACAAGTAAATATACATAGGTAAGCCTTGCGAGTTTTAACACCTCGTGCTCGTATGGGCGTATACGATATAGGGCTGCAGTAATCACAGCCAGTATGAGCGAAAGCTTTCTCCGCTTGCGTGACTCTATGTCCCGGTAGAGCAGCCATTAAAGGAAATTGCGGTCGCGGTTTTAATTTAAAGCAAATGTTACACTTATTAATTCTAGACCGTATAATTCGTCTAGCGGACAAGATCCAAAATCGTTGTCTTAACAAAGACATGAGCAGCTTTGGGCGGGCATGTAAATACCTTTTATGATAGTAGTCTATCAACGACTCCACAAGAGCGTCGTGACGCGGTAAAATAATCGGATATTTGTATTCTGAACTTTCAGCGGAGTTGGTAAGGCGGCCACCAACGTGGATAAGGCCATCACATAAAAATGGTTTAAGCTTCATTAGCGCGGGCGAGCAATTACTACCGGCTCCTAGCTGTCGAATGTCGAATGCAAAATGTCTTTTTTGAATATCGCCTATTATCATATGCTCTGCGGCGCTTATATCGAACGCGGTAACTGCTATCGAACCGCAACGGGGTAGTTTATTTATAAATCTGCAGATATAAACAAGGATACGTGTGAGTTTACTCCATGAGGAGATGCGATTATTAAGATCTTGAACTAAAGACATTTCTGGATCTGACTTAGTAACGGGGTGTGCGGTTATTTTCTCTTCCGGTACGTTGTCTAGCGCTATACTATTATGGTCTGTATTGGTGATAGGCCACAGCGAGGGGTCTTGCGCGAGCCAGGGCGGACCTTGTGACCATAATGGATGAGATATTAGCTTTTCGGGTGTAAGACCTCTCGATAAACAATCAGCTGGATTATCTATTCCCGCGACGTGATGAAAGTTAGCGGCTGGTAAATTGTCAATAATCTTGACGACGCGGTTAGCGACAAAAGTTTGCCATCGGTGCGGGGAAGAGTTTATCCAACAAAGTGTGACCATTGAGTCTGTGAACGCGTACATCTCACTTATACGGTAGCGTGAATCGTAGGTATCGTGCACGCGTCTAATTAGTCTTGCCAATAATTCGGCAGCACAGAGCTCGAGACGTGCGATAGACAAAGGCTTGATTGGTGAGACCTTTGACTTGGCGCAGACAAGTCTCGCCGTAGCTTGGCTTGCGTGAGTAATATGGGCGTATACCACTGCTCCATAAGCACGCTCACTAGCATCGGAAAAGCCGACCAGTCGTACAACGCAATGTTCGAAGACCCCCAAATGTCGCGGTATTTTGACGTTATTGAGTAACGGTAACTCTATACAAAACCTTTTCCAGGTTTCGACTATATGCTGGGGCGGACAATCGTCCCAATCAAGTTTCAACTGCCACAAATCCTTTATGAGAAGTTTAGCGAAGAGAACAACAGGCGCTACGAAGCCCATTATGTCCCAAATTCTAGCTACAGTGGCTAAAACTATTCGTTTCGAACACCTTTCGTCAGGCGTGGTTACTTTAAATTCAAAACAATCGCGAGATTTATCCCAACTCAAGCCCAAAATTTTAAATTGAGCGGTTCTATCAAATTCAATAGGTTCAGACATCTTATATGACGAAGGCAGAGCGCTTAAGACCGAGTCGGAATTACATGTCCATTTTACTAAATCGAACTGCGCACGTTTAAATAACTCAATCAGTTCATTAGCAGCTGATGCAGCTTCTTCCTCCGATATAACACTAAAAACGATGTCGTCCATATAGATATAGCGAGAAGCAATTATCTTTGCTAGCCGAAATGAATCTCCATCATCCGCAATGAGTTGCTGAATGACACGGAGCGCGTGGTACGGGCTGGACCTAAGTCCAAAACAAACCCTATTAAATTCATATTCGGTAAGTTCTTCTTGCGGGTGAAAACGATATAAAATGCGTTGAAAGCGACGATCGCGCCTATTCATTATAATTTGAAGGAACATCTGTTTACAATCAGCGGAAAGCGCGGTAGCGAAAAGACGAAAATTTAAAATGATTGCAAACAGATCACCTTGTAAATTAGGACCACTATGGAGAATATCGTTCAGTGAGCGGCCTGAACTCGATTTATGACTCGCGTCGAGAACCATGCGAAGTTTAGTAGTGGTCTTATCTGTACGCAAAACACCGTGGTGTGGTATGAAGTAAACGGGATAGCAGTTATCACTGTCAACAAGCGACGCGGGTGACAGATAGCCCTTTTCTAAATATTCGTGGATAACTGAGTCATACGCGGCCTTAAACTCAGGAGCGGCTTCAAACTTCCTCTCCAACACCAGGAAACGTTTCCGAGCGGTTTCATAAGTATCACCAAGCGAGAATATATCATCCCGGAAAGGCAACGAGACTATGTATCTGCCCGTTTCTTTGTCACGTTCAGTGGTTTCGCGAAAGAAATGCTCACACTCTATCTCGGCCGGGGACTGAGTGGGCGGAGTTCTCAAAGGAGATTCATCTATTTGGCAAAACCGTTTTACCAACGTATCTAGCGGGTCTTCATCTGCGTGTGCGGGTAATGTACTACAACACGTCAAGGTTACGTTTTCGCGAGCGGGAAGAGCGGGCACATTGCCCATAATGACGTAACCAAGCGTGGTTTGTATAGCGGACGGTACAGCAGAGCTATTCCTTACTATACCGGGCAATAAAAGTTGTGAGAATAAAGAAGCACCGATCAAAACATCGATTTGTGATGGCTCAAAGAATTTTTCATCGGCCAACGGCAAATCTTGTAAGAACGGCATAGCGGATGCGTCGATAGGCATAGACGGTAAGTCATCTGTTATTCTATCGACGACGAGCGACGAAATATTATACTTTATGTTAGGGTTAAAACGAGAAGTGAACTGGAATGCTACAACTCCCTTTGCGTATTTTTCTGAACCCCCGATACCCTTTACCTTTATGTTGTCTTTAGTTACTGATAAACCTAATCTATCACAACATTCCGACGTTATAAAATTGCTCTGCGATGCACTATCTAACAAGCAACGCACACCATGACTCGTGCCACACGCGTCGGGTACCATAACCGCTGCAGTGGATAGCAGAACCGTAGTGTATACATTGCGTGTAAATAAATCTTCGGATACGCAAGATTGCGTTGATAGCGGCGCGGCAATGGACGTTGTACACAACGAAACGCTCTTGCTACGCGCATCGGGCGACGACGCGGGAGCAGCTGTTGTCGGTACGGTCGCGCGCGTTGTTCCCGATGACTCGGCGGCGGTGGTCACAACGCGAGCGTTAGCAAGTTTGAAAGCGTCAAAGTGCAGTAAACTATGATGTTTACCTTTGCAAATTTTACATTTAGAGTTAGAGTTACAAGTTCCTGCCTTATGTATAACACTCAAACAATTTACACAAGCGTGTCGTTCCTTAACATATTTATAACGATCGTTTGCTGTCATTTTACAAAATGCCGGACACTTGTATAAATGATCATGTACAATATCCTTGCACAAACATTTGTATGTATCGGCCATAGCGACATAAGATTGCGTTTGTGGAGCTTTTGCGGCGGGTCGGTGATTCGGGTTCGAATTCGAGGTCAAACTCGAATGATAAGAGCGCTGTAATATATTAACTTGTTCCTTTACGTAGTCGGTTAAACTTTTAAAATTAGGAATTTTATCCTTTCGAGAATGCATTTCAAAAGAACGAACTGTTTCGGGATCTAACTTTTTTAAGGCGGTATGTAATATAATAAAATCAGTTAAGTCAGGTATTTGTAAGTTTTTTAATGCGCTAACCGCGGTTACGAACGTATGTAAAAATAATTCTAAGTTTCGAGCAGAAGAGTTAGAAATTGGTTTGAAGTCGAAAATTTGATTGATATAGGTCGATGCTAGCATGCGTTTATCATCGTACTTCTCTATAAGCGCGTTCAAAATTAGTTCATAATTCTCAGCACAAGGAGTAATACCGGCGAACACAGAATGCGTTTTGATTGTTAATTTACCTAGTAGGTAATACAATTTATCGGCGTCTGATAGGGACGGGTTATCATGCACAGTTGATTTAAAACCTGCATAAAATAATGACCATGAGCGGATATCACCATCAAACGACGCTAGCTCTATAGGCGGTAAAGACGGTCGCGATATTGTGGCCGATTTCGGACATTCATTTGTTATTCGACTTGTAAGACGAAACATTACACGTTTTATATGACAGTATAGTTCCTCGAACGCGACCCATGACTGATATTCCACCTTTGCTTCTGGGTAGACTTGCATATTGTATAAATTGTAATCGGTTAATACCCTTTCGAAATCACTTCGTAATGCATCAATCGAAATCGCGCCAGAAAGGAACTCTTCCCTGTCCACCTCACTATCTACTTGTTGGGAGCGATCATAAATCGTTTGTAAGCGGTTAAATAAAGAATCGCGCCTAGCTATAGCTATATTCAATAACATCATTAATTTGTGATCTGGCGTTTCAGTCCTAGGTTCATTCGTTTTTGACGTGCTAGTTTTTGACATTTTTATAATAAATATATATTATATATATAGGAAATATTAAGATTATAAGTAAAGTTTTAAATTTAACTGGCGAGCGATGAACAAATACACAATTTATTGAAGCGTCGTAAACGCTAATCTATCGCGGAAATAGGTAGATTTATTAAACTTGGTTCTAAATTTCTTCGTGAGCGAGCGGGTATGTAGACATGTATTATGTATTGCGGTAAGTATATGGTAAGTTATATAATAGCGATGAATATACGGCTTTAAATTAATGTAATAAATATATAATGCGTGTATATATGCGAGAAATTAAGTAAAATGTTATATTTAAATGTTTCTAAGTATATATATATATATATATATATATATATATATATATATATATATATATATATATATATATATATATATATATATATGGTTTTAATTATGCCTATACTGTATTAAAATATTCCAACGAAGTGGCAAAAAAATGGTTATCGAATTGAAAAGGTTTTAATCCGGGCGAAGTGACGAAAATGGTGACGCGTGGTTCAAAATTGGAATAAAGTGGACTGTATGCTTCTCTTCTTACTTGAGGTTGACACTCGCGTGGTACACTCCTAGTTTTCTTGCGCGATTTACACTTATTTTATACAATTCACGGCCGTGATTTTAGCGTATGATAATTAATTAAATAGATATGCGAGTAGCGAGCGTGACACAATATGCTTCCGCGTGCGGGCGTGTTTTTCTTAGACCTTTTTTTCTTCTACCCGATTGTCGGTCGCAAGAAGGAAAGAATGGAATGAATGAATGGTATTATAGAGGAAATCTGATTCGTCAATAAGATTGACCAAAAATGCGGAATATTTTAATTTGAAAAGTGGCGGTAACACTTATGTTATACCAATGGAAAGCCTTTATTAGTATTTTCAAAGATTTAATTAAAACAATACCAAAAATTAAACAAAAGATGGCAGAATTTCCAATATTCTTTCATTTTTATTTTAGGGTTAGAATTGTCAAAAATATTTTGTTTTGAAAACTCGTAAAATACGTTTTTATTTATTTTATTTATTAACAAAGTACTATCCGAAAGTTTGAAGTCAATCTACGCGTTAAATAAAAAGTTTTTACAAACATATGCTCTCGCTTAGGGGTTGAATTTTCCAAAATCCTTTCTTAGTGGATGATTGCGTCATAAAAGACAGTTACTAACTAAATTAATAAAACGACCGCTGCAGCTATATTACAGTTGCAGCACGAATGAATCCGCTCTCAAAAAATACCAGCGTGAAATAATAACTTAATGCTGCTGTGTCTCGTATGGTTAAAAGAATCGAGAAACTTTCTACTAAAACGCGACATTCCGTCTTCACATCTATTCTCAGAAGTTTCAACGCATTCTGTATTTTGATGCATGACCAAGGATATATGTATATGTTCATAGAACACCTGTACCTCCAGGTTGTATGTATCTACGGATCACACATATCATCAGGTGGAATGTGTGCTTGCAGAGGAAAATATGTTCTGCAAATGTTTCTTTGTTATAGCAAACAATTGTTTGTAAATTCACTACAAATTAACTCATTTCTGATTTTATCCTACTCTTGCTCTGTGAACCTTGTTTTTTTGCTAAATTTCATTATTTTATGTAATTGAAATGTCAAACACTCTTACCACCCGTTTGATAGTAAAAGTAAGAGACAGTCAGTGGACACCTGTAATAACACTGGTCATCTAAAACCTACAGACTGGAACACAACAGTGCAAGCAATACTATTTGACGGCAGAAATAGGATGATATTTGCCCAGATGAACTTCTTTGCAGACAACAAGTCCTAAAACCTGGTAAATGATAATGATGACAGGTGAATTAGCCAGCATCGAAGTATGTGACATAAATGGTAAGATTAATTGCTTTGACTTTGAAGTGTGTACTTTTTTAAGCCTCTAAGGAACTCTAGACTATTTTTATATTTGTTACTGAATATTTTAAATTTATTTCATTCTACCCGTTTCTAACAATAATTTAAAATTAAAAATTTTGTACAGCCGACTTAGATATAAGTTATTAAGAGTAACTCAAAACCTATTGGTCTGACGTTGATCAAATTCACGCGAGATGTACCAGCTTTCAAATAAAGAAAGAATCATTGAAATCGGTTCACCCAGTAAAAAGTTATGAATAATAAACATTAAAAAAAACGTACAGTCGAATTGAGTACCGTCTATTTTTTGGAAGTCTGTAGAAAAGGCCATAACAGACAGAGAGACGGATGGATGGGAGAAATAATTATGACTTTTAACAAAAAGTAAAAACCGACTTCAAATTGCTAAACAAGAAGTAATTTGTTTGCTATTCTTAGGAGTGAAAATTATTTGCTATTCTTAGGAGTGAAATTTATTTGCTATTCTTAGGAGTGAAATTCATTTTCTATTCTTAGGAGTGAAATTTATTTGCTATTCTTAGGAGTGAAATTTATTCGCAATTCTTAGGAGTGAAATTTATTTGCTATTCTTAGGAGTGAAATTTATTTGCTATTCTTAGGAGTGAAATTTATTTGCTATTCTTAGGAGTGAAATTTATTTGCTATTCTTAGAAGTGGAAATTATTAGATGAAGTATAATCTATTTAATAAAAAAATAATCATCGAAATCGGTTCACCTAGTAAAAAGTTATGGTGTATCAGACATAAAAAATGCAGTCGAATTGAGTACCGCCTCTTTTTTGAAGTCGGTAGGAAACGACTGACACAACTTGTAAACGCCTAAAAGTTGTTATCAACTGAGTTTATTATAAGTATATCACTTGAGTAGTATATGACTGCCTCGTTGGTCCAGTGGTTGTAAAGGCGATTGCTGATCATGAGGTCCCAGGTTCGAATCCCTGGTCAAATCAGTACATTGGCTTTTCTGTCAAGAAATTTTCAGTTACAGCCCGGAGCTACGAAGATGGCGGTGTTTCACCCCGTGCCTCGGAAAGCACGTAAAACCGTTGGTCTTGCGACTAATATCTCTCCAGTCGCATCGATCTCATAGTCCCATCGGACTCTGGGAGGGATTAGAGAATGCAAATGGGCACTATAATCCTGTCTGTCTGAAACTGGCCCCCGTGACTGCATTTCAGTCTGGAGGACATTATTATTAAGTACTGTTATTTAATTATATATTGTTCGCTGTTTACTACTGAGAAATTTTTAACCGTTCAAAAGAACGATCTTGATTACAATTCGACAGTATTTTTTAATACGCATGCTATGAATATTCCCGATTATAAAGTCAGGACTATAGTTCTTCTATACACTTTTTTATTCTTTATAGTTCCTTAACGTCGGCTAATACTTATACTTAAAAGATAATTTTATAGAAATGCAAAACAACAATGGCTCGGTTTATAGTATACAAGTGTCGTTGTAGCTCGGGTGGCTTGTGGATCAATTCAAAGCCACGGATATTATATTGCCATCGTCTTCACCTAGATGTATCCAACTAAACCCTGGGGTAAACGCACTTTGGATTACAGCCGTGACATATCTATCCGAAACCTCCTTGCGGAAGCTTATGCAGTATAAATTAAAGTAAAGGCCTATATACATTCCAATTTTTATCAATGGACTATTCTTATTATTGATGAATCACTGTATATTTCGTCACCCTATTTCAAATCTTATTTTTTAATTTTACAAAAAGACAAGTCTCCTAAGAATGTTTTTCTTCATCGCCAGAAACGTGGTATTGCATGTATTTTATAGCTATGAAATTGTGAATGGTTTCCAAATTTTAAAGGTAGATAAAATAAATATAAACATTTCTTTATTGCTGGTCCGAATTCGAACTATATTAGCTCGTATACAGTTAAATGATGATTGATGTGTAGCACGTGCGCTCGCGTCTCATAAATTCTATAATAAAATGTACAAATATACTATCAGTGTTAATATTTTTTACAACATTAATGTTGGTGCTGTATTGCTGATGTCGTCTTTAAGAGGCGACAGAGGGAAACTGTAATTTGAGATGGGCAGCAGCATATTAGTGAACATTGCGAAATAATTAAACACTAAAGCTGCCAATCTGCATGCCAGGCGTACAACTATGTCCTCAAGGAGGCAATCTATAAAGGAAGGCTAGGATCAATACCAGAGTAATCAATATGAACCAACGGATCAGTAAGCTAAATTGGCCGGTTATATAGCTCGAAAACCACCTTTTTTATGGAAAAAAAGGACAAACGAACACACAGACCACCTGATGTTAAGTATCTGATGTGGTTAAAATGGAATGCCTCGTTTCCTGGAAAAAGGTTCTCCGGTTCTCTTCAGTCACCGTACGAAACATAGAAGCATTGAGCTGTTATTTTACGCTGGTATTATCCGAGAGCGTGGACCTTCTCCAGTCTAGCTGACCCATTCGTGCTACAACCATAATATAAATGCAGCATGGCTTTACCACTTATAAACCTACCAATGGAGAAAAGGTTCATATGCAGCAGCGTCGTACCGCTGAATGGAATGTAGAGCGGCCTCCCTCTACACGGAGTGAGTAAGACATGCAGAAAATCGATGGATGCATGTGGACGCGTTTTAGCACTGAACTAGTGAAAGACTATAATGGTAATACTGATGAATGAGTTATTATTTTTATAATTAAATTGAAAAGCAAATGACGAAGAGTTCTACGAGCAAAATGACGTTAAATAACGAACGATTTACCAACATCGCTCTCGTACAATTCAAATAGCAAGAACATTTGCATTTCACTGAGATTAGTGCAGCTGTTACTAAAGATAAATTGTAAACCTGCAATGTTTTCAGAATAAATCTTTTTTGCTTTATTTTACCTTTGTAATTGGGTAATTTAAATCAATTATAACCTACATTAATAGCAGTGGCAATGGGCCGCCGATATAGCTCGAAAAACCGACAACCGATGGGAAAAAAAGTTCTTGAGTGGCAGCGTCGTACCGGTAGGCGAAATGTAGGGCGAACACCCACTAGTTGGAGTGACGAGCTGGTAAAACATGCAGGCATTCGATGGATGCAGGTGGCCCAGGACCGTGATCACCATCATCATTACATGATGATGATGATTATTATTATTAACAGTGATTCCACATTATCACTACTAAAACTGACTCCACTGCGCGACATAGACCAAACCCACAGATTTACATAAAGTACAGTCCTGAGCCCCTTTTTTCAAACATCGAGCACCTGCGTGCTTTATCAGTTCGCCACTCGTTATATTTAGTTGCATTTTGAAATTAATAACAATAATCTAAAGGAATCGCTGAATCAGATTTTTTAACACTTATAGACTGGTCTGATATTTCACATTACAAATCCTTATACTTTTGGTACCATATTATGATTACTTTAATCGATAGTTGTATTATTCTTTTAGTAGCCGTTTAAACTCACATAACTCATTAACTTTCAAACTCAAGCGCAATCATCAAATTACAGCGATGTGAATAATGCTATATCGAAATTATTTAAATGCCGAAAATTGCTTTAAGCGGACCAAAATTAATTGTATAAAATTTATAATTCCTAATCCTACTTTTTACTTATGCCAAAAATGCGGAAGGTTGTTTGGATGTATAGATGTTTGTATATTTATGACTGAAAATGTTAAGGGAAAACAACGGTTAAGAAGCGGCACAGAAGAAAGTCATTTTAGGCTTCTGAAAAGATGAATTTCGAGACCCATCCCGCACACAGTCCAGACCTCCTGCGATTTCTTTATCGTTACAGCTACAGTTACAGTTAGATTCTGCTGAACATGGGCCTCCACCAAAGATTACCTACTAGCTGAAATAGTTTCCAGAGTTGCCACGCATGGAAAGCGGGTTTACGAGTTTATTTATTTTTCGTTATCATTAGGAAGGCGCTGCTACCCATCTCTTGTATTGTTTTACTTTGTCGTTTCTTACGACACCCACGGGATGATATTTGGTTGTGGATACTCCAACACCGCCTTTACACGGTTTTTGCTTCGTGATTTCTTTATTTGCCCAAAAACCATTCGATAAGAGGTTCGAAAGTTACAGAACCAGAAGATGATGTGATAGCTTTCAATCAGCACGTGAAAAATATAGCCTCGGACCAAGGGTCCTTTTGTTTTCAAAATGGTTCGAAAAAAATGTAAATGTATTTAAAATGTAACGGGGAATGCTTTGAAAAGCAGTAAATAAATAAGTTTACATCTTCATTTTTTATTAATGAGTTACGCAAAGCATTCATTGTATCCCACGTATGTTACATTGTTCCTGCCTGTTATTTACATAAAATAAAAAAGTAAGCAAACTGATACCCAAAACATTACTTTAACATCCTAGCCTTGTACAAATTTTTTATTGCAGATAATATAACATAGCCTATATTCTTAGGAATCTATCCAATTTCATACTAACATAATATTTGTCGGCACTAACATAATGTGGTGGTTTGATATATGTTTTAACCAATTAAATACTTTCGTTGATTTACATCTTACTTACTTCACTTACTTACTTATATCATTCTTTATCTTCTTCAGACAGATATTCGATGTAATTGTAATTTTGGCGTAGAAAGCGCAAGTTCTCCAGTTCTTAAATAACCTTCTTTTTTGGTATGTTATAGTAGACAATTTGCTTTTCTTGGTTCGTATGTGATCTATTTAAACACGGTTCAGTTTTCTAACGAGCATGTGTATGACGTGAATAACATATGGGTGCTCTGTCTACATAAATTTTCTCCGATATCTACTGGCTTACACTTTTGGTAGAGCAATTTTACTACCGGTTAGTGCAGTCGCTTCATAATGATGCGAGGGCTCTAATGCCGAACCTACAGTATTTTTGTAGCGTAAGCATACCTACTGCGCAAAAATAATTCGAAATGGCGTGTCAAACTAAACGCTCCGAAACCGTCGTAATCCACGAGTTCCTGGCCTTTGTTCAACAAAAATTGGACGTCATGGACCAGGTGTCTCTGGAGCAAATACTGATGACAAGCTTCACTGAGGACGAGATCATCCAAGCGAAGAAGGTGTTAGCAGATTCAGCCGTGACCCAAATCCGTCTTATCACACGTCACAGGGATGGACGCGGTAAGAAAGACCTGCAAGACATCTTCAGGCTGTTCAATGAGACCGACCCTGATGACATTCCAACTTTCGTCGAGCGTGATCTCAACAAGCTGCCTCCCGTGACGTTCGATCACGTAGACGTCACCAGATTGTTGAAAGACATCACCACGTTGAGAGCCGATGTTACCGACATCCGTTCCAAATTTAAGGAATCGGAACGAGCCGCAACAGAGCTGAGGAACGAAGTCAATATGTTTGAAACATCTGCAAATTCACCGCCGTCGCAGAATGTAAATACGACACGCGGTAACCGTAATAGTAGTCATATTTCACCGATGATTGCGACTCCGTCACGCGATAACGTCTGTCAGCAGGTTGATGACCGAGAAACTAGGGCAACCTCGGTCGTTATTGCATCACCACCTCAACCCTTGACTGAAGCCATTGGTACTCCTCCGCCGAAGCCAACCTCAAAACAAGGGAAGACGTTTGCGGATGTTGCCCGAAAATCTTTACAACCGGCACCCTCTTGTGGTCGAAAGCGGAAGAATGTGGAAATAAAATCAGTTCCAGTGGTGACCCAAGACAAGATTGATAAGGACGGGTTTACTCTTGTTGAGAAGAGACGTCGGTCGCGACCCGTCTGTAACCAGCGTGGGACCGCCAAGATAAACGCGAGTACAACTCTGCGTGCTGTGGAGCCAACCATACAACTCTACATCTCCCGTTTGGACAAAAGTACGTCGGGAGAAGATGTCCTGCGTTTCGTGGAAGAACGAAGCCGATGCCGCATTGAGGAACCGATCTCTTTACATTTGCAGCGTCTGGAGTTTAATAGGTCAACAAACTTCAAATCCTACGTACTCCAGGTTCCTGCAAAACATAAAGAGACATTCCTCGCTCCCGATTTCTGGCCCTCTGGGGTAGTGTTTCGCCGATACAGGGACGCGCCACAGAAAAAAGTTCCCTAAATAGTGTTAAGTTATGTTTATATTTTATATATATTTTTAGGTTAAGGTATATATTGCTATGGGCCAATGTTCTTAATTTTTAAGTCCTTGATGCCTGAAATAAAGTTATTGTATTGTAAATAAATCAAGGCACTATATAAATAATGTAACTATTTTACAAAGAAAAAAACTTATATTAATTAAATCTAAAATTACAACAATGGTAAGGATACATTTTTGTAAGTGACTATAATTCTTTTTCATCATTACAACCCATCACAAGGTGCCTGTCAAAGATAAGACCTACATAACTATCCTGCGCTACCTGTACCTTTTGAATTCGATTGACTACATCTATGTCTTATCTGGTCACTAGCGGGTAATAGTCCCGTACTACTAACGTGAATGAAGTTGTCACGTAAAACCTTTTCCCCCTTATATTGTCCGTTTTTCCTAGCTATATTGCCAGTCCACATATATTTATATCGCCACTTTAGCTCACGAACCCGTTTAAAAATATCGGTTTGTTTCTACTGTTTCAAGCATTACTATTACATTTTTAATTATAATATTATCTTATCATATCATATCAGGAAATAAAATGGGACCACAAAATTAAGATGATGCTAAATTGTATACATCTATGAAAGCCACATATTGTGTTTTATCTAAGCTTTCTCACAATCGTCTCTTTACAG